>JAFCMP010000385.1:0-17178 GCA_017506865.1 Tribonema minus
GTGGATCAGGAAACGTGTGTGTACATATTGTAGCACGCATCAGCTGAAAGCACTTGTTAGCTCAGCTCTCCTGCCAACATTCTGAAAACCATCACTGCCTACTTGCGCACACATGGCTGGCCATGATGCCATTATTGTAGCTTCAGCCTTACATTCTCTTACTGAAGCAGCTGGATGATGTTGAGCTGTACCGGCAACGCGCAGCAACCAACTGTGACAACTCAGACAGTGCTGTTGACACCAACATTTGCCTTGAACTCGATGAGGATGCGACATGCCTCCTATGAACTGACCCATGCCCCTGCTCCTGCTCTGCAGCCCAAGTACCTGGGCGGGAGTCAGTGGTCTGGCAGACTCGCTCGTCAAGGAGGATTTTGAGGTATGTGCAGGACACTCTGCTGTCTCTGGCGCGCATGCGCTGCTGGTATGCTCATCATTACAGCAGAGATAGATGTGACTGCATGAACCTGAAGAGCCCAACATGCAAGATTATTGTCGCATGTTATGCATGCCACTGGCGGAGTTTGTGATCAAAGAGGACTGCAATTTTTGCTCAGCGTGACTTAAAGCTAGCGTCATTGGCTGTGGTGATGTCAGGTGAACTAGCACTTCTCGACAGAAGCGCGAAAATGTGCACCGCTGACACCCTTTACCCTGTACATGCCTCAAATGAGATGCCAGGGCAACGCAGTCTGGTCTACTCCACCTCCAGCAACTATCTGTTTGGCGATTTTGGTACTTGTGTCAACTTGCGACCATCAGTGATGCTGCTGAGCACATGCCATTACGCCTTTGCAATGCAACGCCACACAGTGCGCACAGTTGTCTAGTGCCCACAAATGGCAACTAGTGGCCCAAGTGAGGCATCTTAACAACTGAGTCGCATGTCATTGTCTGTTGTCTGTGGTTTCAATCAGGTCTGACATCTCCCCCCCTCTCCCTCCCCCCGGCCATTGTCTGCTTTGCAGGGTGTCGCCCGTTCCTTGGTGCAAATGGGCGCCACATTTGGCCCTGTAGATATCCCGCGCTTCGCCGACGGTCTCAGACAGCTGTGGGACAAGTTCAACAGCATAGACCCCGCGACAGTTGCGGCCATGGCAGCAGACGGCGGCGCCGCCGTCGCGCGAGGCAACGGCACCGCAGGCAAGTCTTCACAGACCTGTGCTCCCCTAGCATACCTGTATTGCTGCTCGATCGCAATGTCCATTCCACATCACAATGAACAGCTGACTTCATTCCTGCCACCTTACTGTGCCGAGGAAGGCGAGGTCACCAGCCTGCTACATCATCAGGCTCTTTCTCCTGGTGTTGGTCGCACGCACTGTTCGGTTGACTCACCTGGAGACTGTGCTCGTAAAAGCAAACGTGAAATTCATCACCTCATGTGATATTTGCCCTGTGCGCCGTGACCACTGCCCAGAGGAGCGCGAGGTCGCCAGCCTGCTGCTCATCAGGTTGTTTCTCCCTGTTCGGCAGTCGCGCACTGATAAAATGTGCCTCACACAGTGTTTTTGAACGCAAACTCAAATTTATCGCCTCATGTGATGTTGACCCCTGCGCACTTGCCAACGCTGCGCAGTGGAGCGCGAGGTGGCCAGCCTTCTGCATTGTCACATTGTTTCTCTGTTGTTGATTGCACCTATCAATCAGATGCACCCCGAGATTATCTTTCAAGCGCAGACTTGGACGTTGTCACCTCATCTAATGTTTGCCCTGTGCGCCGTGATTGCTGCGCAGAGGAGCGCGAGGTCACCAGCCTTCTTCTGGACCTCGTCTCCGTCGCGGAGTCCAACAACCTACGCCTGCAGCGCGAGTTTGGCCTGCTCATCAAGCAGCAGCTCTACTTTGACCGCTACACGCGCATTCTGGCGCCGACGCTCGACCCGCTGCGCGACAGCCGCATCGGATTGCAGAAGAAGGCCGCGAAGGAGTCTGGTGTGCTGGTGAGATGTTCTTGCTGCAGTGGTTTTGAAATCAAACAGTAGGTAACTGGACCAATATTGAGCCTGAGTCAACCCGTCGCGCGACAGCCGCATCGGGCTGCAGAAGTAGGCTGCGCAGGAGTCGGGCGTTCTGGTGAGACGCTGATGTTGGTTTTGAACTTTGGAGTGTAGGTGCCGTTGGAGGTCTTGGCAATGCTCGACCCGCGGCGCGAGAGGCGCATCGGGCTGCAGAAGAAGGCTGCACAGGACTCAGGCGTTCTGATGAGGTGTTCTGCTGCAGTGGTATTGAAGTTCAATAGTAGGTAACTGGACCAATGCTGAGCCTGCGTCCACGCGTGACTCACTGCGCGATAGCGGCACCGGGCTGCACAAGAAGCTGCGCAGGAGTCAGGCGTTCTGGTGAGACGCTCATGTTGGTGTTGAGCTTTAAAGTTCAGGTGCCGTTTGGTATGTTGGGGGTCGTGGCAATGCTCGACCCGCTACGCGACAGGCACATCGGGCTGTAAATGAAGGCTGCGCAGGAGTCAGGCGTGCTGGTGAGACGCGTTTCAATTTAGGGGCACTGTAGCTACGTGGACCAACGTTGAGGATGTGTTGGCATTTGATGCACTGCACGACAGCCGCATCCGGCTGCAGAAGAAGACTGCGTGGCATTCAGGCATCCTTGTGAGATGTCATGCCTCACGCCATTATTGAAGTTTTGGAGTCGATGCATCTAGTTTTGAGCTTGAGCTGTCATTCGGCCCGCTGTGCAACAGCGGCAGCGGCTTGCAGGAGAAGTCCACGCAAGAGTCGGGTGTACCAGCAAGACAAGCTCTGCATAGATGTTAAAGCTGAAAGTAGGGCGGAGTGCGACATGGCATTGCACAGGTACTGTCGTTCAGCCCAATTGTGCTTGTTGGTCCGGTATCAAGCTGCCAGACACGAGGTCGTGCTGGTCAGACAGTGTGATTGCAGTGGGTCCAATGGCTCTCGTAGCAGCACCTCGACTAGCTTGGCCGTGCCCTTGCGGGCTGTCTGTAGCTGCACTTCAACTAGCCTGGCCGCGCTTGCAAGTGCGCTGAACCCATGCGCATGCTGCCAGAACTCACCTTCTCACATTCTAGGTTCAGTGGCGCACACACAAAATCATGCTGTGGATGCTGCCACGCAAACTCATGCTAGGTGTGTCATGATGTATACAAATGAATCGTGGTCTGTACCCATGTTGTACACACGTGCACCACTGGTGTACTACACCTCATATGCAGCGGGTTTGGTTGTGTGCCATGCTGACATTTAGCTGCTGATGTGACTGGCTTGGCTGCCGCTGATTGCACAGGTTGAGGATGCAGACTCTATGGCAGACAACGACTCGCTGGAGGCCACCCTCCAGGACCTTAAAGACATCAACGCAGCCATGCAGGTTTGTCAGATGTTTACCCATCTTTTCTGAAGCTCATGCATTCTAATTTGTGTGCAGCGTAGAGGTTTGCCTGTGTGTTGGCAGTGCAGCTCAGGCTGTCGCGTGCGTTCCGCTCAGATGTGTACCAGTCGACTGGAGTTGATGCACTTAAGTTAGTCGCGCAGCCGTACGAAACCCACTTGATCAGCAAAAATGCTACGTTCGGGTTTTGATTATTGAGTCCCGTTAAGCCCGTGTGATCTCAACTACTTTGATATTTGCAACTGACTGTGCATGGTGATGTCTGAACGAGCATGATGACGACGGCAGAAATGTTGTTGAGAGCAGCTGCCCTAGTTCCACACTTGGAAATCATAGGCGAGATGGGAGAGAGATGTGTCGGACAAGTGGCAGCACCCACCACTCTTTTGTAACCAAAATTATTGTGTTAACGCGGCGTGGCTCTTGGGCTTGCGCGACGGTGGTCTCCCAGGCTCTGTTGTGCCTGTTGCACCTTGTGCTGCAATGAGTCTCGCCGGGTCTTTTCACGCAAAGCGTAAGTGTATTTCACATCAGCTCGTGGTGTGCGCAAAACTCGCTTGACACAGTCACGCCTCAACATCAGTCGACACGCCTCACTCATGCACTACCGTGTCCACATGTGCACGTACGTGCGCTTGGCAATCTGCGCAGGAAGCTGTCGCTGCGGCAACTGAGACGGGCGTCCCACTGAGCCTCACCCCCCCTGAAGGATGGGAGGGGGAGTGGCCTCCCCCAGAGTGGAAGGGGCCCCGCCCCCCCAAGGGCTTCAAGATGACGCCCGAAAATGTAGCCATGCTGCGGCGCATGGGGGTCAAGATACCCGAAACGGCAGCTGAGGCAGAGGCAGTGGCAGTGGCGGTGGAGACCAGTGACGGCGGGGAGGGGGACGAGACGCCTGTTGTTGAAGTTGGGGCATAGTGTTCACCTCGAAGCGTGCGCATGGCATTTTTGTATGTTTGCCCCCCCTGTACATTTGTTCATGGGACCCTGCATAATTCATTGTTTACTCTGTGTTCCTTGCGCGCGCGTGTGTGTTGTGTTTTGCTGCCGCCCGCTCCATTCTGGTTTGTGTGCTCCACTTTAGGTGAGTAGCCTCGTTTGATGTAGACTACTCTTCCCGCAGTTAGTCGCACACACTCGCCACGCACGTCCGGTAGCAGCGGGTTTGACAGACCGGTCGGTTCTGCGTCGTGTTTATGATGTATACATGCAACCTTGAGACCCAAAAATAGCCACCTTAAATTTCACAATCAACTTGATGTTCGGCTTCATTGGTGTGCTCGCGTCGGGTGTGTGCCTGTGATTCGCAGAAGTGTCAACCCTACAAACCCTAGATTAGCCCCTAATTCAAACTTAGGCGCGGAGAACTTGAACTCGAGAGTGTGTGTGTCCCACTTGAGTGAGGAGCTGAACTAACCGGAGGTGAACACTTGAAGAGCAAAGCCATGGCTGAGGTGAGCAGCGGAATCTCTTCTTTCTGTGTGTCCTGCTCTTACTGTGCTCGTGTACCAGCGCTTTCACCTGTACTTGTGTTTTTCGTGTCGTTCTACAAAATCAAGTCGAAGGTTGCGATTGCAGTGCTGGTAATGGGGGCTACGATGGATGAAACAGCCACATGGAGTAATTTTACAGCTGGTTTGACCCTACCACTGATCGATTTGATGCCGCTGTGGTGGGGCTTGTCGACGTGTCAAAGTTGGTAGCCTCCTCAAAAGTGCCCCAACTGCCTCCTAAACGTGTCCACCAGCATCAGCTTCACAACAGCTATCGCACTCCAGGTTCGGAATATGTTGAGCTGCTGCGAGACATCAGCTGCGCTGAGGTCGCTTGGCACCTACAGCTGGCTATTGAACTTTTTTTGCCAACCACACCTCCAGCTTCGGTGTGATGATCAGTTGAAGGCATGAGTGGCAGATGGTTGGTGCTTTTACCATTAGTTGTTATTAATGACAACTGGCTACCGAGCCACATCGTAACCTGTTGTTGGCCATCAGCTACTGAGCATGCCAGGCCGAATTGGTCCAACTTCAACTCATCCTGAACTCGCCCACCCGCACCGCACCGCGCGCTGGAAGCGTGGAAACTGCCTGACCAGTGTAAGGTGGCACAAGGCCGTGTATGCGAAATAGCTATTGCATGGCATTTGCAGTTGACCGACATTACAAACCGACAAGACAGGCGTCGTATTTTCAGTCGCTGTTGTCAGGTGTGATCCTCCCCACACGCTCTGAACGCTTGTCTGTTTGCTCGTGGGGTTGCAGGAAGCAGGATATGACCCCAAGAGGTCCAAGGTCACGGACGAGAAGCTGGCGGAATTCATTCGGCAGCCTATAACGGGGGAGCTGACGGAGGTGCCAGGCATCGGGCCTGCTGCTGTGAAAAAGCTAGCGGCGGGGGAGGGTAGTAACAAGGTATTTTCGTACAGCATTGTTTTAACCTCTGCAAACCTTGCACTTATGGCATTGAAATCCCGATACCGTGATGGCATATGGCTGACGGTATGCATGTACAGCATCCCTGACTCTGAAAGCTTGGCCATTTAAGGGAATAAAATCTAGATGTCCTGATGACATGTGGCTGATGCGTCGTTCTGACTGATAAACCCACGGGCGCTGCGACGAGGGTGACCTTGCAGCCAAGGACGGCAGCAGCCAGGCGCCCGCGGTGGTTTTTGCTGAGCACACCAACCTGCACCAGGCTGTGCAGTGGTCTGTGTTGAAGTACTGCTGTTTTTTGCAGCTCCCTGTATTAGCCAGGGTGTCGCGACAGTAGCCCGCTGGCACAACAGGAGTTGAGTATGACAGCGGGGTTGCAGCTGCAGCTAGAATGCTTTTGTGACGGAGCTGCTACGCGACTGCAGCAAGCGTGCGCGGGACTCTATGCATGTCAGTTCAGAGTGTCAGCCTTGCAGTGCAAGTGTCGCTTCCAAAACAGGGTTCACGTGCTGTCTTGGTACCCTCTTTTCATGAGTCAGCATCCATGAACTATTCATGGTTGAACCTGCATCAGGTTTAAGCCAATCGATGCATACATCAATCAACAATGTGCTCCACACGTTTCAATGCACAATATGCTATGGGTTTAACGGCACCAGATATCACAGTCTCATGTTGTCACGTGCGAATCTAGGCCAGCGCTCTTGCAGGTGGTCCATACGTACCAGCTTATAGGCAGATTCCTCTCCTGCAAGAGTGGTGGCGCATTGCAACTGCCGCTTCCGACGATCTGCTTCTCACATAACTGTACAAAAGCTTCTCTGAAGCTGCACTCACGAACGCTTAGGCAAGGTAATCTGAGCTTACCAGGCAGTACAATCACTCAATCACATGCAATACTGGTTCCATGCCCTTGCAGGTTGTGAACACGTACCAGCTCATCGGCAAGTTCCTGTCGCGCAAGGGTGGCAATGCATCACAAGCACCGCTTCCAATGAGCTGCTTCTACCATCAATGCACAAAAGCTATTCTGAGGTATCGCCTCCGTGCGCTTGCAGGTCGCGAACACGTACCAGCTCATCGGCAAGTTCCTGTCGCTCAAGGGCGGCGACGACTCCGGCAAGACCATCCAGACGATTGAGCACTGCGACCGCTTCTGGTACTGGCTCAAGGAGATGGGCATCTCCAGCTACCGCAGCGGCATCGTCAACGCCATCGCCGAGAAGTGCAACACGTGGATCCCGGGCATCTACGACGAGGACCAGTACGACGCATAGCCGCGCGCGCACGCACGTCATTGCTGCATTTGTATAGTATCGGTACCGGCTGCCTGAAGAAGGGGCGGTAGCGGGGGGGGGGGCAAATGGGGGCGAAGCTGAGAAACCGCCACCTATCGGCAGCACCGGCCAAATTGCATGTTTGCCGGGCGGCGATGCGACCTGTTGCGCTGCGCGCTCGATGGCGCCGGTGGCGAACGTGATTCGAACGTGTGTTGCGGCAGCAGCTGCTGCGCCGGGGTGCAGCTGCCGGGCAGCACGGCTCAGCATGTGGCAGCGCTCATGCGCTCACCCTCACCACTTGCTGCCTGCGGTCAGGGCTTGAATGTGCTTGTAGCAGCGGCTGCCGTGCGTGCGCGCATTCGCTGCGCCGATCAACAATCGGCAGCGACTGTGCGCGCGGCGCGTGAGTGGAGCAGGGATGCACAGGCGGACCGGGGAACTGCCTCCTGCTCATGGATTGGTGGGTGAGGGGGAGGGGAGGGGGGTGTGAGTTTGGTAATCACGCTCAGCACACAAGTCTTGTGGCGTAATGTCCATATTGTGAATGCCATGTGGTTCATGCCTGTCTTTGTACTTGTCGTCGTATGCTACATACAGACTGTACCTAGCTGTGTGGCGCCATTCAGGGTGGCACACTGAAAGGAGAGCTCATGTGCATCTGCAGCATACTCAGCACGCAGCAAGCATGCCATCACCTACAAATAAGGTAGTGCGCCAGCAATGTGCATGCTGATGCACGCAGCTGATGATTACTACCATCAGTACAAGCAGCAGACCACAGGCTGCAACTGTGGTGAGCCCTGGCTACATTGCTCGTGTCGTGCCGCGGGCCCAATGGCTGTTGTCGCTGCAGAGCAAGCATTCGCATTCTTGCTGAGCATGCATCGGACACTGTGATGATTCAAATTAGAAGCATTGTACCAGGAACGACGCAATGCAGATGGTAGCCTGCAACGCTATACTGGAGATCACGTGTGGGATGTAACAATGGGGTGCCATGACACGCTGCTGGTAGGTGGCTGAGTCAATTCAGGCGCTTCATGGCGACTTTAAATTTAGCACCATTGTCACCCTTGTCACCGCCGGTGTGTTCAATATAGTGTAGCCTCCAGCTTGCTGGACATTTCTCCACACCTTCCTGCTTAGTCACATGCTACTCATTTTCGCAGCAACAACAGTTCTTTGTTGCCAGATGGCAATTTCTGACTGGATGAGATCATCAACCTTGATGTCAGCAAGTATTGTTCACAAGTCGCATGGACACTATACACAACGTGCAACGCGATGAGTGCAGTCTTAAAACACAAGCAGAAACAACGCATGTGCCTCATGCCACAGCCAAACCAGCGTGAGCCAGAGTGAAACAACATATGCGTGAAGCAGTCACATGGTCAGCACGAACAAACATCAGAACTTGTGCGAAAGCATGTGTCACACCCCTGGCAAATGAACACAGACATGAAATATTGGGCACATGGGATGCAAGCGTACGAATCAGGACTCATCCCAGTACTAGGTGGAGTGATGCGAATTATCATTTAGAAAGGTTGCACTCAGGGTCTGCCAGGCAGACCAAGGCATGCTGTGCGCTGGTGGCTCCATCACCTAAAGCTGAGAGCAGAATCCTGCTGTGTTGCATGTGCATTGTGCGTGCTTGCATCACAGAACCGCAGCTTCTACTTTTCTGCCACCCATCCTTGTGGATCGAAAGGTTGTGTGCCACACATTACTAATCCCGGTGCCATCACCTGCGCGCCATGAAACAGGAACGAAGCAGAAGCAGATGACACATTAATGCTGATGATGCCAGATTGCCATGCATGTTCATTAGGTCCTTGATCAAGCAGGCATGGGTCCTTGATCAAGCTGACATGGTGAATCAATGATGAAACGCTCGGGAGAGAATGAATCATGCCATGAGTTCATTGAAGTAATGGGGCTGTGGCACCAACTGGGTCTCTGTTGGTACAGCAGCCAACTTGCCCAAGGTTTGCCACTAAGCCCCCGCACCTCATCAAGGTCGAGAACCGGAGCGGGGGACCTACCCAACTACGCAGCATGTCTGTACAACCCTAGCCTGACCCTATCTCTATAACCTTACCTAGCCCTAATCCTAAACTTGACTCTACGCTACCATAAACGCTACAGCTAGGTCTAGACTACGGCTTGCATCGGACGTAGGGACGGCCCGGGAAGCATGGAGGCGGCAGAACCGACCCCATGCCCCCAGAGAAGGGGGGTCTAGCCCCTCCCGCGATTCAGTATTGCATGCACATCGCCAACCGCCGTCAGTGGCAGAGAACTATCTAGAGGCAAATACGCATTCACCACAGACCCCTCTGCGAGCAGCTGATTGAAGTTTTACCCCATCAAAGCTGCAGGGATTTCAAGCAGGCTTTCGCCTAGCCTACATCCGATGCAAGCTATCGCGTTCACGTTAGTGTCCTGACAAGCCCAGGCCAAGGTGCCCGTACAAGTTAGCGAATGCAGCTGCGTCTATTCGTCTCCCATGCTCATGTCCCCTGCACACAAGCTTTATCGTTGAGGCCACCATGGTACCTCTGGGCTCTAGTTCCGCCTGTTTGCCTGAACGATGTAGAGCACACAAAGCACAACAATCCGACAGCAGAGGGCGCCCTGAGACAGCAGCGATTGCTGCCCCAAAGGGATGACACAAGTGCCTCCCCGCAGTCAGGCTACTTCTGGTGCCAACGCCCCAGTGTCATGCTGATAGCAGCGCATCAGGGTTTCCTGATGCTTGCAGCACTGTAGGCATACACAGACCTCAGGCTCGCAGTGCGTAAGATCATCGACCACAGCCACCTCTAGTCACCTAAAGGTCAACCGTGGCCTTCTGCTCATCTTCTCGCAGTACTTTGTGTGCTCCACCTGATCGTTACTAGCAGTGTACGCTGCTACTCTGCCATCTGCATAATTGTAGGCGATCCGTTACTGATTCGTGCTTATCTGCTTATGGCTTCGCTCTCTGTGGTGCTCTCTGCCGAAGTGATGTTGTTGAGTGCTCGCTGCGCACGCACGTTCCGCGGCTGCAATCCGCTCAGTCCTTTGTGCTGATCGCTGCTCCCCCTCGCCTTCTTTTGCAGATGGGTGGTAGGGTGGCGCGAGTCGTTGATGTGCAAACCGAGACCCTGTCCTGTTCGTAGTGCTGACCTAAAGAGCGCCTCAGCTGATGATACGGTGACAAGTTCGGCAATGACTCAACCCGCCCCGCCCCGCGCTGCCGTGCTTTTGATGAAAAGCTGTGGCATTGTTCCTAAGTATGAGTTCCCATTTCGGCCCTCAGCGCTGCTGTGCCAGCTTCCGAATAAATCAAAGTTCAAGAGATTCAAGTTCCGAGTTGGTTTTTGGCTCGACACCCACACCTACAGGCCTACACAGCTATTGTCAGAGTTTTGCCCGCAGCGTGTCATTGCAAAGGTTGCAAGGTAAGCTACAGCCGAGAACGTTCTTCTCTCCGCACCCACGCCTGTTGAGCTTCGCAGTTACCATGTGTGTATGCCAGCATCGCTATGTCTCCTCCCACTACGTCTCCTACTGCAGACCATTCGCCGACATATACGCTTCACAAATTTCACATCAAATTTAAGCCAATCCATCAAGTGGACATTGTGCTGCTCCAGTACAGCCACGTATGTTCGTGTGGTGTGCTTGCCCTCACTGCCCTCACGTGTAATGCACCTCTTGGCACTGCCCTCGCAGTGCAAGCAGCAGCACCCGCAGCAGCGCGATGCTCCTGAATCAGCCCGACCCGTGGGGCGCGCACGCATCCATGTACGACAAGGGTTTCGCGCCCATCACCAGCATGTACGCCTTCGACATGCTACAGTTTGCGCAACTCCCTTCCGGTTCCACCTGCGTCGACGTGGGCTGTGGGCCCGGTGTGGCAGCAGCGATTGCCGCGCAGCGAGGAGTGCATGTCATTGCTACAGACTTCAGCCAGGTCAGCTGCTGGTGGTGCCCATTACTGCCTGTAAACGATTTGTAGGTAAGGCGCCCGCGCTCGGTGGCAGTCGTTGCGACCACAACGCCATGCATATCGTGTGTGTCTGCCTCACTACAGTACCTCCGCAATGCGGATAGGCATTTGAAAATATGGTGTCTGCACATTGCAGGGGGCCCTGCCACTTGCCTGTATGCGCTGCATGCAACCAAGCCATGCTGTCAATGTCATGCACATACAGAGCTTGCTGTTGCCGTGGCATCGATTCACAGGGCATGGTGGACATGGCAACGGCGAAGCTCAAGGCTCTCGGCCTTCCTTTTGAGGCCAAAGTTTGTGACGGGCAAACCCTCGAGCCCATAGGTGACAGCGCCGTTGATGCAGTCATTTCAACTTTTGCGCAGTTCGTCTTCCCAGACCGCCCCAAGGGCTGGGCGGCTGCACTCAGGCAAGCATCTACTAAGAGCCTGCGTCTGCTGTAGCTCTCTCTGCTGGCATCTTCTGGTTGTTGTGACCATGGCAGCTCACCAGGCAGTGGCTGAACTAGCAGCCAGTTCGTGAGTGCTCACTCTGTAGTTTCAGTGGCCGAGCAATTGACATCTCAACATTGTTCTAGGATCACCTATTCGTGGGTCCGATTGGCCCATCCAGCAGATCATCAGCAGTGCGGTTTGCTACGCGTATCCTTGTAGTGCTGCATCACTCGCTGCTCTGACCTCCCACACCACTAGCACACGCCACCCTCATCATCAAGGCACACCAGCATGCGTGATACCGTCTTAATGTCTCAGATCTGTGAACAACACATCACACAATGAATGCCATCTCTCTGCATTGATCAGGGTTCTCAAGCCTGGCGGTACGCTTGCCACCACCTCCTGGGACCACAGTTTCCCAGTTGGCAGGGCACTGCGGCAGGTGAGTGGCCTTGAAGTTCGCAAGTGGCCATCAACCAATCATTTGATTCAACATGATCAAGAATTTTCCATACAGTTGGGTGTGTTGACACCTGTTACAGCGAGCATCTGCATGAGTCTCTGCAGCATGCGCAGTGACTTGTGCTCGTCGCTTTGCTGATGCAGACAAGGGGTTTGGTATGGTCTATGAGGGCACAGCCGCACTCGGCACATGTGGCTGCGCTGAGTCTGCAGTGTGCAAGTTTGAGTCAATGTTTGACTGCGAGCAATGCGCAATCAAATGCGTGTTGTTGAATCCCGATATGGCATTGCCCTGTGCACCCCTCATTAACTGATCCGGTGCCTGCTCGCTCATTGCTGCTATGATGTGCGCCAACTGCAATGGCGCTGGACGAGCAGGTGATGGTGATGATGGCAGCGGAACTGCCAGGGTTTGTTGTGCCCGAGCAGTTTCCCACAGGCGTCCCCGCTCTGTTCAAAGCAGAGGTGGAAGCAGCCGGGTTTCAGGACGTCACTGTTCGCTCAGTCTCGCACGACGTTGTGTTCGAGTCCGGTGAGTGACGTTGATCAGTAGAAATGCAGCCGCACGTTTGCATCGCACTTTCCTTGGTGTCACTCTGTTCTGGCATTGGTGCACCGCACTGCTGGTGCGCCGTGCACTTCTGCAGTTTCTGAGTTTATGTATGTCTCTCGCATCGCCTCTGACATACGTGCTCAAGTTGCTCATTTTTATTGAATGCACGCTTCCCTCCTGCCACTTGCTTTCACCGCCGTTCTGCAGGCAAGGACATGATAGACGCCTTTGCCGATCACCCCTTCATGGCAGGCGGTGCCGCCTATGGGTTCAAGTCCAGGTGTTTGGTTTGGATTGGAAGGCCAACCTCCAAAGCATAGAAGCTCACGTCCTATGAGATAGGAAAGGGGAAATGCTGCACGTCAGCTGTGTCCTGTGAGGTTGGTTGTTGGCCTGCCAGTCGACACAGGAGCGAGGACAGCATAAATAAACTTCTAGGTGCACGTCAGTGGAGATGTGCACTTCTGCAGTACATCACCAGGTCCTCGAACTGATTTGTGCGGGGCCTCTGATCGAGCGCCGCCCCTGTTCTGTCATAACATATGCGTGTAAAGGTATGCGTGTCACAGCTCCAAGACTTCAAGCGCCTGCAGTGTCAGCTGGTTCATGCAAACATCATGCCCCCCCTGCACATGTGCATCATGGCCCCCCTGCGCATGTGCACGGTCTGCAGCAGCCAGGCTCAACTCCTTCAGGCCAACATCAAACAAATAACATCGCAAGACACACATCACATGGCAGTATGCCTACTACATACCCTTCTGAATCTCCTCCAGCTTCTGGTTGGCGGCCTTGAACTTCTCCTCCAGCTTCTTGTCCGGATCCGCCTGGGCCATGAAGTTGGGGTCCTTGTGCGTGTCTTCGAGTGTCTTACGCCAGAGGCGTCGACGCCGTTGAACCGCCGGGCCTCTGCACAAAACGAGTATAGTAAGGTAGTTGGAATCATGTTCTTTGATGCATGTGCAAGTTCCATTTTTTTGCCAGGATCGCCGAAACTTTGAACTCAAGTGTCTTGAGCCAGAGTGCGTCAACACCATTGAACCGCTGGGCCTCTGCACGGAAGCGGTACCGTATCAGTGTATTTTGTGATGAAGCACATACACTTTCAAGTATGCATATTACATGCGCATGTGTGTGCATGGGAATAAACAGCTCACAATCCGGCCCGGGGCCGTTTGTGGTGAGAGCAGTACAGCACACAGATGGTAGCTCGCACCATCAATGTAGAGCATGTGCAGGGATGAAGGTGGCACATCAGAACACATGGCTTGATGTGCCCCATGAGCAAGTATACGCATTGCAGTTGTGAAACTGCCATGGCACCTCATGCAACACATGCGGTTCCTGTCGAAGCACATCAACAAAACAGCAGCGCTCACCGGTTGGCAGCTGGCGCATGATGTCCTCCGACGAGAAGATGGGCTCCAGGTAGAGCCACGTCCTCTGGCAGGCAACCCACTCATCCACCAGACCCTGTGTGCATAGCAGCATGTGAGCAGGGCCAGCGGCGTTTTTCAGCATTTCAGCAGAGTTACAACTTGACTGGTAGGGCGTTGCGCACAGACTGTTGCAGTTCGTCAGCAGTGCTCAGCACGCTGGCACGGTGTCGACCGATCCAACCGCAGACGTCTATATATCTCGGCACCTTAAAAGTACATCAGTGGTGCGCACTGGATTCAAGTGCCGTGGTACCTGCGCGTATTCGAGGCGCACCTCCCAAGGCGTGATTTGCCTTCATGGGCCGGGTACAGTACATCAGGAATTCAAAGAAAGTACAGAACAAGTCTGACATCACAACACTAGAGGCAATCAATGTACCTACATGTAGTTGAGGCCCACGCGCGGCACTTTGCGTCGATGGACCAGTACATCAGGGGTTCGAAACAGTACACATCAAGTACATCACAACACCAAAGGCCATCCGTGCACCTGCGCATACTTGAGGCGCATCTCCCAGGCGAGGCACTCCGCTTCCATGGGCCGTATGTACGGCGAGCCGCGCATGGTCAGTGCATCAGAGTTCAAAACAAGTACAAAACAAGTACGTAAGAATACAAATGGAGGCCACCATGTACCTGCGCGTACTTGAGGCGCATCTCCCAGGCGCGACACTCTGCCTCGATGGGCCGTATGTATGGCGATCCGCGCATGGTCTGCGTCTTGACGATGTGATCGTCAAGCAGCGCGATGATCTCATCGACGCCCGATACGACCCACGTGCCGTCTCCTTGTACGGCTTGACTTCAAACTCGACGCTCCTCCACTCCTCCTGCAGACCGAGTAGTAGAAGCGGTAGCAGTTGAAGGCTGTTAGTAGTAGTAGTTTTGATCGTGCTCATTGTCGCAACATTCCGTTTCTTGCCATTTGTTCTGATGCTCGTAAGGACATGCGTGACGTAAAATCATTTCTGCGTTGGCTTCACTCTGACGTCCACCTGTATGCCAATGAGAGAAGCCCTGTCGACCTCAACTTATTTATCTGCAGTTTGTTGATGTTCTGCTTGCTCTTAGCGCCCACTTGAGTGAGCACACAACCCACAATTTGAGCTGTACCAGTGTCTTAGCCGTACCAGACCCCTCTTTCATTCAACCACAGATAGTATGCGCACGCACAGTCTCGCTATCACAGTACTTCAGCATTACCGTGCAAAGAATAATAAACTCACTAGTATGATGAAACCTGTTGTAGGTCACTGAGCACCAGACTCTGCGCCTTCAGCAGCATCTGAATTAAAATCTGCAAAGGCTGCCACGTGCAACGCTCTCAGCCACTCAGTCGCTTGCCTTCATGTTGGCCAGAGCGCGCTCGAGCCCGTACTCTTTCTCTGCCGCCACTCCCACCTGGCATTGCATACGGGCGTACACACGTGCACAACTTCAGATATGACGCTCGTGACAGAGTGGGTGGTGGCTGCGTGAGCGTGAGCGCATGCAGCCAACCCAGACATGCATGCAGCCCAGAGATCACAAAAAAACGCATGCGGCATGCTGCACTGCTCATTGGCGTGCTGCTGCACATGACAAGTTCCGCGCGTGATACAACTCCTGTGCCTGCTTCATGCGGCGACGTCCACGGGCTGACGCAGCGGGGTTGCTCCCTTGTGCGCCTGCATTCATGTCTGCGCGCTTCATATGCCATCGTGAGTGCGCACGCAGCGTGTTCAATACCATGCGCCCAGTAATTCACTCAGGTGCTGGAGCGCAGTGATACCATGCGTGCCTCCTGTATTTGCTCGATGTGCTGCACCACATTGAGATCAACGAGCTGGCTCTGTCAGCATAGCAGCATATACATGACTGTGCGCCTCATATGCCATCACGAGTCTTCACGCACCAAATTCAATACTTCGAAGTACAATACACGAGTCTTCACGCAGCAAATTCAATAGAATGCGCCCTGTACCTGCTCATGTGCTGCACTGATACCAAACATACCTCCCACGTTTGCCACATTGAGATCCACAAGCTGGCGTTTTCACCATACAAGTATGTACATGTTGGTGTGCCTCATATGCCGTCATGAGGCTGCACACAGCAAATTGTATACAATGCCCCCAGTACCCGCTCATGTGCATACACCGCAGCGGCACCATACCCATACATACCTCCTGTATTTGCTCGATGTGCTGCACCACGTTGAGATCAACTAGCTGGCGCAGCGTGAGCTCCTCATCAGGCTCGATGGTGCTGCCCATCTGCTCGCTGAGCAGCGCCCAGTGGCGCGGCTTCAATGCCGGCTGGCCAGGATCTGCACGTCACACAGCGATGATGGAGCGTCACTATGGAGCGTCATTGTCAAGTGGTTGAAGTAAAGTGAATCTGCTCGCTCAGGAGCGCCCAGTTGCGCGGCTTCAGCGCCGGGCTGGCCAGGATCTGCACGTCACACAGCGATGATGGAGCGTCAACATGGAGCGTCACTATTGGCGGTTACGCACATACGGTCGAGGTGCAACTCATGTGCTCCCTTTGGCTTCAGCACAAGCCTGGCCAGGACCTGCACGTCACACAATGGCGATGGCATGTCACCAAGCAGCGTCAGCACTTGCAATTTACGTGTCTACAGTTGAAGTGCAGTTCATGTGCTCCCTTTGGCTGTAGGTAGTTCAGGTGAAATAAGTGAATCTGCTCGCTCAGGCGCGCCACTGGGTGACGCACAAAGAGTGTAGGTAGTTCAGGTGAAGCAGGCGAGTCTACTCGCTCAGCAGCGCCTCAGTGCCGCAACCCTAACTCAAATCAGAACCTGTGTACTTTTGAAGCAAACAAGCCGTGTGCTAATGGACGATGATCAGATTGCTTATAGTGATGACTGTGCTGCGAAGCATGCACTTTACATACCTGTATGAGGTGCAGGTGCTTTTTGAATGCGGTGGTCTCGCGCAGGCGTGCAGCCTGACCCAACCCTAACCCTAGATGTAACCCTAGCTAAATCAGAACCTGTGTACATTTTTGAAAAGTAGAAAAGCATCTGAAGCCAATGGAATATGAATTCAGTGCTGAAAGTGGTGACTGTGCTGCGAAGCATGCGCTGTGCTACCTGTATGAGAGGCAGATGCACTTTGAATGCGGTGGTCTCCTCGCAAAGGCGCGCGGTCCTGACCTAACCCTAACCCTACCGTACCCCTCATTAGATTGAAACCTGTGTA
>JAFCMP010000386.1:2500-17083 GCA_017506865.1 Tribonema minus
GAATTCTGACTTGTGCCTGGCCACTGCAGTGTGAGTGAACGGCTCCTGTATGCGGTGGTCAAGGTGAGGTCGGGAGTAGAAATGACCTGGAGCAGATGTTGACCACTGAGTTTCAGCAAGCTGTACGCAACCTCACTTCCTGTCCACAACTTCAACTTCACCTTGAAGTAGATTTAGTTCAACAGTTCATCATGGAGTTGAAGTTGTGGAGGAGAAGTCAGGCTGCATATCGATTGACCCGAGTTGAAGTATGCCGTACGCAGCTGGACTTCCCCTCCCCAACTTCAACTTCACCTTGAAGTATAGGTGCTTCAGTAGTTCAACATGAAGTTGAAGTTGAGGAGGAGAAGTCGAGGGGAAGATCGACTGCCCCGAGTTGAAGTATGTCGGATGCAGGTTGACTTCCCCGTCACAACTTCAACTTACCCTTGAAGTTGGGGGGGTCCACCTTCGAAACCGTTTAAAGGCCCAGTTCGACATGAAGTTGAAGTTGTGGCGGGGAAGTCGAGCTGCACATCGATTGCCCCGAGTTGCAGTATGCCGGAAGCAGGTTTCGTTTTCGTCTACGACTTGAACTTCACCTTGAAGTTGGGGGGTTCCGCGTGCTGATCCCCTCAAGGGCCCACTTCAACATGATGTTGAAGTTGGGGCGGGGAAGTCGAGTGACACATCGACTGCCCTGAGTTAGAGGAAGCCGCACGCACCTTAACTTTCCCTACCCAACTTCATTTTCATGTTGAAGTTCGCGAAAAACCCTTCCCAGGCCCGTCTCGCGGCGAAGTTGAAGTTGGGTACGTGAAGTGAAGTTTCCTATCACACAACCATACTTCAAGTAAGGAGCCTACCGCTTTTGTTCCGGGTTTCTGACTCCCCGGTGGTCTGTACCTACCACCGGAGCTGATCCCTGAACCGACTTCAGCGTTCCCATGACCCACCATCCTGGTTCAGCACTGCCGGGAAGCCCAGGTTCCTGAGGTTCGTGGTGAAGATGAGGTCCTGGTTCCATATGGTCTGTAGCTAGCATGCACCCCGGAGTGAGAGGAAGCCGTACGCAGCTTCACTTCATGTCCACGACTTCAACTTCACCTTGAAGTTGGGGGGGTCCCCTTCGGAACCCCTTGATAGGCTCAGTTCGTCATGACTTTGAAGTCGTGACGGGGAAGTCGCGGTGCATATAGAACGGTCCAGGTGAAAGCATGCCGGACGCAACCTGACTTCCCCGCCCCAACTTCAACTTTATGTTGAAGTACAGCGAAAACCGTTCATAGGCCTACTTCAACATGAAGTTGAGGTTGTGGAGGGGAAGTCAGGCTGCACATCGACTGCTCTAAGTTCAATTGTGCCGCATGCACCTCGACTTCCCCGTCACAACTTCGACTTCACCTTCAAGTATGGCAAAAACCGTTCACAGGCCTAGTTAGGCCTAGTTCAACATGAATTTGAAGTTATGGCGGGGAAGTAAGGCTGCACATCGATTTATCCTACTTCAAGTGTGCCGCATGCACCTTGACTTCCCCTTCAAAACTTCAACTTCACCTTGAAGTACAGGTAAAACCGTATACAGGCCAAGTTCAACATGAAGTTGAAGTTTTCGATGAGAAGTCAGGCTGCACATCGACTGCCCCGAGTTTGAGTTTGTCATATAGAACTCGACTTCCCCATCAAAACTTCAAATTCATATTGAAGTACGGATCAAACCGTTGACAGGCCCAGTTCGACATGAAGTTGAAGTTGTGGCGGGGAAGTCGAGCTGCACATCGACTGCCCCGAGTAGCAGTATGCCGGAAGCAGGTTTCGTTTTCGACTACGACTTCAACTTCACCTTGAAGTTAGGGGGGGTCCGCGTGCTGATCCCTTCAAGGGCCCACTTCAACAAGAAGTTGAAGTCGGGGCGGGGAAGTCGAGTAACATATCGACTGCCCTGAGTTAGAGGAAGCCGCACGCACCTTGACTTTGCCTACCTAACTTCAACTTCAGGTTGAAGTTCTCGAAAAACCCTTCCCAGGCCCGTCTCGCGGCGAAGTTGAAGTTGGGTACGTAAAGTGAAGTTGCCTATCATACAACCATACTTCAAGTAAGGTGCCTACCGCTTTTTTTCCGGGTTTCTGACTCCCCGGTGGTCTGTACCTACCACCGGAGCTGATCCCTGAACCGACTTGAGCGTTCCCATGACCCACCATCCTGGTTCACCACTGTGAGAAAGCCAGGTTCCTGGGGTTGGAGGTGAAGATGAGGTCGTGGTTCCATATGGTCTGTAGCTAGCATGCAGCCCTGAGTGAGAGGGAGCCGTACGCAGCTTCACTTCATGTCCACGACTTCAACTTCACCTTGAAGTTGGGGGGGTCCCCTTCGGAACCCCTTGATAGGCTCAGTTCGTCATGAATTTGAAGTCGTGACGGGGAAGTCGCGGTGCATATAGAACGGTCCGGGTGAAACCATGCCGGACGCAACCTGACTTCCCCGCCCCAACTTCAACTTCATGTTGAAGTACAGCTAAAACCGTTCATAGGCTTAGTTCAACATGAATTTGAAGTGTTGGAGGAGAAGTCAGGCTTCACATCGACTGCTCCTATTTCAAGTGTGCCGCATGCACTTTGACTTCCCCGCCCCAACTTCAACTTCATGTTGAAGTACAGCTAAAACCGTTCACAGGCTTAGTTCAACACGAAGTTGAAGTTTTGGAGGAGAAGTCAGGCTGCACATCGACTGCTACTACTTCAAGCGTGCCGCATGCACCTTGACTTCCCCGCCACAACTTCAACTTCACCTTGAAGTACAGCAAAAACCGTTCACAGGCCTAGTTCAACATGAAGTTGAAGTCATGGAGGAGAAGTCGAGGTGCACATCGACAGCCCCCAGTTGAAGTTTGCCATGTGCAACTTAACTTCCCCGCCACAACTTCAACTTCACCTTGAAGTACATCAAAAACCATTTGCAGGCTTAGTTCAACATGAAGTTGAGGTCGGGGAGGTGAAGTTACGGTGCACATCGACTGCCCCCAGTTAAGGTTTGCCATGTGCAACTCCACTTTACCTTCATGACTTCAACTTCACCTTGAAGTAGATGTGTTTCAACAGTTCACCATGAAATTGAAGTTGTGGAGGTGAAGTTAGGGTGCATGCAGTCTTCGCACAGGTGAAGTGTGATGTATGAAACTTCACTTTTCCTCAAGGACTTCAACTTCACATTGAAGTAGGAGGTGTGTTGACAGTTCATCATAAACTTGAAGTTCAGAAGGCGAAGTTCAGTTGCATACGGTATTTTTAAAGTTGAAGTAAAATGTATGCAACTTCAATCTACATCCACGCAGCGAACTTCACCTTGAATTAGACAAGTCCACAACAAAACTTCAACCTCAACCACACAAACACATACCTTAAACTAAAAATTCAACCTTAAACTAAACATTCAACTTCAACCACATGAATGCGTACTTCAACTGTCTAATCTACTTGAAGTTCGAACGCGAAGCTGAACTCTACCTTTGTTTTCTTGATTCAACGCAGTGAAGCTGTTCTTGATTCAACGCAGTGAAGCTGGTGGAGGAGATGATGGATTCTGGCAGAAGGTGACCATTCAAAACTCTGTGGTGTGGGCTGTTCAGAACACATCTGTTACGGATTGTACATTGTGGTATCCGTGTCTGATGATGCCATTATTAGGGCATACCCCTGGTATGTCGGGTGATGATGCAGGGTTTCATACATGTTACTCCTGAGTCAGATCCCCTGGATTGTGCCGAGGATCCAATTGCAACTTGCCAAAAAGGCAGCTGCACACTCACTTCTTTCTCTACCTCCGGTCTCGGCACAAGACAGCTATAGCTGAGGACACCCCCACCTCCACAGGCCTCCACCGACAACAAGGTAAGTTAGCATGCTGTAGCACACCGCTGAGCTCTCATAAAACAGTGGCACTCGAACCAGGCGCTTGTGCGTGTCCTCCGCCTTAGCTGCGAGGCCTCGCAACGGTTCACAGCGTTGTGCACGGTCGTCTGCCTCAATGGCGGAGCCACGCTAAGCTCGACCGCCCTCCGTAGGCTTCCAGGGTAGCACAGCGTAGTGTAGCACAGCGTAGTGTAGCACCGCTTGAACGTACACATCGTGGCCGCCTCTCGTGGCCAGCTAACGACAATTGACCCGTACACATCGTGGCCGCCTACCGTGGCCAGCTAACCTCAAGTGGGACGCTCCGCCTTCGAAGCGAAGTGGCACTAGTTTATATGTGTGTGTGTGTTTGCGCGAAGCAGACGGCATTCACTGGCTCGTGCAGTCTCCCGCGGCTGCTCTCCTGTGTTGCTCAAGCAGGCATGCGCACATGTGTGTCCCGACAGCACCCAGGTGCTCGCACATTGCCATGATCGACCATCGAGCCTTGAATGCTGACGTGATGTAGTCAGTAGGGCAGCCCTGACAGAGACTGTCTGCCGCGCCAGCTGCCGTCGGACGCTGGCACTGCCCTCTCCACGCTCAAGATGCGAGGCGTACAGGTGGCCACCCGTGTTGCATGTCATGACGCCGCCACGGCTTTGGTGGTAGGGCCGTGGACTTCACATGCACCATTCCTCTCGCAGCGACCCCAGCATCATATCGCAATGGGGGGAGGAGTGGTTTACTGGCAGCAAAGTGCACATGTGATGCTGTGCCCGCTGCTCCTGTTGGTTCATGACCACACGCATGAGCATAAAAACCACCACTGACTACATGCACCAAAGTCTTGGAGCTCACCCTCTCCCTACTTTCTCGTCTTAGCAGATGGCAAACAATGAGAGTGGTAACGCGGCTGGGATCCAGGGAGCTGAGCGCAGGGGCAATGGCAAGCGTGCCGCCTCCGCCAGAGTCGCAGCCCCTGCAACCACTCCGCGTTCGTCCACTGCCGCTGCTGCTGCTGAAGCTGCTGCCAAGCAGGCGGAGGAAGCCGCTGGCCGTCCCCGTGCACGCTCTGGCGCGGACAACTCCGCCTCGGAGGGTGATGGACGCAGCGAGCGCGCCGCGCAAAACCCGGTGAGCCGTAGCCAAGACGCACTTTCTAGCACTCCTCCCGCTCCTGGTCGCGCACAGGACACCACCGTCAGGGAGCTTGTTCGCGCATCCAAGGCCATAGCTCTCATCCCTGACCCCCCGACAGACGCTCCGGTGGCAGTCAAAGAGCTATTTGTGTCATTGCGCGCTGAGCACACCTCCCTCGCAGAGGAGTCGCGCCAAGCCTCTGACGCCGTTAACCGGCTCAAGGTTGCTCTGATGTGCGTGGACGCCGACATCCAACGCGCTCAGAAGTCTCTTGTCAAGGCCGCCATTGACGCTGAGCGCGCCGATATCCGCGAGCAGCTCACTGCTCTCTCCGCCGACAAGTCAGAGCTCGACGCTGCGCTGATCTCTTACAGGGCACCCCGCGAGGCCAGCAGCGCTCAGCTGGTCATCCTACGCGAGCTAGCTACTCACGCCCTAAACCTTCTCAACGGTGGCGCTACCGCTGAAGAGGTCGTAAACGCCATCGCCGCCAAGCGCAACGCTCGCGCAGGTATTGCTAACCCCTTGCCTGCCCACGACGCTCCTCGCGACGCACCCTCCCGCGATCCTGACAGGGAGCGCGTTGCACAGCTGAACATCATCGCCAAACTCCCCTCCACATTATGCCTTGAACCGCTGCAGCTGACATCTGCGCTTTCCTCACGTGAACGCATGTGGCAGCAGTGGGGCGTGAAGAGGGAGTATTGGTCTGTTGCTCTTGATGCTGCCATCCCTGCAGACAAGCGTGCTGAGGTGTCTGGGCTCTCTGCCACCATTGACGGGGTTACCACGGGCTGGGACACCCTCACCTATGACCAGCGCGTAGCTGCCCTCACAACCAAATATGATGACAAAACTGCACGCCATACTGCGCGCGATGAGTGGTCTCGCCTCGTATACGACTGGCATGCTGAGTCCCCGCGTGACTTTGCCAACAGGCTTGACACTTATGGCCGGCGTGTAGAGGGGGGCTCTAACGAGGCCACTCGCCGTGAGAAGTTTTACAGCTGCATGCCTGACTTTGTTAAGGTTCAGCTGGACAGGCGTGACAACTTCTGGCAGGACCCCCTCACAGTCAGCGTGAACCACGCCGCCGCCGTCTGGCGCACTCACTTGCAAGAGCATGGGATCCCGCTCCCAGACAGCGTTGGCGCTCACGACACTCCCGCTGTCATCGCCACTGTCACCCCCCCTAAAGGCACCCCTACGCAGGCGCCTGATGCTGCAAGCCTTCCCCGGCGCAAGGCGTCCAAGGAGGCTAAGCGGCAAGAGTGTGTCCAAGCAGCCCGGTCTGCACTAGAGGCGGATAACACGGAGTTGGCGTTTGCGCAGCTTGCGGTGCTCCATGGCAAGGGCGCCCCTGCTGCTGCGCCGCCTTCCACGCCTCTCAATTCCGGCAAGCGCAAAGCAGCGCAGGACGGCCAGCCGGCCTCTAACCCTAAGCCCGGCTTGACCTACAAGCCGTTCAACAACTGGACATGTAAGCGCTGTGGTGTGATGGTTACCACTGGCGAACGGTATGCCGATCATCACGCAAGCTCTGAGTGCCGGGACAACCGCCGCGCCCCGTCGCGCAGTCGCAGCCGCGACCTTGCGCCGCCTGCCTCTGCCGCGCCTGTCTTCGCGATGCAGGGAGCGCCCATCTATGCCATGCCGCCGCAAGTGGTCCCGCAGCTGGCTGCCATGCACGGTGCCGGCCCCGCACCCTCCTGGCCCACCGTGTACCAGGCACCTGCTGCCGCGGCGCCGGCGCCAGCCCCAGCCCCCACTGCGGCCGCTGCCGCAGTGCAGCCGTGGACGGCCGACATCCAGGCAGCCATCGCCGCCGCCATGGCCACCAAACGCAGTGAGTCAGTGCTCGACAGCCGCTTAAGCGTTCACGCACCCCGCTGCGCGACCGCAATGCTTGCTGCGCTGGGCGTCATGTCGTCTGCTGTAGCTCAGCCTGCCAATGTGTCTGCACCCACGCCTGTTGCAAGTACCCCTGCTGCACCTGCGACATTGCACGTTGCGCGCGCTGCATCGGCATCTACGCCTGGTGCGAGTGCCCCTGCGGCACCGGTGATACCGCATGCTGCGCATGCCTCTGCTGCATCTGCGCCTACTGACGCTGGCATGACTGCACCGCCGGCACCCTTCCATGCACGCCCTCACGTGGCTGTTCCCCCTCCCCCTGCTGCTGCGACCCCTGCCGCGCCTCAGATGAGTGAGCGTGCTAGGGAGCAGGCGATGGAGCGCCATCTCACGCACGCGTCGCTGTGCTGCGGGATAGGCGGTTGGGAGGAAGGGTTTGCGCAGGCAAGTAAACTTGGCTTGCATGTCAACACAGTGCTCGCTGTTGACAACTGCGCGAAGACGTGTGACGCGTATAGGGAGACACACCCTACGTCTGCCGCACCCCAGTGCATGTCATTTGATGATCCCCGCATCATCCACCAACTGCGCAAGCTGCGCCCTCACCTCACTACGTCCTCTACCCCTTGCACAGATTTTGCAAACGGGGAGGGAGTGGAGGGAGAGGCGGCGGAGCTGACATACAAGCTGGCCAAGGTGGTTACGGAGGCAGAGCTTGAGTTGGTGTTGTCAGAGAACGTCCCGCAGATGCTCAAGTCGCAAGCATGGGGTAGGGGGAAGGCCCACCTGTTGGCCAATGGGTACGCAGTGTTAGAGACAGTCATCAAGGCATCGGAGCTTGACACCTGCTGCAGGCGTACGCGCGCGCTCGTCCTCATTGTGCGCAACCGCCTTGGTGTCAAGGCCGCGCTCCAGCGCCTTTGCGCAGTCCTCAATGCCATGTGCAATAATGGAATTCCACTTTCCATGAGACATGTTCTGAAGGTTCCACGCCGTGTTCGCGGTTGCTTCTTGCGCCCTCGCGTGCGTTCCTCCAAAGGCGTGCATGACCTTGATGGACTGTTTGGCAGCCCCACGCGTCGCTGGCCTGGCTTGCCTGCTGTGAACCCTGCTCACTACATCCCATCCCCCGATGACGCATGTGATGTACGTGATGCTATGACTGTCACCCCCCGCGACATGGCGCTCATGCTGACATACAGGTCTGACTTGCCAACTGGCAGCCAAGAGCAGTTGCAGCTTTGGCTGGCCAACCTTGTCATGCCTGATGTCGCCCACGCATTCTTGCTTGCTGCATGGTGCAGTGGCATCTTTGACATGCAAGAGTCCAGCCCCTCTGATGATGGCTTTGCAATGTCATTGGATCGCAACTCGCCCACACCTGAGTGGCTCGCTGACACTGGCAGCACTGCCGCGCTTGAACACACAGACGGCACGGCCTCACGAGAGATGCAACACACGCTCGTGCAACGCTGCATTACCGCTGTCCAACGCATCTCCCGCGACAGTGAGAGCACAGCACGTGCCAAACTGTCCGCAGTCGACTTAGTGCCAGACAACACTGGTGAGCAGGAGAGCGACACAGACGCGGTCGCGCCCAGCTTTCTCAGAGATGCAGCACCTGACCCAGTCTCTGCAGACGCTGACTCTGACACTGAGCCCATGGACTGCTCAGAAGAAGGGGGAGAACTCCAACAACCCCAACTTCAACTTCAACAACAGCCCCTTGCGAACCTCGCAGCGCTGAGCTTTTCTCACGTGCCTGTGCAGCCAGGCGAGAAGGTGGCCTACGCCACAGGCAGCCCCAGCGCTCAACGGTTCATCAACCTCATCACACGCATGCCCCACCAGCGAGACATCAAAGAGCTGAACATGGAGTGCATGCTGGACAACGGAGCCACGGCGAGCCTGCTGAGCATACAGCAGAGCAGACGGCTCCCAGAAGGTAGCGTACAACCGTTGCGACAGGGTGACTTCACCGCCATCGAACTTGCAGACAGTAAAACGCGCATCCCTATCACCGGCGCGGTGCAGATGACTCTGCGGTTCAGGAAGACCCTCGTTCGTCATCGGTTTTATGTGACCGACATACCCATGCCTGCCATCATCGGCGGCGACTTCTTTGGGAGCTTTGGCAGTAGCCTGTCGTACTCTACCATGGAGTTCTTCCCCACGCCAGACTCCAGCGTTGCCATCCCCATGCGGCACAAGCTAGACGACAAGGCATCGAGGTTGTGCAACTTCAAGGGCCTCGTGGACAGAGTTGTCGCAGCCCCTGCTCCCCCGCCCACTGCCAAACGCAGTGCGCGCCTCCTAGAAGAGGTTGTGATGTCACCATTCTCAGAACAAGTGGTCGAACTCGCACTGTTCCCGCCTCCTAAGGACACGCCAGAGCACACTGCCTTGATTCATGCGAGCCATGACCAGGTGATGGAGAGCCTAGCTGCGCAGGGCCTTCGCGTAGCCTTCACTGCGGTCACAGTCGCACCCAACAACCCTGTCATGGTCAAGCTTGTCAACACTGGCTCCTTGCCTGTCCTCATCGGCAAGAACACCTTTGTGGGCACAGCCATTCCTGCCACAGAGGAGGACATCCTTGAGCTTGATGAGCAGACCAGTCAGAACACAGAGCAGCTTAAACGTGAGTTGCAGAAGCGCGTGCTGGAATATGCAGTCAGACACCACCAGTCGAAGGCGTTCAGGCAGGCCGCAGACGCTGCACTCAAAGCCCTAGCCTCCGAACCGCCCATACAGGAGTCAGACTCCCCCAGCACTGCGCCAGGCACACACAGTCCGCAGCGCTCACTTGGCTCCGCCGCCCAAGTGAACGCATACAGCTCCGTCTCAGACGTTTGTGGGGATGAGGAGCTGCGCACCATGCTCATGACCGATGGTCAACTCAACCCCATACTCAAGGAGAAGGACTCGAAGGGGCAAGTATGGGCAGACCGAGTCTTTGACGTCTTGAAGCGGCATCGCGCCTGCTTCCCGGCTGACCCAAAAAACCCGCACGTCACAGACACCACCGAGTTCGACATTGACACCGGTGATGCATTGCCCATGGCGGACAGAGCCAGACGTTGGGCCCGCGCAGAGGCTGAGTACATCATGCAACAGGTGGCTCAGATGCACGCACGCAAGCAGATTGAGCCCTCCAATAGCCCCTGGGCTTGCAACCCCGTTCTCGCACGACAGGGTGACAAGATTCGCTTCTGCATCGACTTCCGCAAGCTGAACTCTGTCACCAAGCGAGACAGCCACGGGCTGGGCAACATAGATGACATGCTGCACAAAGTGCAAGGCACTAAGGTGATCAGCACGCTGGACATGGCTGCTGGCTACCACCAGGTGCCCCTCACCGCGTCCGCAAAGCCCAAAACGGCGTTCCGCACGCCTGATGGTGGACTCTGGCAGTACACTGTGGCCCCTTTTGGCCTGGTGAACTTGCCTGCACAATTTACGCGACTCATGCACGGTGTGCTGGGCGAGGAAGCCCTGAAGGACTACGCAACCGTGTACGTGGATGATGTGCTCGTCTATGACACCGACATGGAGGCCCACCTCCAGCACCTTGACGCAGTTCTCACGCGCATAGAGGCTGCAGGCATGAGTGTGGCCTGGAAGAAGTGCCAACTCTTCCGCTCTGAGGTCAAGTTCCTTGGACATATCATTGGTGCAGGTGGCATTCGCCCTGACCCTGAGAAGGTGAAGGCAATGGCAGACATGAGCGCACCCCTCAACGCTAGGGGCCTCGCAGACAAGCGGCTCGTACAAGTCGCTCTAGGCGTGTTCAACTATTACCGCCGCTACGTGCGCAACTTTAGCGCCATCGCAGCCCCGCTTGTCGAGCTCACCAAGGATGGCGCGAGCATGGAGTGGAACGCACGCCGCAGAGACGCTTTTGAGCGGCTGAAGCAGGAGATGTGTAGCGCTTCCATAGTGATGCACCCCGACTTCTCACTGCCCTTCGTGCTCTACACGGACGCCTCCAAGGTCGCCACTGCCGGTGTTCTCACGCAGTTCCGGCCGGTCACGGAGCTTGACAGCCCGCTCATGAAAGCCAAGCCACCAACCTGCACTGGGCGCACTAGCCTGGTTGAAGGGACCTTGCAGCGTGAGGTCGTTGTGGGCTACTTTTCAAAGATGAACTCTGTTCAGGACGCCAAGATGGGAGCCACAGCTCTCGAGTGTCTTGCAGTAGTCTTGTCAATGAACCACTTTCGGCCTTACGTCTGGGGCAGGCCATGCACTGTCGTCACCGACGCAGCTGCCCTCCGCTGGCTCCTCACACTTCAATCGAATGACGGCAAGCTGCTCCGCTGGGCAATGCGCCTACAAGAGTACGACATCACCGTCCAGCACCGACCTGGCAAGGTCAACTCCAACGCCGATGGACCCTCTCGGCTGCCTCAGCAGGCAGAGCTAGACGCGCCCCGCCGTGTCGACCATGCCGATGAGGAGTGGCCAGACTCCATTGCCACTTTTGATGCGCCGCCGTCAGGTGTGCAGTTCGCAGACGACCCAGCCACCACACACGCAGTGGAGCAAGCCGACACCACGGAGCCCGGCCAGCGCCCCTCTGACGAGCGCGTCGCCACCGTGGCCTCATACAAAGGCTACGTCGTGCAGCACTCTATGGGCACGCCTTTCCGCCTTAACGAGCTTGCAGCCTGCCTGGCCAGCTTTGGAGGCATCGCGCAGTCCCTCAGCGAGGTGACCCCAGAGCAAGCAAAGCAGCTGCTCCACATGCACGCAGATGAGTCCCCATGTGAGGTCGCACTAGGTGAAGCCGCCACACTGCTCACCCCGGCCACCATGGATATGCACATGAACGCTCTCCTTGACGAACACTTCAAAGGGGACAGGGACAGCCTCGGCTTGGGCAACTTCGAGCCCTGGCGTCAAAGCAAGAAGCGTCGCAGCAACGCAGGAAAGGCCGTCCAGGTGGCCACCACCACTGCCACCACAATCGACGCGGACCCCGCTGACGCCGCCGTTGCACGTAACAACTGTGACGGTGAGCGCCCCCGTAAGCGCACTCTGCCGCGGCCTGAGCCCACGCCTCTTGCTGCGCAGCCAGATCCTGCCAGTGCTGGACCGCCGCCTACACCTGCCATGCTGAGTCGTGAGGCCTTCATCGAATTTCAGCGCCGCGACCCCTTCTGCTGTGCAGTGACTTGCCTGCTGGCTGACAAGGAGCTGCCCACGGACAAAGACCTTGCCGTGCACTTGATGGTGGCACGCGAGTGCTACAATCTTGAGCACGACGGTCTCCTCATACACTTCGCAAGCAGCCATCCCAAACGCGGACAAGTGCTGTGTCAATGGGTCGTCCCTGCCGCGCTACGCACCCTGGTGCTCCGTCTGTGCCACGACGACGCCAGCGCGGGCCACTCCGGCGTCAGCGCCACCCACATTCGTGTGTTTGAGCGCTACTACTGGACTGGCATGGCCCATGACATCCGCACCTATGTGACCAGCTGCATGGCGTGCCAGCTGAACAAGAAGGCCAACACATCCCGGTACAGGACACACCTCTTTCCCCCAACTCGCATGTTCCAACGGCTCAACGCAGACCTAGTCTCGCCGGGCTCGAGCGCAGGAGGGTTTGAGTACATCCTTACTGTGGTTGAGGCCAGGTCTGGCTTTGTGTGGCTCTTCCCACTCAAGTCTAAAGACTCCAAAGAGGTGTCAGCGCACCTCTACACTGTCATCCTAGAGGCAGGCGCCCTCGTGGAAGAGATAGTCACTGATCAGGGTGGAGAGTTCATAGCTGGGGTCGTGCATGACTTGTGCACCAGCATGGGCGTGAAGAAGATCCAAACCAGTGGCTACCACCCCCAGACCAACGGCGTCGCCGAACGCATGAACGCTCGCGTCTTGCAATCACTCCGCCTGTGGGTGAACGACCGCCAAGACAACTGGCACGAAGGCCTCGAGACACTACAGTTTCAACTGCGAGCAACTCCTCGCGACGAAACGGGCCTGTCACCGTTCTTCTGCGTCTACGGACGTGAAGCCACCCTGCCGCACGACGCGTTTCATCACGCAGACCGTCCCATGGACCTACACACGGAGGTCGAAAAGCGCGCTGAGTCACGGTTGTTGGCTGAAAAGGTCATCAGTGAAGCCTTCGGCAAGCGTGCTGCCAAAGTGGCAAAGCAAAACGACATTATCAAACGCTCCGTCAACGTCGCCATCGGAGATTGGGTCCTCGTCAGACGAGAGCCAGTCGAAGAGCGCGCACGCAAGATGGACGAGAAGTACACTGGGCCCTGGCAAGTGATGGAAAAAGCAGGTAACTCAGGACTCTCCTTCACATGTCGAATGATGGGCAGCCGCATCAAACAGAAATCTGTGCACGTCACGCACATGAAGCCCTTCCGGCTCCGCCCCAGCCACTTTGAGCACACATCTCCACACGTGCAACTCACAGCAGCGCAACTGCAAGATCTTCCCCATGAGGAATGGCTCGAACGCATAGTCGACAGACGCGTCGGCCCCAACGGCAAGTGGCAGTACCGCTACATCGACAGAACGGGCCAGCAGAGCGACTTCACCAGCGAAGCTGCCATGCTTGAAATGACGCAGCCGTGGGTACTTGACACATTCCACGCCATGTATGAGCTGCGTTATGGCGACTCCATACCCCTGTACGCGCGCCGCCCCGAGCCTCCAGCCACGCGACGGCTCTCGGTTGAGGAGGCCCTACAGCGGTTTTCACGTGGCACGACAGTGGTGCGCGAGGTGACCACCCCCTCTGGCTCACGCGAGTACATCTGGGGTGCAATCAGCGGTTACCTCCACCCCTACTGGCGCGCTCGCTACGACGATGGCGAATGGGAAGAGCTCAACGCAACTGAGGTCAAGGCTGCCATTGCCCTGGCTGAAGCAGTGAAGAGCAAAGCCCAGAGACGCGGCATCACCGCCAGCAAGCCGCAGATCACTCTTGTCACCAGCCCTCTGCTACCTCGCAACTTCGGTGCAGACAACGTCGGTGATGTGATCCGGTACTACAGCAGCTGCACTGGTTGGTCTCGCGGCCGCCTTGTAGCGTACCACCCTCGCCATTCACGGCACACCTTCGACGTGCTGTTCACAGGCGAAGCACGGCCACGGCGCCTGCGTTTGCGTGAGGGGTACTACAAAGTCAACGAGCAAGACGCCAACGCTCCGCTGACGGATCCCCCCATAGCACTTGGAATCTCATTGTCGACCAAGCCGACACACCCGTGTCCATTGAGAGTTCCTTGGCTTACATCCGTGCTGTGCTTTAGCCGCCCCCGGATTCACCCTGTGGGGCTCGCCATCCCTCCTACCGCTCTGACTCGAACACAGCTTTACTTGACACCAGCCGCTCATGTTCAACATAGAGTCTTAGCGTGCGAGTCCTGTGGGCCCAATGTGCCTCTGTTTGCAGCGCTGATCCCTGATACCGCCGTCGAGGACGACGACGAATCGAAGAAGGGGGAGCTGTTACGGATTGTACATTGTGGTATCCGTGTCTGATGATGCCATTATTAGGCATACCCCTGGTATGTCGGGTGATGATGCAGGGTTTCATACATGTTACTCCTGAGTCAGATCCCCCTGGATTGTGCCGAGGATCCAATTGCAACTTGCCAAAAAGGCAGCTGCACACTCACTTCTTTCTCTACCTCCGGTCTCGGCACAAAGACAGCTATAGCTGAGGACACCCCCAACCTCCACAGGCCTCCAC
>JAFCMP010000387.1:0-17011 GCA_017506865.1 Tribonema minus
TGCACCACCGGGCTATCGTGCAGCTTCGTGGCGACCGCAATGCGGCATGGGAGGACTCGGAGTCTCGCAGACTTGCAGCACCGCCATCTGCTGCCCCAGGGCCTCTGCACCGCAGGCTTCAAGCGAAACCACCCAGTGGCACAGCGACTGCTAAGGTGAGCAGTCACTGTCACAGTGGTAGTAGTAGTCGTCAGTTTATCACAAACTTTAAGGACATTGTGCAAAAGGCTTAGCCTTCAAAATTTATTGTGCATAAACACTGTCAGCACGTATTACTAACGATTCAATGCAAAAACCAAATTTCTATGGCGCCGATCCCAACAACTTGAACAGTCTTTTGACGATCACTCAGTCTGATAGCACTGCAGTACTGCATGCATGGCAGTCATTTCTGGCAGGCGGTTCAGGCTTGCCACGGTTGGTCTGACATTGTGCAGTGCGTGATCATGTTGTCGTGCACATGAATATGAGTCCTCCATTATAATACTACATATACGTGCCCCCTGATAGTATGCCTCACTGACAGGTTGACATCAAAATCTCCGAGTCAAGAAAGCACACCTTTAGATATATCCAATTCGCCTTTGCCCATAGCCTATGTCTTTGCATGCATCACCATCAAAACATGATTTTATGTGCTCCGCTGTTGCCCTGTCTATGTCCACAGGCAAACAGGCCGACGTCCATGCCGACGCTGCGTCGCACTCGTCTCCCGACGCAGTCTCCCACACTGAGGCCCACGCAGAAGCCTACTTCCACGTAAGTGACGAGTGCTGTGTGCTGCCAAGATCACTGTAACTTTTTATAATTCTCGGCTCATCCTGTTCAACGAGTTGCTGCGAAGGCTTGAGGCCACCATGAGGTGCTGGAGTTTTGCACTCAGCCAACTACAGTAGTAACTACTGTAACAGTACTTTTAGTAACTCAGTCAATCTTAGCTGCACATGATGCTGCCCACCGGAAGGACAGGTACAGGGGTGTGTGTGTATAAAAGAGCACTGCGCAGTTCTGCCGCCTGAACACTTGCGCCTCGTGCGGCGTAAAACTTTCAATTGGACCATCTTCTTCGAGTTTCTGCTGTGACAGTCACAGTGATGGTCTTTGCAACGTGTGGTACTGATGCATGTCGTTTGGATGCACCATTGGTCCTGTATGCTGAAGGCACAGCTGAGCTTGGGCATTCCATAACTCAAGAGCCGGCATCTGAATGCTCACTCCACGAATGGCAAGTCGGGCGCAATGACTGTCGGACTTGCTCCTGTTCTCTAAGACTTGCATGATGCTGCGATGACAAACGGCATGGCATTGCTCTTGATGCGCAGTGTGGCATGCGCATTGCAGGTGCAATAGCCGTGCACGCATAGCAGCTCATAACCTCTATTCCGCTAACGTTTTCCTTGCGAAGCTCTGTTTTGTGCAAGCGCCTCACATGCAGACCTAAGAGCCTCTATGCCCCAAGTTTTTTGCTGCAATTTACTTGTTGCTGACTGTCACCACACAGACTGAGTGTCATCCTGAAGTAATGAGCCTGTCACAGCTGTCGGTGACTTGTTGCACATGAAGCTAGAAAGGTTTTGGCATGTCTAAGCGTGACGGTATAACAACTTCAAGTTGAAGTGCCTTCACGCTGTAACCCACAACAAAGTGAACCTTGAGATCTGCAAAAAAACAAGCTAGAGCATGTGGCTGAGCGGTTCTGCCGTCAATCAAGAATGTGTCATGCTGAAAGGAGCACTGAGCCACACGCACAACAAAACGCAGTTGGCATTACCTCACACAGCCGCTGCGTCCAAGCCGCACAATGGCAATTGCACTGGTGCGCAGCTGCGCCGCCTTGGCTGCCACCCAGTGTTGCCATTGGCAAACAAAACAACTCGTGCTCACGCCGTCACAGCAGCTGTCAAAGATGGCCACACATTTGGCTCGAATAGCGTGCAGGTTCGTTCCTTGCAGATGAGGACGTCATGCCCTATGGGCACACCTGCCGGTGTAAGCAAGCCATTTTGCCGATGCAGGGGTCGTGCTGGGGTTGCCTGTTGCTTGATGCTTATCTGTTGCTGCCTTGGCTCTGCAGCCACAAATGAGTGACCCAGATGGCGCATGTACTTTGTCAAAGATGCACTGGCTGCAAAGTTGCGCCAGTGACATGATCTCGTTGCTGATTACTGGTCCAAACCTGTGCTCATGAGCTGAGCGTTGCAGTCGCCGCTACGCTGCTGCTGTCACAGCAGCAGCAGCAGCAGCAGCAGCAGCATAATGAACCTGACATCGTTTGTCTAATCTTCGCTATAGCTTCTCACCTTTTGTAAGTGCAGCAAGAGTTTATACAGCTTTGTTGTAACATAAGGACTGTTCAACTGATCCATTGGGAGCAAAATTAACAACATTAAGTTTCTATCCTTATTTTCATAATAAGGATGTATTGGCTATTTTTACTCTTATTCTACAGGGTTTTAACTGTTTTTCTTTGATTTTGGTCAAATACTTTAGGTCTTCCAGACAACCATATTCCAGCAGATCCTTGACAAACACACCAGGTCCTGCTCATATTGTACCTGAATAATATTCACCATTTTGTGCAATTGTTCGTTCTATTCCTGATAAGTTTGATTGCATTGTTTTTTTTACTGTACTGTTTATACATTATGATACAGGATGGACTCGTACTGCAAGCTTTAGACCAATTACATAAACGGAAATTGAAATTTGGTTATGGCCAGGTAATGTTGTATTAGCAGCTGCTGCTGCTGCTGCTGCTGGCGCTGGCGCAAGACCATTGACGCGTTTGTTTTGATTACTCCCTAGCTGCCCTGCGGTCACTGGACTCTCTGCTCCTCCTTCTGCATGAGAGTCTGCTGCAGCTGCCGCCTGATTTCAGGTTGCTTCTGCGTTTGGCCTCCACACAACTCTGACTCGAGTGCAGCTGCCTGGCCACTGCAATCATGGCCGGCTCTTCGCAGCCGTCTACCGTACCCCTCTGCCTGTTTTGAGGGGAATTCGCCGTCAAGGGTCCATGCTTACAACCTATTTTCCTGCCTTCTTCGATGGACCTGCACAGGCCCACTGCAGCTCCAACGCGCTTGCCCACTTCCAGGCCAACGGCTAAGCCAACTGCAGTGCCCACCCTCCGCCCTACGGCGACACCCACCTCCAAGCCCAGTGCAAAGCCCACCGCCAATCCTACTCTGAAACCTACTGCCATGCCCACTGTCAAGCCAACTATCAAGCCGACCACAGCTGCGCCAACCACCGCGCAGCCGACCATGAAGCCAACTACCGCCAAGCCAACTGCAGAGCCAACGCTCAAGCCAACTACGGCAGAGCCAACAGCGGAGCCTACTGCTGAACCTACTGCCGAGCCGACGACTTCCGAGCCCACTGCTGAGCCTACCGCTGAGCCTACCGCAGAGCCAACAGCTGAGGTATTCTACATCAGTTGTTCTTGTTATTCAATCCCATCCTCAGCCCAAGCTCAAGTAATGCTGGCGCTGTTCATGTGTAAGTTCCTATTTATTGTTGCAGTGTAAGCCCAGTGGAGGTCAAAGGACATGCTACATTTGTTCCTCGGGCTGGTCAAGGCGCTGCTATCGTTGATGCTATGGAAGGCATCGTGTGGACTGAACAAGACATTTAGCTGCGCGCATCTCAATGACATGCTAAACAAGTGTATGCAATCACCATGTTGATTATTGCTGTGTTGGGTACTGACTGTTTTTCACAACCCGCAACCATGATATTGCCTGGAACAGTCTAGGCAGAGTCCTGGACCAGTCCATGCTCTTTGCCACCTAGCGCTGTGTCCACTGCCATTGGCCTTCGCTCTTATGGCTGGTCATCATGGAGTCCTGACCAACTGCTCATTCGTTCTTCTGCTGCAGCCAACGGTGCAGCCCACTGGCAAGCCCACTTCTGCAGAGCCTACCGCACAGCCCACCGCTGACCCGACGGCTGAGCCCACGGCCGAGCCCACTGCTGAGCCAACTACTGAGCCCACTGCCAAGGTATCATTTGTGTCCATGCATGCTACATTAGATATATAGCACGGACAATCAGCGGTTTTTCAACATTGGAGGCAGAGTGGCAATTTGTGGAAGGAAGGCTATGCTGCTGCATCGCATGAAAGTTCAAACATGGAGTTGCCATTTGGCATTGCCCCAAAGCCGCAACAAATCTTGGTGCAACACAACTGTGAAACATGCAGCGAAGTTGATGTTGAGCACAGCCCTTGTCAGGGACAATCTTCAAGTACTTGTTACTCCTTCATGCAGACTGAGTGACTGAGTGCCTTGATGAGCATGCAGCTAACGTAGTAGTACTTCAGTCCTGAGGAACTGCAGGCAGTAGATTGCAGTCGGCGACACTCCTGGGCCAGCCATGCTGATCCTGAGTGTGTGAGGCAAAATATGAAAGCAAGTTAGGCCGATCTTTGGCTTGCCGTCGTGCAGGGTGCCAGAAGCGGTCATGTTCTGTGTCTGCGTTGCAGCCTGTTACATGCAGCAAGAAGCGTATAGACCCACACATGTGCTGCAGCTGGATATTCGAGATGTTTGAGGCATTTTCTTACCACCTGCCTGTGCACTCTCGTTGCAGCCTACGGCTGAGCCCAGCGCTGAAGCAACGGCCAAGCCAACCGCCGAGCCAACCGCTGAGCCAACTGCTGAGCCCACTGCCGAGCCCACCGCCAAGGTATCATTTGTGTTTGTACATGCTATGTAGAGCACACACAGAGCCGTTTCTGAACAGTCACTCCAGCAGAAAAGCTGTTTTGGCAACAACGCTGCATTGGATCTGCATCCAAACACATGATATTATTGGCTGGCATTGCCTTTTTTTAAAAAATCAACCACAGATCCTAGTGCAGAAATACACACTGCAACAATCTGAGCACGGCCCTTACCATGGACACTCTTGTTGTGACCTTTTCCACAATGATTATGCGTAGGCTGAGTGTCTTGATGGCATGCAGTCCGACCGCTTCAGTCCCAAGGTACTGCAGGCAGAAGCTTCGTTAGCAGTTGCCCAAATTTCTGGGCTAGCTGTGCTGGTCCTGGACGTCTGTCGAGGGCACTGCTCAAAGATGCAACCCAGTCTTGCCAATGGCTTGCCGATGTGCAGGGTGCAACTTGTCTCCTTCTTCATCCACTTTGAAGCCTGACTCTTGCAGAGCTTTGAAAGCAGAGGTTCACAGACCCATTAAGTTTCTCACCACCTGCCTGTACGCTCTGTTGCAGCCTACAGCTGAGCCCACTGCCAAGCCGACCGCTGAGCCGTCAGCCAAGCCCACTGCCGAGCCGACTGCTGAACCAACTACTGCTGAGCCCACAGCACAACCTACTGCCACCCCGACCACAGCCAAGCCGTCTGCGCAGCCAACTACGGAGCCAACTAGTAGTGCAACACCGACTTCAGCGCCAACTCGTACGCCGACTGCAAGCCCGACTACCGCTCAGCCAACAGCAACACCTACCCGCACACCAACTTCGCGGCCCACTGCCAGCCCTACGGGATTCAACATTCAGCTGATGTTCGCCCCTGGCATGTCTGTGGAAATCCAGGACATCTTCTATGATGCTGCGAACAGGTGAGGAAATATTGTTTGATGTGCGTGTCTGGTCATGCCACTGCGGTGGAGATAGACGTCCAAGACGCGTTCTGACATAATGGAAAGGGGTTGATTAGTCTGTGCTAAGAGCGAGGATTTGTTGCAAGCAATGAAGGGAATGCGCCAAGTAGAGCAAACCCTTACACCACCAGCCTGAGGTACTACGTAACCATCAGCTGAAATTTTCTGCAGAGTAGAGCTGAACCCTTACACTACCAGGTACTACGTGACCATCAGCTGAACAGTTCTGCAGAGGTCCTCATGCATACTTTGGCAAGTTGACGGTCATCACTAGCATTAATGACGCAGCTCGTTGCGATTCAAGCTGCGCAGCTCAGTGATCCTAAGGAACGGAACATTTCCGCAGGTCCTTGTTTGTGTCAGCGATAATATCACTTGTTCTTTTCCCAGCTCGAGGCGCCTGTAGGCGGCCTACGGCCAGGGCATGGCTGCTCTCCCCCCTCTGTGCACCCCCCCGTTTTCCAATAACCAAAGCAGGCCGGTAATTGAATCTACTTGCTGTCACTTGGAAGTGCATTGTGCGTTCAGCCCCCCCTCACATCGCCCCTCCATACGTACCTGCGTAGAGGTATTTCCAGTGCTAAGCACCGGCAATCTCAAGAGTGCACTCGACATTGAGGGTGGATGCAGCCTGCGAAATCTATGCGCTGATCGCACTTGGTGCGACACCTGCAACCCCTATGCGTGGCCACTACTGTGCAGGTGGCAGTCCATCATCACTGCGGATGTCCCGGACCGTGCAGGGCAGTCCGCCGACTGGTTTGCTGGCCGCATCTCTGGACTTACGTACAATGTAAGAGCTTGCGTTCGCTGCATCGCATACTGTGGATGTTAAAGTGTTGTGAAGTGCCGCACGGCCTGTATTACTTTGGTGTGTTGATGGAGGTGCCAGCGCTCTTAGGCGCCTCAACAGGCTCTGCCTCCAGAGAAACCCACTGCCCGGGTGCACTTTCTGCGTTCGATGCGTCGCGCCAAGCCACTGCCCTCACTGTGGCTGTGCGCCTCTCTGATGCGCCAACAGCATCCTGCCGTGCTGCTTCACACGGGCCTGCATTGTGGCAGCTTCAGCTGAGAGCGCTTGCCAGTGCGGTTGAACAGAGCAACCCTGGGCCAGTGTGTCAAAGCGTAGGGGCCGCAGCCGTTGTGACCATTTGCGCGATGAATACTCTGAAGCGTTGAGATACTGCATCGTGCATCGAGGTGTGTTCAGTGTAATGCCTAGGCTCACTCTCAAAACCCCATTGCTCACAATGTCTGCTGCTGTGCCGCAATGCTAGTCTGCGAGTCATCTGCACTGGGCATTGGTGTAAAAGGCGTGTTTTGCTTCTGCTCCATATTGAGGACTGCGTGTTGAACAAAAAATTGTAAAAAAAAATGTCAAAGCAATGATTTGACCTCCCATGTCCACAATGGTGTTGTGCTCTAACTTTGTTATTTATGGCGTGCCTCGGCTTGCCGCATTGCAGGGCCCCGTGGATGACGTTGTGATTGGAGCGCAGGTAGTCTACATTGGTGAGTGACAACTTATGGCTGCAACTAGCGTGGTGGTCCCACATGCGCAGCAGAATGTGTTGCCCAACCAGACCAGAGATGCGGCAGCCCAAAGCTCCTCAGGCACAAGTATAAATTTCAAGACAATGTGTACGACAGGAGCAGGCAGCCACCAACCTGCGCCATCAACTGCGGCTAGCATGATAGTTATATGCGCAGCAGAAGTGCTAGCCAACCAGACCAGAGACGCAGCTTGAAGTTCCTCCGGCACAAGTATGAATCTCAAAACAACGTGTGTGGCAGGAGCAGGCGGCCACCAAGCTAGTCATCAACTGCTGGCAGGCAGCAGCTCATGTATGCACATGTAACCTGGGCACAATGCAAGCTTAAAAGGGTCGGCAAGCCCGTGCATCAAAGAGCCTGGGGTTCTTGTGGCCCATGCGCAACTGAGGCTTCAAGTTGATGTAAGAAAGGCTAACGTTCAACTCGGGTAAGCGTGTACTGCCTGGCGGCACCTCATGCATGCATCTCTATGCTTACACTCTAGCACACCTGCTGAGAGGTGAGTAGACCCTCTGCCAAAAATCATGGGCTTCTTGCAGGGTTATCCATGCGCAAGGACCTGTCACCTGCATTGTTTTCCAGTTGCCGACATCTCCTTTGACACACTGGCAGCAACGGGGCCGTTTCTCAACTGGTTGGCAAGAGAATTAGAGCAGGATCTAACATTAACATGGCAATACAGCCCCTCGGCTTCGCGCTTTACCTGCGAGCTGCTCGGCGTCTTCTGCTTTCAGGATGTGTGACCGGCAACTACAGCTAACCATGCCAAACATGACCGTGAGTATGAATAGATTTGGGCGGCAAATCATGATGGTGTACTCCACGGTAGTTCGCATTCGACTGTTGCTGCCAAACATGACGTGAGTGAGCGTCGCAGGCGAGCATCAGAGCAGCAGGAAGGCTGTGCCTTGTATGTTTAGCTTGCCAATGGGGTGGGGTAGCTGTCACAGCTGTGCTTGCTGTGTGGAGCAGAAGAAGCTGAATTGTCTATGTTGAAGTTGATGTGGTGACGCTCCCATAGGACTGGTAGATGCTGAGCCTGGTGCCCCTTCGCATTTACAAGCAAGCCGCAAAATCCAGCAAACTTTTCCGGCGGTTTGGGCGGAAAGCAGAATTCTCAGGCTACCTACACCTCTCTGCCCTACAAAAAGCTATGCACTTCAACTACGTACACATATGCGCCACCTTGCTGGCTAGCTAATAACATTGTGAACGTCACAGCTGAACAGTGTTCACTGGCTGCTGCTGTCATTACAATAGTAATGATGGCAGCAATAACATGAGCTCCTTGACTGGGTCAATAGGGCTTCTCGGGCCACGGCTACAGACTGTAGCCGTGGCCCGAGAAGCCTATTGACCCAGTCAAGGAGCTCATGTTATTGCTGCCATCATTACTATTGTAATGACAGCAGCAGCCAGTGAACACTGTTCAGCTGTGACGTTCACAATGTTATTAGCTAGCCAGCAAGGTGGCGCATATGTGTACGTAGTTGAAGTGCATAGCTTTTTGTAGGGCAGAGAGGTGTAGGTAGCCTGAGAATTCTGCTTTCCGCCCAACCGCCGGAAAAGTTTGCTGGATTTTGCGGCTTGCTTGTAAATGCGAAGGGGCACCAGGCTCAGCATCTACCAGTCCTATGGAGCGTCACCACATCAACTTCAACATAGACAATTCAGCTTCTTCTGCTCCACACAGCAAGCACAGCTGTGACAGCTACCCCACCCCATTGGCAAGCTAAACATACAAGGCACAGCCTTCCTGCTGCTCTGATGCTCGCCTGCGACGCTCACTCACGTCATGTTTGGCAGCAACAGTCGAATGCGAACTACCGTGGAGTACACCATCATGATTTGCCGCCCAAATCTATTCATACTCACGGTCATGTTTGGCATGGTTAGCTGTAGTTGCCGGTCACACATCCTGAAAGCAGAAGACGCCGAGCAGCTCGCAGGTAAAGCGCGAAGCCGAGGGGCTGTATTGCCATGTTAATGTTAGATCCTGCTCTAATTCTCTTGCCAACCAGTTGAGAAACGGCCCCGTTGCTGCCAGTGTGTCAAAGGAGATGTCGGCAACTGAAAAACAATGCAGGTGACAGGTCCTTGCGCATGGATAACCCTGCAAGAAGCCCATGATTTTTGGCAGAGGGTCTACTCACCTCTCAGCAGGTGTGCTAGAGTGTAAGCATAGAGATGCATGCATGAGGTGCCGCCAGGCAGTACACGCTTACCCGAGTTGAACGTTAGCCTTTCTTACATCAACTTGAAGCCTCAGTTGCGCATGGGCCACAAGAACCCCAGGCTCTTTGATGCACGGGCTTGCCGACCCTTTTAAGCTTGCATTGTGCCCAGGTTACATGTGCATACATGAGCTGCTGCCTGCCAGCAGTTGATGACTAGCTTGGTGGCCGCCTGCTCCTGCCACACACGTTGTTTTGAGATTCATACTTGTGCCGGAGGAACTTCAAGCTGCGTCTCTGGTCTGGTTGGCTAGCACTTCTGCTGCGCATATAACTATCATGCTAGCCGCAGTTGATGGCGCAGGTTGGTGGCTGCCTGCTCCTGTCGTACACATTGTCTTGAAATTTATACTTGTGCCTGAGGAGCTTTGGGCTGCCGCATCTCTGGTCTGGTTGGGCAACACATTCTGCTGCGCATGTGGGACCACCACGCTAGTTGCAGCCATAAGTTGTCACTCACCAATGTAGACTACCTGCGCTCCAATCACAACGTCATCCACGGGGCCCTGCAATGCGGCAAGCCGAGGCACGCCATAAATAACAAAGTTAGAGCACAACACCATTGTGGACATGGGAGGTCAAATCATTGCTTTGACATTTTTTTTTACAATTTTTTGTTCAACACGCAGTCCTCAATATGGAGCAGAAGCAAAACACGCCTTTTACACCAATGCCCAGTGCAGATGACTCGCAGACTAGCATTGCGGCACAGCAGCAGACATTGTGAGCAATGGGGTTTTGAGAGTGAGCCTAGGCATTACACTGAACACACCTCGATGCACGATGCAGTATCTCAACGCTTCAGAGTATTCATCGCGCAAATGGTCACAACGGCTGCGGCCCCTACGCTTTGACACACTGGCCCAGGGTTGCTCTGTTCAACCGCACTGGCAAGCGCTCTCAGCTGAAGCTGCCACAATGCAGGCCCGTGTGAAGCAGCACGGCAGGATGCTGTTGGCGCATCAGAGAGGCGCACAGCCACAGTGAGGGCAGTGGCTTGGCGCGACGCATCGAACGCAGAAAGTGCACCCGGGCAGTGGGTTTCTCTGGAGGCAGAGCCTGTTGAGGCGCCTAAGAGCGCTGGCACCTCCATCAACACACCAAAGTAATACAGGCCGTGCGGCACTTCACAACACTTTAACATCCACAGTATGCGATGCAGCGAACGCAAGCTCTTACATTGTACGTAAGTCCAGAGATGCGGCCAGCAAACCAGTCGGCGGACTGCCCTGCACGGTCCGGGACATCCGCAGTGATGATGGACTGCCACCTGCACAGTAGTGGCCACGCATAGGGGTTGCAGGTGTCGCACCAAGTGCGATCAGCGCATAGATTTCGCAGGCTGCATCCACCCTCAATGTCGAGTGCACTCTTGAGATTGCCGGTGCTTAGCACTGGAAATACCTCTACGCAGGTACGTATGGAGGGGCGATGTGAGGGGGGGCTGAACGCACAATGCACTTCCAAGTGACAGCAAGTAGATTCAATTACCGGCCTGCTTTGGTTATTGGAAAACGGGGGGTGCACAGAGGGGGGAGAGCAGCCATGCCCTGGCCGTAGGCCGCCTACAGGCGCCTCGAGCTGGGAAAAGAACAAGTGATATTATCGCTGACACAAACAAGGACCTGCGGAAATGTTCCGTTCCTTAGGATCACTGAGCTGCGCAGCTTGAATCGCAACGAGCTGCGTCATTAATGCTAGTGATGACCGTCAACTTGCCAAAGTATGCATGAGGACCTCTGCAGAACTGTTCAGCTGATGGTCACGTAGTACCTGGTAGTGTAAGGGTTCAGCTCTACTCTGCAGAAAATTTCAGCTGATGGTTACGTAGTACCTCAGGCTGGTGGTGTAAGGGTTTGCTCTACTTGGCGCATTCCCTTCATTGCTTGCAACAAATCCTCGCTCTTAGCACAGACTAATCAACCCTTTCCATTATGTCAGAACGCGTCTTGGACGTCTATCTCCACCGCAGTGGCATGACCAGACACGCACATCAAACAATATTTCCTCACCTGTTCGCAGCATCATAGAAGATGTCCTGGATTTCCACAGACATGCCAGGGGCGAACATCAGCTGAATGTTGAATCCCGTAGGGCTGGCAGTGGGCCGCGAAGTTGGTGTGCGGGTAGGTGTTGCTGTTGGCTGAGCGGTAGTCGGGCTTGCAGTCGGCGTACGAGTTGGCGCTGAAGTCGGTGTTGCACTACTAGTTGGCTCCGTAGTTGGCTGCGCAGACGGCTTGGCTGTGGTCGGGGTGGCAGTAGGTTGTGCTGTGGGCTCAGCAGTAGTTGGTTCAGCAGTCGGCTCGGCAGTGGGCTTGGCTGACGGCTCAGCGGTCGGCTTGGCAGTGGGCTCAGCTGTAGGCTGCAACAGAGCGTACAGGCAGGTGGTGAGAAACTTAATGGGTCTGTGAACCTCTGCTTTCAAAGCTCTGCAAGAGTCAGGCTTCAAAGTGGATGAAGAAGGAGACAAGTTGCACCCTGCACATCGGCAAGCCATTGGCAAGACTGGGTTGCATCTTTGAGCAGTGCCCTCGACAGACGTCCAGGACCAGCACAGCTAGCCCAGAAATTTGGGCAACTGCTAACGAAGCTTCTGCCTGCAGTACCTTGGGACTGAAGCGGTCGGACTGCATGCCATCAAGACACTCAGCCTACGCATAATCATTGTGGAAAAGGTCACAACAAGAGTGTCCATGGTAAGGGCCGTGCTCAGATTGTTGCAGTGTGTATTTCTGCACTAGGATCTGTGGTTGATTTTTTAAAAAAGGCAATGCCAGCCAATAATATCATGTGTTTGGATGCAGATCCAATGCAGCGTTGTTGCCAAAACAGCTTTTCTGCTGGAGTGACTGTTCAGAAACGGCTCTGTGTGTGCTCTACATAGCATGTACAAACACAAATGATACCTTGGCGGTGGGCTCGGCAGTGGGCTCAGCAGTTGGCTCAGCGGTTGGCTCGGCGGTTGGCTTGGCCGTTGCTTCAGCGCTGGGCTCAGCCGTAGGCTGCAACGAGAGTGCACAGGCAGGTGGTAAGAAAATGCCTCAAACATCTCGAATATCCAGCTGCAGCACATGTGTGGGTCTATACGCTTCTTGCTGCATGTAACAGGCTGCAACGCAGACACAGAACATGACCGCTTCTGGCACCCTGCACGACGGCAAGCCAAAGATCGGCCTAACTTGCTTTCATATTTTGCCTCACACACTCAGGATCAGCATGGCTGGCCCAGGAGTGTCGCCGACTGCAATCTACTGCCTGCAGTTCCTCAGGACTGAAGTACTACTACGTTAGCTGCATGCTCATCAAGGCACTCAGTCACTCAGTCTGCATGAAGGAGTAACAAGTACTTGAAGATTGTCCCTGACAAGGGCTGTGCTCAACATCAACTTCGCTGCATGTTTCACAGTTGTGTTGCACCAAGATTTGTTGCGGCTTTGGGGCAATGCCAAATGGCAACTCCATGTTTGAACTTTCATGCGATGCAGCAGCATAGCCTTCCTTCCACAAATTGCCACTCTGCCTCCAATGTTGAAAAACCGCTGATTGTCCGTGCTATATATCTAATGTAGCATGCATGGACACAAATGATACCTTGGCAGTGGGCTCAGTAGTTGGCTCAGCAGTGGGCTCGGCCGTGGGCTCAGCCGTCGGGTCAGCGGTGGGCTGTGCGGTAGGCTCTGCAGAAGTGGGCTTGCCAGTGGGCTGCACCGTTGGCTGCAGCAGAAGAACGAATGAGCAGTTGGTCAGGACTCCATGATGACCAGCCATAAGAGCGAAGGCCAATGGCAGTGGACACAGCGCTAGGTGGCAAAGAGCATGGACTGGTCCAGGACTCTGCCTAGACTGTTCCAGGCAATATCATGGTTGCGGGTTGTGAAAAACAGTCAGTACCCAACACAGCAATAATCAACATGGTGATTGCATACACTTGTTTAGCATGTCATTGAGATGCGCGCAGCTAAATGTCTTGTTCAGTCCACACGATGCCTTCCATAGCATCAACGATAGCAGCGCCTTGACCAGCCCGAGGAACAAATGTAGCATGTCCTTTGACCTCCACTGGGCTTACACTGCAACAATAAATAGGAACTTACACATGAACAGCGCCAGCATTACTTGAGCTTGGGCTGAGGATGGGATTGAATAACAAGAACAACTGATGTAGAATACCTCAGCTGTTGGCTCTGCGGTAGGCTCAGCGGTAGGCTCAGCAGTGGGCTCGGAAGTCGTCGGCTCGGCAGTAGGTTCAGCAGTAGGCTCCGCTGTTGGCTCTGCCGTAGTTGGCTTGAGCGTTGGCTCTGCAGTTGGCTTGGCGGTAGTTGGCTTCATGGTCGGCTGCGCGGTGGTTGGCGCAGCTGTGGTCGGCTTGATAGTTGGCTTGACAGTGGGCATGGCAGTAGGTTTCAGAGTAGGATTGGCGGTGGGCTTTGCACTGGGCTTGGAGGTGGGTGTCGCCGTAGGGCGGAGGGTGGGCACTGCAGTTGGCTTAGCCGTTGGCCTGGAAGTGGGCAAGCGCGTTGGAGCTGCAGTGGGCCTGTGCAGGTCCATCGAAGAAGGCAGGAAAATAGGTTGTAAGCATGGACCCTTGACGGCGAATTCCCCTCAAAACAGGCAGAGGGGTACGGTAGACGGCTGCGAAGAGCCGGCCATGATTGCAGTGGCCAGGCAGCTGCACTCGAGTCAGAGTTGTGTGGAGGCCAAACGCAGAAGCAACCTGAAATCAGGCGGCAGCTGCAGCAGACTCTCATGCAGAAGGAGGAGCAGAGAGTCCAGTGACCGCAGGGCAGCTAGGGAGTAATCAAAACAAACGCGTCAATGGTCTTGCGCCAGCGCCAGCAGCAGCAGCAGCAGCAGCTGCTAATACAACATTACCTGGCCATAACCAAATTTCAATTTCCGTTTATGTAATTGGTCTAAAGCTTGCAGTACGAGTCCATCCTGTATCATAATGTATAAACAGTACAGTAAAAAAAAACAATGCAATCAAACTTATCAGGAATAGAACGAACAATTGCACAAAATGGTGAATATTATTCAGGTACAATATGAGCAGGACCTGGTGTGTTTGTCAAGGATCTGCTGGAATATGGTTGTCTGGAAGACCTAAAGTATTTGACCAAAATCAAAGAAAAACAGTTAAAACCCTGTAGAATAAGAGTAAAAATAGCCAATACATCCTTATTATGAAAATAAGGATAGAAACTTAATGTTGTTAATTTTGCTCCCAATGGATCAGTTGAACAGTCCTTATGTTACAACAAAGCTGTATAAACTCTTGCTGCACTTACAAAAGGTGAGAAGCTATAGCGAAGATTAGACAAACGATGTCAGGTTCATTATGCTGCTGCTGCTGCTGCTGCTGCTGCTGTGACAGCAGCAGCGTAGCGGCGACTGCAACGCTCAGCTCATGAGCACAGGTTTGGACCAGTAATCAGCAACGAGATCATGTCACTGGCGCAACTTTGCAGCCAGTGCATCTTTGACAAAGTACATGCGCCATCTGGGTCACTCATTTGTGGCTGCAGAGCCAAGGCAGCAACAGATAAGCATCAAGCAACAGGCAACCCCAGCACGACCCCTGCATCGGCAAAATGGCTTGCTTACACCGGCAGGTGTGCCCATAGGGCATGACGTCCTCATCTGCAAGGAACGAACCTGCACGCTATTCGAGCCAAATGTGTGGCCATCTTTGACAGCTGCTGTGACGGCGTGAGCACGAGTTGTTTTGTTTGCCAATGGCAACACTGGGTGGCAGCCAAGGCGGCGCAGCTGCGCACCAGTGCAATTGCCATTGTGCGGCTTGGACGCAGCGGCTGTGTGAGGTAATGCCAACTGCGTTTTGTTGTGCGTGTGGCTCAGTGCTCCTTTCAGCATGACACATTCTTGATTGACGGCAGAACCGCTCAGCCACATGCTCTAGCTTGTTTTTTTGCAGATCTCAAGGTTCACTTTGTTGTGGGTTACAGCGTGAAGGCACTTCAACTTGAAGTTGTTATACCGTCACGCTTAGACATGCCAAAACCTTTCTAGCTTCATGTGCAACAAGTCACCGACAGCTGTGACAGGCTCATTACTTCAGGATGACACTCAGTCTGTGTGGTGACAGTCAGCAACAAGTAAATTGCAGCAAAAAACTTGGGGCATAGAGGCTCTTAGGTCTGCATGTGAGGCGCTTGCACAAAACAGAGCTTCGCAAGGAAAACGTTAGCGGAATAGAGGTTATGAGCTGCTATGCGTGCACGGCTATTGCACCTGCAATGCGCATGCCACACTGCGCATCAAGAGCAATGCCATGCCGTTTGTCATCGCAGCATCATGCAAGTCTTAGAGAACAGGAGCAAGTCCGACAGTCATTGCGCCCGACTTGCCATTCGTGGAGTGAGCATTCAGATGCCGGCTCTTGAGTTATGGAATGCCCCAAGCTCAGCTGTGCCTTCAGCATACAGGACCAATGGTGCATCCAAACGACATGCATCAGTACCACACGTTGCAAAGACCATCACTGTGACTGTCACAGCAGAAACTCGAAGAAGATGGTCCAATTGAAAGTTTTACGCCGCACGAGGCGCAAGTGTTCAGGCGGCAGAACTGCGCAGTGCTCTTTTATACACACACACCCCTGTACCTGTCCTTCCGGTGGGCAGCATCATGTGCAGCTAAGATTGACTGAGTTACTAAAAGTACTGTTACAGTAGTTACTACTGTAGTTGGCTGAGTGCAAAACTCCAGCACCTCATGGTGGCCTCAAGCCTTCGCAGCAACTCGTTGAACAGGATGAGCCGAGAATTATAAAAAGTTACAGTGATCTTGGCAGCACACAGCACTCGTCACTTACGTGGAAGTAGGCTTCTGCGTGGGCCTCAGTGTGGGAGACTGCGTCGGGAGACGAGTGCGACGCAGCGTCGGCATGGACGTCGGCCTGTTTGCCTGTGGACATAGACAGGGCAACAGCGGAGCACATAAAATCATGTTTTGATGGTGATGCATGCAAAGACATAGGCTATGGGCAAAGGCGAATTGGATATATCTAAAGGTGTGCTTTCTTGACTCGGAGATTTTTGATGTCAACCTGTCAGTGAGGCATACTATCAGGGGGCACGTATATGTAGTATTATAATGGAGGACTCATATTCATGTGCACGACAACATGATCACGCACTGCACAATGTCAGACCAACCGTGGCAAGCCTGAACCGCCTGCCAGAAATGACTGCCATGCATGCAGTACTGCAGTGCTATCAGACTGAGTGATCGTCAAAAGACTGTTCAAGTTGTTGGGATCGGCGCCATAGAAATTTGGTTTTTGCATTGAATCGTTAGTAATACGTGCTGACAGTGTTTATGCACAATAAATTTTGAAGGCTAAGCCTTTTGCACAATGTCCTTAAAGTTTGTGATAAACTGACGACTACTACTACCACTGTGACAGTGACTGCTCACCTTAGCAGTCGCTGTGCCACTGGGTGGTTTCGCTTGAAGCCTGCGGTGCAGAGGCCCTGGGGCAGCAGATGGCGGTGCTGCAAGTCTGCGAGACTCCGAGTCCTCCAATGCCGCATTGCGGTCGCCACGAAGCTGCACGATAGCCCGGTGGTGCACAGCA
>JAFCMP010000388.1:0-16977 GCA_017506865.1 Tribonema minus
GCAGCGCTGAGGCTGCAGCGGCCCTCGCACTGCTCCTGCCCACGGTCTGGTACCAGGACTGGCGCCAGGACGACGGCGCATGGCGGGCGCTGCGCGATCTGCTGCAACGGGCAGGCGGAGCTGCGGGGCCGGGCATGCGGACTCGCGCCGGCGCGCGCCGCGCTGCTGCGCCAGCGGTGGCGCGCGAGCCAGGCTCTGCCCAGGCCCCGCCGGCCGCCGTGCTGCCGCGGCGTCAAGCGGCGCTATCACGGGTGCTAGACGCAGCGCTCGCCGCCACGCAGCTGCGTCGGCTTGAAGCAGCAAATGCGTTGGAAGCAGTCGCGGCGTGGCGCAGCGGCGCCTCTAAGGGGGCCATGGGTTTCTTGCGCAATGCCGAGCACTGACCCAGCGGAGACCATGTCCCCGCCGGAATTCCGCGAGACGCTGCGGCGCCACCTGGGCGTGGAGCGCCCCGCCCCCGCTGCGGCGCGGTGCCCCAAGTGCCATAGACCAGTGGACTCGGGTGCCCACCTGCGCCGCTGCACACAAGGGCTTAACGTCACGCGACACAACTTGCTCGCAGACGCGCTCTTTCAGCTGCTCAAGCAGGTGGCCCCCTCCGCGGTCTCGACCGGGACACCCTTGCCCCCTTCCGCCGCTACGCGGCGCGCCACGGGTTCAACAAGTTCATGGACATCGTCTTTGGCAGCAACAAGGTCTGCCTTCCAGTCCCTAAAGTGCAGCCGAGCGCCGACGCGGTAGCAGCAGGCCGGTGCACTAAACTGCGCGGCGGCTTGAAGTAGCTTGTTGCATAGACGTCACCATACGTGACAGCTCATGCCCCTCCCGCCTCCGTCAGGCTCAGGGGGGCGCGCGCGATGTGCAGCGCGTGCTTGAATCGGCTTCGCAGGAAAAGATAGAACACATACGTAGTCTCAGGCCCTGGACCCCACTACACACACCCTATTTTCCGCAGCTTTGACCACTTCGGCGCTATGTCACGCGACACCCAAGCGCTGCTACACGCACTCGCCGAGCAGAGCTCGCAGGGCAGCTACATCTCGCGCAGCGCGTTGCCTTCTGGCGCCGCCGCACTCCCTCGCGCTACAGCGCGCGCTCACACGTGTCGTGATCGACAACTGGAACGCAGTCATTGCCCTGATGGCGACGTCAGCGCTTACCGCCGCATCGCACTGTTGCAAGTGCCGCGGCCCTCGCCGCCAGCGCCGAACCGCCGGCTCCTCCGTAGATTTAGTTATTGCAAGCCCGATTTAATCGTGCGCGCAGCCCATGCGGTCCAGGACATAATATACAACTTCACAGCACATTTGAAGATCGCGCTGATGTTCGGGGCTGCGCAGAATTTTGGCGCAGTGAAAAAACAAGTTCTCTATGGCGACCTTGCTATGGCGAAGAATACGACCAGCTGCAGCAGCAGCTGCTGCTAATGAGCCCAATCAAGCAGAATCGCGGAATTCGAAATCATACTGCAGTTGGCTCACTTCGCGGCGCACGCTGCGAGCAGCCTCTCCTGCACGCAGTGGACCATCCAACATGCCTAGGCGAGGAACATCATCACATGCCAATGCTGGTACATGCGCGTGCCGGTGCTGCTGCATGTACACCTTCTGAGAGAGGATTCTAGTGTCACTGTGGAGAGCCAGCTGGCTTCGGGCCAGTTTCTTTCTTTCTTTTAAAAAAAAGGAAGCAAGAACTTGATTTTCAGAAAAACAGAGCTGCAGTGCACCTCTCAAGCAGCGCTTCTTTGCTGCCGCGAACTTATAGCCTGCCTTTGCACCAAGTTGCTGTGTTCAACAAGCCACGGCTTCTTGTACCTGTCGTGCCGCATGTTGATCACATTGCCAGAGAGCTGACCTGAATAGGGCCCAATTTTGACTGCCTCAACGCACGGTCCTGTGTCATACCCAAGGCACATGACGGTACTTTGGGGTACTTTGCTGCTCGTGACGCCGCGTCGAGGGAGGGGGGGTGGGGGGGGGGGGGGGGGGGGGGGGGGGGGGGGGCTCGGGGAGTCACGCGCCGTGAAGAGCTCGTCCGTCATGCACCTGCGCTTGGGGACGTCTGGGCGAGGCGGCCTCACAAGCGGTACGGGCAGCCGCCGCTGTCGTGGTACACGGCCGTGCTGCAGCACCGCGCGTGGCGGTCCGTCGTGCTGGTGACGGAGCCGCCGCAGGAGGGGGCGTACCGCTACCAAGGGCGGGCAGGTGCGCGCTCAGCGTAGGTTTGAACCTCAACCTTGACCTAACCCTGCTTGAATCGAATGTAAAGTGCGTGTGCATTTTGATTTATTAGTTTTGACGGCCGCACTGCACTGCCCAGCCGCCATCGGCATGTGGTGTCCATTTTTGCAGCTGGTGCGGCAGGCTGATGAAACAACTAGTCTCCGTACTACACTTCAGCAAGTGCAGGGAACAATGCAGAGAAGACACCCACACACAACACAGCTGACCGAACTGTGCTATGTGTATTCTGGGGCTGCTGCTCTTGTCTGAGCCAAACAAACACACAACGAACAACTCGTAACTGCCAACCGTAACAGTTACAGGTGACACTCCAACATCCAGTGTCACCACAGTCACCCCCCCTAGATTGGAAAGGGTACTGCAAGGGGGACCCACTACACATATGCAACATGACTCGCAAGCCAATGCTACACATTGCAATGACTCCTGTGCAAACGCAGTCAATATGCAAAGGCATGCCGCACACGCCTCTCACACGCCGGGGTCTCTACCAAGCACATGACCGTGTGACTACACATGCAATGATTCCAGCTGGGCTTGTGTGCCAACTAGGAACCAAGAACCATTCGATGCATCTGGGCGCGTGTTGTACAAGCTAGGGTCCAGTACTAGGGTCTGATACACCCCTTCAACAATCCAGAACACCCTATGAGCTATCTGTGTACGCCTTGTCTTCCCCTTTGAGACTACGCCTGTGAGCTCGCCCTCACACCAAGTAAGGTGCTCTTCGCCGCTTGGCTCCGTGAACTTGAAAACAGCCATAAGCTGCAGTCCGCTGATAGCTGCACTCTGCAACACCGATGTCGCAGGTGGCTGGAGTAACGCCTCCGCCAGAGGCGCAAGCTCATACGAGCCCGCACCACATTGGGCCAGAACGCCGCCAACGCCCCGCGCCTTGACGGCGCGTCGCAGCTGACGCTTGACCACCTGAGTGTTTGAGCCCGCCACTGTAATGTCGCGACAGGCAATGGCCTTGTTTAATGTAGACCAGTACTCCTCGAGTACTTGGGGGCACTCATCTAGCTGCTCGGAGTCCTCCCACGAGTCAACTATCCCCCCGCTGGTTGCACCCTCCCAGCGTATTAGGTACTGTAGGCGGTGCCCCCGCCCGCGCGCTGCCGCCGCTACACGATGTTGAAGTATCGCCTCTACGCCGTGCCGCTGGAAGTTGTGAGCAGCAACGTCGTCAGTAGAGAGTGAGCCAGGTGAATGCCCGCTCCAGTGCTTCGCCAGCAGGTAGCGAGAGAAGCCCGCAGGCAACGTCTCCGGCTGCTGCCGCATGTCGCTAGGGTCGCGACACTTCTTGGTGAGGCGCATCGATATGCGCGTAGGCCGTCCGTTGATGTCCACCAGAAGACACCCGGCCTGCACACGCTCCCCGCCGCTCTCCGCCGGGCCCGCTAATATTATGCTATAGGGCCCATGCCATCTATCCAAGAGCTTCTTGCTAAAGAGTGTGCGCTTCGCCTTGTTGAACTCCCCCGCCACTGGTGCCGGCTCCGTGTCTGCAGATGCCGTATGCGTGCGCGGCACATGGTAGTACCACACTCGCTCACCAGCGCTGAACGACTGACGTAGTCCAAATGCCTCCGCGATCTCGGTGTTCTCGCGGAGCACCTTAGCCCGTCGCAGCGCATGACGTTGGTTGGCAATGGTGTTGGCTGAGCGCTGCCGCTCAAGGATGTCGAACACTAGCTGTGACACTGAAGGATGTGTGCCAGGCTTGACCAAGGGCTGTTGAAGCTTGCCCAGTATGAGGTGTAGTGCGACGGCGGCCTCGCGACCAGTAGCCAGAAGGAAGGGGGTTGCGCCGGTGGCGCGGTTGTAGGCAGTGTTGTGGGCAAAACTGATATGAGGTAGCCAGTCCGCCCAATTGTTCTTGGCACTATCAACTAACATGGCGAGCATCTGGGCTAGCTCCTGCATGAAACGCTCACACTTGCCGTTGCACTCAGGGTGGTATGCGGTAGTGGAAAGCTTCTTGACGCCCATCTGCTTGTAGACAGCTTGAGAAAGCTCTGCCATGAAGAGGCTGCCGCGGTCGCTGAGGAGCTTAGAAGGGGGACCGTGACGAGTGCTGTGCTGGTTGACTAAAACTTCAGCTGTGCCAGCAGCACTGTAGTCCCCAGGCTTGATGGGATAGCACCACACCCAGCCCGAAAACAGGCACATCACCACCAGTATGTACATGAAGCCGCCAGCACTGAGGGGTAGGGGGCCGAAGTGGTCAAGCGCTAGGCTATGAAAGGCGTAGGGGGGCCTCTCGCGCCATATAGTGGGCCAGCGAGACAGCTTGCCGGTGTGCTTGAACGCTTGGCAGGGCCAGCAATGATTAACCCAGTAGTTGACGTCTAGGGTCCAAGAGGGCCACCAGCAGTGCGCGCGGGTGCGCTCCATTGTGCGTTTAATGCCCTGGTGGCCTGCCCAAGCTGAGCCGTGCATCGCCTCAAGAACTTGATCCCTAATGGACCGGGGAATGGCAAGCTGTGGAAGCGGGGATTCGGGGGTGTTGTGCACCAAGAGCTGAGCGTTGCCGCAGACGACAAGGCTGCACTGCAAGGCCCATTTCTGTACCTGGGCTGCAAGCGCCGCGTCTGCTGGCAGTCCTGCTCCAAGCAGCATGTTGCAAATTGGCCCCAGCTGAGCATCTGCGCGCTGCTCTCGCTGCCAGTCACCAGGCGTCATGACGCCCAGTTGAGGATGCTCAGCGAAGCACTCCCATGCACCCGCCTCAGCGTCTGCCGCCTCAGCAAGCGCGGAAATCTGCTCCTCTCCCCCTCCTTGAAGCGCTGCTACCACCTCCGTGCAGATGTTGATGTACTCTGCTGTTGCAAATGCCTCCAGCCGCTCCCACTCGTGGGCCTGCAGGCAGTACGCCTCGAGCAGCCGCTCGCGCTCGCTCTCCTCTGCATCTTGTGGTGTAGCAGGGACAGGATTGCGGCTTGGCCCGTCGGCATTGCCGTGTGACGCGCCCTTCTTGTAGCGAATGGTGATGTTGAAGGCGCTGAGGAACTCGCTCCAGCGCGCGCCGCGCGCGGTGCGCTCGCGAAGGCTGTCGATGTACTGAAGAGCGCGGTGGTCGGTGTAGAGGACAAACGGCGTCCCCCACAGGATGTGTTTGAACTTCTTGATGCCGAAGACGATGGCGCCGGCTTCAAGGTCGGTAGTAGACCAGTTGCGCTCATTGGGTAGAGTCGCGCGAGATGTGAAGGCGATCGGTTGCTCCGCGCCGTCGTTGTTGGCCTGCGAGAGCACTGCGCCAAAGCCCTCCTTGCATGCGTCTGTGGCAAGGACAAAGGGGCGCTCGCCTGTGCTGGCGCGCGCGTAGTCGGGGTACTGCATGCAAGTGTGAAGCGCCAGGGCTTCGTTGACCTCGCGGATGGCTTGCTGTTGAGCACTGCCAACTATGAAGTCCACCCCCTTGGCCATCAGATGGGTGAGCGGTGCTACCAGCTTGGCCATGTTCTGAATAAATCGCCGGTAGTAGTTTGCGAGGCCAAGCCACGCACGCAGCTGAGAGATGTTGCAGGGGATGGGCATCTCAAGTAGGGCTTGAACTTTGGATGGATCTGGCCTGATGCCATCAACGCCCACAATGTGCCCCAGGAACTTGATGTGCTTACACCCTATGTGCAGCTTGCTGGGGGCTAGCTTCATCCCATGATGCTCTAGGCGCTGAAAAAGGGCTTTGAGGTCGTCGAGGTGCTGAGCCGTGGATGTAGAGTGCACAATGACGTCGTCAATGTAGGGCTGGACGCGCTCTAGGCCGGAAAGCACCATCTGCATGAGGCGTGTAAAGTGCCCTGGCGCCCCCGCTGCCCCCTGTGGGCACCGTAGCCACTCATACAAGCCAAACGACGTGACCATGGCAGTGAGGGGGATGCTGTCTGCATCTATGGCACTAGTGAAGTACCCACTGGTGATGTCCATGGTGGTGAAGACCTTTGAGCCCCCCAAACTATTGAGAAGATCCTCTATGTTGGGAATGGGGATCTGGGGGATCTTGGTCTGGGCGTTCAGCTTCTTGTAGTTGACGGTGATTCGGGCAGTGCCATCAGGCTTGAGCACTGCCACCACTGGGGATGCCCACTCAGAGTTGGAAGGGCGGATGATGCCAGCAGCCAGCAGCTTGTCGATTTCGACCTTGACCAGAGCCGTCATTGCAGGAGAGTACCTATATGGACGGTCATGGTGCGGTGTGCTGCCCTCTTTGAGATCAAAGCGGAAGGGCAATGTGTTACAATGCCCTATGTCCCACTTGTCTTTTGAGAACATTTTGCTGCTATACTGAGCGAGCAGTAGGCACAAACACGCCACCTGATCAACGTCCCATCCCTGCAGGTCAACGCGCACTGCCAGCATGTAGTCTGGCAAGTGCTTGCGTGCCTCAGCCAAAGCAGCATTAACCTTAGGGTCTTCGTGAACGTATGACCCCAAACTTAAGCCGCCGCTGTCAGGAATGTGTACTTTTGCGCTCCCACTAGGCTCAAAGTCAACGGCCTCACCGAGGTGTTGCTGCAGCGCCTCTCGCACGGCTGCTGCGCCCTTCGCAATAGTCGCGTCAGCGCTGCTGCCGGCGTCACCCTCCGGCTCCGCCTCGCAGCGCATAATGTCAGTGCGCAGGTCCAGCACAAAGATGTCCTCCTCCCTCCCAGCGCGCGCTGGCGCCGCCGCGGCGGCGCCTGCCGCGTGCGCGGGCTGCGCCGCTGTATCTCTTGTCACTGATGCTGCCGCTGCAGCATTGCTCCCACTAGCCGCTGCCGCATGCGCGGCGTCCTCAGACGCCGCTGCCGCTGCAGAGCGCTGCTGCGCCGCTGCCGCCTGTGCGGAGCTCGCCCACTCCACTGCGGTGGCCATGTGCACTGCGACTGGTTCAGCGCCAGCATGCGCCGCTGCTGCCGCAGTGCTCTGTTGAGTTGCCACTCCATGCGCGGCGCTGGTCGGCGCCGCGGCAGAATCAGCGTATGCCGCGACAGGCGCGGCGCCCGTAGGCGCCGCTGCCACCGCAGCGCTCCGCTGCGCGTCCGCCGCTTGGGTGGCGCTCGCCGGCGCCACCGAAGAGACTGCGCGCGCTGCAGCTGGCGCGGCGCCCACAGGCGCTGCTGCTGCTGCAGCACTCCCTGGTGTCACTGGTGCGCGCGAGGCGTGCGCCGACGCAGCCGCTACACCAGCAGCACGCGCCGCGACTGGCGCGGCGCCCTCGGGCGCCGCTGCCGTCGCAGCGCTCCGTCGCGCAACTGTTGCCTGCGCGACCTCCTTATGAGCCGCCCCTGAGGCAGCTTGGGCCGCAGCGCGCACGGTGCCAGCCGGCACCGATGCCGCCGCAGCGCCCCGGCATGCAGCCGCTGCCTGCGCAGCAGCAGCAGTGTCGCCGTGTAGGGGGCCAGAAGACGTCTCTTTTGTCGCAGAGCTCCGCGGCGCGGCCGCTGACTGCGCGGCACCCTGCGGCGCCGCGGCAGCAGCCCGCGGCGCACTGCGCGCAATGCCTGTATATGCTGCCGCCGCAGCAGCGCTTGCCGGCTCTGCTGCAGCAGCGCTCGCCGGCGCCGCCGTCGCAGCGCTCGCCGGCGCCGCCGCAGCTGCAGCAGCTTGTGCTTGAGGGGCGCGCGCTCCGCGCGCCACACGTCTGCGCGCCTCCTGTGCAAGAGCCACTCCATACTTGCCGAAAGCGTGGTGGGTGCCAGAATTGATGAGGGTTTGTACTGGATCTGGCAGCGACGATGCCGCCGCCTGGTCCACGACATCATGCAGCAATCCGCTCTGCAGCAGGATCCCCCCCAGTAGGTCCGCCATTTGCGGGCACACCGCGTTCGCCAGCATCTGTGAGTAGGCAGTGACGTCAGGCGGCTCTGGAGCATCCCACTTGTACGAGGTGGGGAAGCTGTGAATGGCGCGCAGCGCATGCCAGGGTAGGTACTCCGCGCGCGCGTGCTCAGCCGGGTCCTGCGTAGCATCCTGTGGTCGCACGTCCATGTTAGGCTGCAGGTTTCGGCGGTATGTGCAGCCGCGAATGGTCGGCGCGGGGCCGTCCATAGAGTGCACCTGTTTGGCCTTAGTGTTGCGGCCAACTGTTGCAAAGAAGTCGCGCCGCTGACCGTTGGAGTCAAGCACGTCGCTGGTGACGTTGCGCACGGTGTCGTACTCAGCTTGCTGCTTGGCATATGTCAGCAACTGCACTGCCTGGTGCATAGACGCCTGCATGCGCGCGCTGTCGTGCTCGCCAGTGCCAGGTCGCCCCAGCAGCCAAAACACACGCGTGCGCGTCTGAGCAATGCGGCTGTCTGCACCAGTGATCACTAGCTCCTGCTGCACCGTGAAGCCGCCGTGTGCTGCGCAGCGCAGAAACTCCGCCAGCTCCGGTGCCGCCCTAAGGCCCGGAACATTTTCAATCTGCAGTAGTCGGCAGGTCTCTGCGCCCATTGCTACCTCCAGCATGTAGTAGAGGTGCTCCATGCCCAAAGCCGTCTCCCCCTCCCCTGCTGTTGAGAACTTCTGGCAGGGGGGGCCCCCTAATAAGACCTCGGCGCGCAGCCGCCTCATATCTGCAATGAGCTCTGCGCGCGTAGATGGGTCCGCCATATCCCGGCGGCGGACGTCCGTATGAGGGTGATTCTCCTTGTATATCCGAAGAGCGCGCTCCTCAGAGTCAACGGCGAGCTTGACGTTCAAGTAGGGCTGGAGCCCCTCCGCCAGGCCGCCAGCGCCGCAGTAAACGTCTACCGCCGTGGCGCGCGCGTTCGGGTCTCGTTCCAGCACGCTGTCAGTTACCTCACGTAGCGGCCGCGCCTTGCCCAGCACGGTGCCACGTGGCAGCGAGACGGGCTCCCCCCGCTGCTCGAGCTTGACCGGCTTGGCATGCAGCCCAACCGTCAGCTCGCGTGTGTACATGTGATTCAGGAATTCCTCCGCGATGGTCACATGTGCTGTGTCCAGTTCTCCCGGGCAGGAGACGACAGGTGTGATCCCATCAGACTCCATCACTTGAACCCAAACTGTCTGCACACCATGTTCAAGGCCATCTAGCTCTGTTGCGACGCGCACTACTGCCACCCAATCGCGTTCCTCCCCGTAGGTGTACACTGGGACTTTGGGACTGAAGCTGGGGGTGGGCTCTGCTGATGGCTCGCCATACACGTATGTGGGCCCACTGCCACTATGACTTGCATGCCACTTATGTCTGCTGATGTGGTCACGCCCAATGATGATGTCGTGTGGCAGATGTGGTACAATGAGCGCCAGCTGAGTGAAAGCTACCCCGTCTGGGCCATCAGCCTCAAAGTGAAGCGCTACAGCGTGGGTGACGCGCTGTGGCTTCTTGGATGTGTCAACACCGGCTACTGCCCTAGGTTTGCTGAGTTGGTGGACATCCCGTTGCTCTATGGCTCCTGATGCAACTAATTTGCGGAATGCTTGCTCCCTGATGGCAGTAACTGAGGCCCCAGTGTCCCAGAGAATGTCCCTAGAAAACTTGCAACGTAGTGCGCGCGCAGAGCGTAAACGGGCCTTGAACCTAGAGTGCACGTCAGTATAGAGTTTGCCCCTTACGTTGGGCATGCTTGCCTGCTGTGGTACAGGTAGTACTGCGGCCTCCATCGCTGCCACCTCAGCGTAGTATGCCAAGACCGCCCCGTCATCAGCTCCGTCCTCCGGCGCCCACATGGCCAGTATCTCGAAGCAGCGCTCAACAGTGCGCGCCTCCTCTGCCATGGCTATCTCCACCGCTGTCAGGCCCGCCTCGCCGTCCAGCACCTCGTCGATGGCGCCAAGGGTCTCTGCCGCCGGCGCCCAGCTGCGCATCCGCCGCTGCGGCTCAGGTTGAGCCGTGCCATCCACCTTGAAAGCATGAAGCCGCTGCAGAGCTATCAGCCTGCGCTGCTGCTCCGCTGCAAAGGCGGCGTCGTCGGCGGCGTGCGCCGCCGCAGCAGCGTCGCCGCCGCTGAGTGGTGCTGAAGGCGGTCTTGAGGAATGTGTGGGAGTCGCAGTTGATGTCAGAGTTGAAGTTGGTGTAGAAGATGGAGTTGTCGTGTGTCGTGTCGCAGCAGCTGCTGCAGTCGCCAAATGTGGCGCCGTTGCCGGCGCAGAAGTTGCAGTTGTAGCCGTGCTGCAGCTACTCACTGCTGGTGCTGGTGGTATCCTCACCCCCCCTTGCGATGACGCGTGCGCGCCAACTCCATGACCCGCCGCAGCATGCACGGGTCTCCATGCTGGAGTACCAAGCTCCTGAATAGGGCTGAGGGGTGCTACCGGCTGTCGAGCGCGCTGCTCCTGCTGCAGGCGCTCCGCGCGCGCGCGCCGTAGCCGCGCGCCGCTGGACTTACGTCGCCCCAAAATAGGCCATCGCTGTACAGTCGTAGTTGTTGTCGCCGGCGACTGTGCAGCACCATCAGGCGCCGCCAACGCCGCCGGTCTCCATCGCGCCGTTGCTGCTTGAGCAGCGTTCGTGGGCGCCTCCTCAGCAGCAGCGCTCAACGGAAGCTGCGCCGTCGTAACGCTCTGCTGCGCAGCTGCTGCGTGGGCGGCGCTCGCCGCTGCTGCAGAAGCTGCATGCACTGCAGACAGCGCAGCGCCCAAAGGTGCCGCTGCTGCCGCAGCGTTCCGTGGTGCTGCTGGTGCGAGCGCGGCGCGTCGCGGCGCCGCCACACCAGAAGCACGCGCCGCGACTGGCGCGGCGCCCGAGGGCGCTGCTGCCATCGCAACGCCCCGCTGCGCGTCATCCTCTTGGGCGGCGCTCGACGGCGCCACTGAAGAAGCTGCGCGCGCCGCTTGCGCGACGTCCATAGACACCGCTGCTGCCGCAGCCCTCCGTGGTGCTGTTGGTGCGTGCGCGGCGCGCGCAGGCACCGCCAAACCAGCAGCACGCGCCGCGACCGGCGCGGTGCCCGAGGGCGCCGCTGCCATCGCAGCGCTTCGTTGCGCGTCAGCCGTTTGGGCGGCGCTCACCGGCACCCTCGCAGAAGCCGCGCGTGCTGCAGCTTGCGCGACGTCAGTAGGCGCCGCTGCTGCCACAGCACTCCGTAGTGCCTCTGGTGCGTGCGCGGCGCGCCGCGGCGCCGCCACACCAGAAGTACGCGCTGCGACTGGCGCGGCGCCCGAGGGCGCCGCTGCCATCGCAGCGCTCCGCTGCGCGTCAGCTGCTTGGGCGGCGCTCGCCGTCGCCCCCGCAGACGTCGCGCGCACTGCAGCTTGCGCGACGCCCGCAGGCGCCGCTGCTGCCGCAGCGTCTCTGACTGTCGTCGGGGGGAGGGCGTCACTCCCCCCCCCAGTGACACTAGAGGCTCCAAGTGCTCCCCCCCAGCCAGGAGTGGGCTGGGGGTCGCACCCCTAGGTGCCCCTGTTGCCACTGTTGCCACGGCCGCCGCGGCCGTAGCCGCCCCCGTAGCGGTTGTAGCTCCTGCCACCGCCAGCGCCACTTCCGCTTCCACCATCTGCGGAATCTCTGCCGCGCGGGCCCTGAAGCGAGGAGGCATCGCCGCTGTTGAAAGCACGTATGCGCGACCGGAGTGCCTGCCACGTCGTCTGGTTCGTAGGCGCAAATTTCTGCACCAGTGGGCGTTGTACTGCTGCCGCTGCCCAACCTGCGTGGTTGAATGCCTCCGAGCATGCGCTGAACAGGTGATCACCGCCGCAGTTGTAGCACCCCAGCGCGTTACCCCGCGCCCGCTCCGAGCTGGTGAATTTCTCCTCCACCACTGCCAACAGAGCCATGGAGTTCAGTGTCACTGATTCACGCTGCTGCCTGCGCCTCCTGTCGCCCAGCGCGTAATCATTGGTGCCACCGCCACCATTGCCGCCACTTAGACCGCTGGCGCCTCCGCCTGAGCCCGTGCTGAGTGTCTCGGGGTATATAGAGTAGCCGGCGGGTGCGCCGCTGGCGAGATGCTGCACGGAGCGGTGCGCCTTGAGCGCCTCAAGCGCCTGGTGCATGCTGTAGCGTGTGTGGCGGTTGATGATGTCCCGAATGTTGTCCTGCGCGGCAATTGTTGGGTATTGCCTGTTTACCAAGCCCGTAAGAGCTTGGACGCGTAGGTTGTCGTTTGTCGGGTCGATCATTGCGGACAGGTTGCACTTGGACTGCATGTAGTTGAGCGCATCACGGAATGGCGTGTCTTTGCGCACCGCCACGCGTAACAGGTCCGCCGCAATGCGAGAAGGCTGACCTTGCTGGAAGTGCTCCCCCAGTTGTTCCATGAGCCACTTGTAGAGCTGCAGGTCTCTCGTGCCAGCCGCCACTCCCCGTGCGCCCTCCGCGATCCATTGTTCTGCCTGCTCGCGCACCGTTGCTGCTGCCGGATGCGAGCCCCGTAAGGCGACACACAGGCCCATGGTAAAGGGGGCCAGCCATTCGCAACCAAAGTCGTCCTCCCTGTTGAGCACCTGCGGCAGCTTGGCCTTCTGACGCGCGAGTGAGCAGGCGTGGCGCAGGTGCACCAGCAGTTGACTGCCAATCTGCCACACGACATACTCGTCGCCGCGGTTTACAGGCGTGAGGCCATGGAACAGCTTGTCCAAGTCTGCCGGTACACGGCGCAGAGCCCAGCCATCACGATCAAAGTTGTCGTCGCGGCTGCCTCCACTGCCGCCACCACCAGCGCCACCTGCACCACCGCCGCCTCCACCGCCGCCGCCGCTGCCGCCGCCAGAGGCTGCGCCAACCGGTACAGTGCCCCGGGGCGATCTAGAGGGGCCGCTGCCGCCTCCGCCACCGCCGTCGCCGTCGCCGCCGGCGCCGCCTCCGGCGCCGCCGCTGCCTGCAGCGCCGCCGCTGCTGCCGGCGCCGCGGGCTGCGGCGCCAAAGTCGCTGCTGCCGCCGTCCGCGAGGGTGGCAGCAGGCAAGGCAGTTGGCGCAGCAGTCGTCGACGGCCTCTGCTGGGTAGCCGCTGCTTGCATAGTACCTGGGGCGGCCGCCATTGCGGCCGTTGGCGCCGCCGATAGGCCAGCGTTGACCCTCCGTAGCTGCTGAGCCTCTGCCGTAGCTGCATCGCGCTGCATAGTAAGTGTCATCAGAGCCTGATGGAAGTGGCTCTGATCTGCTGCATGCTGCAGCTGCAGCTGAGCGTCGGGCTTCATAGTGGGCTGCGCTGTGGGTGCCAAAGTCGCATCCGACGAGTCAGCAGCGTAGCTGCTTGTTACACGTTCCAGTTGTTGACGCAGTGGCCGGGCGTCAGCGCCGCCAGCAGGAATGGTCGGCGCCGCCGATGCGCTCGGCGACACGTGCTTTCCAGGCCCAGCCAATGGTGCAGCGTATGGCGCAATGGGCGGTCGTGCCACGCTGCTGCTGCGGATCGTACTAAGCGGCACTGCCGGGCCGCTGGTGCTGAAGTCTGCTACTGACACGCTGTCCTCGGGAGCCACACTGGGTGCTGCGCTGCCAAAGTTGCTACCCACAGAGTGGAAGGATGTCTCATACGCCGTTGTGGTACGACGCTGCGCATCAAGCATCGCAACTTTAGTGCCCACCTCAAATAGCTGGCGCCGCATGTCCCCCACGCCCGCTGCAGCGTTGTTGTGCCGCCGCAGCAGATCCTCGTGCCGCGCGATCACCTCCTCCATGCGCTTTTGCCCCTGCGCAACCTCCGCTGCCACTCCTGACAGGCGCTCACCCATGTGGATCAGCCGCAACTCCGCAGTCGCGACCCTCTCACCGACCTCCGCGATGCTCTCCGCGATGGCCGCCATGTCTCCTTGTATGACAGGAATCACATCCTGTACCAGCGCGTCCATGTCGCGCTGTGATGCTGCACCGCCTGCGATGGTGGGGCCACTCCCCATCTGCGCCAGTGCACTAGCGTGCTCCGCCAGCTGCATCTGGTGCCTGCGCAGCGATGTGTCGATACCGGGCAAGTTGTGCGTAATTACCATGCACAGATCCTGCCCCATGAGAGAGGTGGTGTTGGCCACCCCTGCGAGCCCCCCTTTGAGGCTGGTTACCTCGGACTGCAGGTACTGCAACTCCATGTTGAGCTGCAAGTCCAAGTCCTCCTCGGCAGTCATATGCCCCACCATCGCAGCTTCCTTTCGCTGCTCCTCCTGCTCCATTTCACGCTCCCTAGGAGAGGGCACCGCGTCCATTGCGGGCCCAGATCCCATCGGGCGGATGACCAGGTGCTTCGGGTTGTCGGCGAGGGCGCCAAGAAGTCCTGTGGGTCCAGAAGGCTTGCCGCCAGACTCGTGCCCCCAGTCGGCAGCAGCACTGTCTGCCCACTCCACCAAAGCGTGGTCAGCGACAGATACTGGACCTGAAGTGGTGTCGCTGCTCCCGATGGTGGACAAGTGGTGCGGAGCCGCCGCAGCAGCGTCAGTTGCAGGCCCTGGCACAGGCTCTGTTCTCACTGCGCTGCCGCTTGCTAGCTCGTTCGCACTCTGGGCTGGTACGACTGCGCCACCAGCAGCGCCTCCAGCCTTGATCGCAACAGCATCTGCCAGTGATGCTGCGCGTCCCACGGACAAACTCCGTGACCTCTGCACACGCCTCGGCTCCGGGTTGTGGCCATAGGGCAGCTTGGCCAACACAACTCCAGAGCTCCGCGTTGCGCGAGAGTTTACTCCTGATGCAGCACGCGCCGAGTCCTGCTCGTGCGCCATCGTACCGCTATCGCCTGGTGGATTTGGTCAAAGGTCGTCTTTTCGTACTCGGGAACCAACTGATGAAACAACTAGTCTCCGTACTACACTTCAGCAAGTGCAGGGAACAATGCAGAGAAGACACCCACACACAACACAGCTGACCGAACTGTGCTATGTGTATTCTGGGGCTGCTGCTCTTGTCTGAGCCAAACAAACACAACGAACAACTCGTAACTGCCAACCGTAACAGTTACAGGTGACACTCCAACATCCAGTGTCACCACAAGGCGCGCTGCGCACGAGCTGCTGCTGCTACGAGGCTTGAGTTGCGATACATTGTTCAGGGCTGCAGCGATGCAACACTCCGCGAGAGGCAGCCACGCTGGCGACGAAGCTGTCACACGTGACTGGCGGTGTGTGCATCGGGCTCGACTTCTGCTCTGCCAGTTTGTCTTCTGATATGGCACACAGCTGTGGTAGACAGTATGCACATCAGCGCCCGACACTAATGCTCCTTTGTTTTCCAACATTCCAGCTTCTGCCGTACTTGCAACGACCTGTTCGACACACTAGCGGTGCACGAGCTGTGATGCGGCATATTGCAACTGTCATACTAATGTCAACTCTTATTGCGTGCTCAGTGCTGATGTTCCAGATAAACATCTGAGGTTCTGACTTTGCTGTGCATTGCGGTGACGCATTTTTAAGACATTTGCCATGCAGACGTGTAGCAATCTGGCCATGTCGCTGCTGCTGTCCGCTAATGAGGCGCAGCGCGACAGGCGCTGCAGCACCACCTCGTACTGACAAGTGCCTCTTGTCCCTCACTTCAGATACACGCATGGAGACTTGAGCACCGTGCCCCAGTGCTCCGCGCCTTCTACTTGGACGCACTGCAGCGGCGCTCCAGAGGAGGGGAGCCTACACTGGAGCGCTGTAGGCAGCCAACCATTCAGCAGGACAGGACAACATATCAGCGCTCAGGGTGACGTGCGCACAGGACTGCCAGCTTGGCCATGCGAGACCGAGCAACTGGCAGCGGCGGTCCTACTAGTACCTGCAGATGCTCAGCTCGAGCAGGCGCACAGCATGATGCTGCATGGAGCAGGATCAGCGGAGGACGCAGTGCCTGTGACCTAGACCGATTTGCGGAGCAGCAGCTTGAACTTAGGAGTGTTCAAGCTGCCGTCAGCCCAGTGTGGCCTACGTCATAGACTGCAAGACAATTCAGCAGCGCCTATATAACTGCAGCGCATCACATGCAAACGGGGGAGGCTGAAGCAGGCCCCATTCCCAAGAGTGTTGAGCGAAGAATGAGTTTCACAGATCGTCACAGCCCCTGCAGTGGTGGGGATGCCTACTGTCTATCTCCTAGGTGAGACCTGCTTGCATGTGTAGGCATCTTGCGTGCACAGGCGCTTATGTGCACGCTGCTGTTGACATGCGAGGGCACCACTGTGGACGGGCTCAATATCTGTCACATCTAAATGATGGTGATCTGCATGGGTGACCACATCCATCTGCTATGGGGGTGGCCCTGATGTTGGAGTGTCACCGTGACGTCCTGATGTTACAGTTGTGGCGTTACTAAGATTGTTCGTTCTTTGGTTGAGCCGGCTCATCCACAGAGCAGCAGCCCCAGAATACACATAGCATGGTACTTCCTCACAATGTTGTTGTGGGTGTAGGCCCCGCTGCGTATTGATGAAGGTGTACGACATGACGTTGACGCGGTTGCGGACACGGTCTGGCCCGTGTTGAAGCTCCATGAGTTGTTGCTCACGCTGCACCCCAGGTTGTTGGTGACCCGCACATCATCTGACCTGAAAGAGTAGAAGAGGAAGACGTGTCCGCCGTCCCCGCAGTGCACAAATCTCCAATTGTTCGGCGGCAAACCGCAGCCACAGTAAGTGCAGCTGACGCCGTTGCGCTCCGAGCTCATCTGCGTGGACGATGCAGCAATGATCAGGGCTGATTAAGCAGACAGCACCGTGAAGGCTGATGATGATCGAAGACACACGCCAGAGCGTGGCAAAAGAAGCAGATACCGTCCCCGGTGCTTTCTCACCTTGCTTGTTGGATGGCGGGGCTAATGCAAGGTGTGAAGGACGTGGTGTGCCAGGGCCCCGGGTGCTGGAGGGTCGGAATTTTCTGGGTACGCCGTGACTTA
>JAFCMP010000389.1:0-16959 GCA_017506865.1 Tribonema minus
TTGCTAACTATGGATACATAACGCTGTAAGCGGCCAAAGCACGGCGTTATGCGACACTGAGGTCGGGGTTGCCCGGCTGTGAAATTGCTCGGGCCCAACGGACCGGGTGAGGGCTGCCTCTCACTGCCTCGCACAAGGTCGGCAACGCCATACAGCGTCTGCGCCACCGCTGCCACAATGAGTGCAGTGCTGGGATGATTATCATGACAATGCCCACGGACAAGCTGCGATTGAGCGCCGGACACCTGCGACTTGATTAGCAATGCGTTCATGCTCGCGAAATACACAATCACTGCACCCAGTAGGTATTGCCGCTGCATGGCGTGCTCTCGGTGGGGCCGACACAGCCATGAAAATTAAAGTCAGGAGAAAGGCAAAGAGCACGGAGACCGCGGCCTGCCCCGCGGACCCGGGCAGTATGAACACAAGGACGCCCGTCAGGACTACGCGGCGTGCGCACTCCACCATCTCCCACCACTCCGCCTTGGGCTTGTACTGCGCCCACAGGAAAGAAGACGCGTGCACAAGGTCCCAGTGGGGCTCCAGCCCCTGCTGATGCCCCTCATTGGCGAGCTCAGCTGCTGCTGCACACCAAGAGCTTAGGCTGGTCAGCACTAGCCGAGCTAAGTGGCGCACAATGCAGAGTAGAGTCGTCGGCCCATTGTGACACCTGCTGAAGTCCCCGACCCCCTCCTGCAGTTGCGCCTACCTGCTTGGTGAGCACGCGCCAAGTGGGGTTGGGATCACAGCGTGGTGGTGCCGGGTAGTGCATGCGGACACGCATGTCACCATGCACACTGTCCCCTGCGAGAGGGCTGCCACCACACTGGGAGCAGCGGCGACTGCGCCTTGCCGCGCCTGGTGCTGCCGCCGCTTGAAGCACAGCAACAGCGCGTACAGCGCAGGGACACCGAGGGGGTACACCACGAACATGGTCATGGCATACGCAAAGTACCCGCCAGTACTCTGAATTGTTGTAGCACTGAATGGAGTAATCGGCACGCAGGTAGTAAGTGTCCAGCTCCTGCATATAGTCGCAAGCAAATGTCTGGAAGATGATGCTGCTGACGGTGCCGTAGACCAGAAAGGTCAGCGCCAGGAACGCTGTCCAGTGCTTGCGCAGGGCCTTCAGCCGTGCCGCCCGCGCGGCGTCCGCACCTGCCACCCGCCGCAGCCTGTGCTCGCGTGCCACTGCCCACAGCCACGAGCAGCCGAGCAGTGCCACGGCCACCAGCGGTCCCAGCGTCATAGCAAGCAGCTTTTCGTAGAAGGTGGCGTTGTACACGCACCCCCATGCAAAGCTCAGGTTGGGCAGTATGGCGAGCTTGTGGATGAAGTTCTCGAATGTTGGTGCCAGCTGTAGGCCAGTCACCTCAAGAAAACCAGCGACGAGCTGGGGTGGCGGGAGCACGGAACACAATGAAAACCGGCAATTATGCAGACCAGGATTAGGTGAATTCATGATGCAGACACTGTGACAGCCATTATGATACTGTGCCCAAACACACGTGCACTGCAGTTCAGCTGCGGGGCGACCATTCGCCAAGCTAACCAGTATCCATCTTGCCCATGCAACATCAACATAGTGTCATACAAACAACACATGTACATTTACTTGACAATGTGCAGCTCACAAGGTTTAACACAGCTGCTGCAGCACTAGGACAGACGAATCGGATGCACATGGCACGTAGCGACTGTCACTCGCACACAACTGTTACACACCTGAATGACAATAATTGGAATGCGTAGGTAGTTGCCGTTGAACCGGACGTGGCAGCTGCTGCAGCATGTGAGCATGCTCCGCTTGGACCCCCACACCGCCAGTGCCCCGGGCTGCTCATTGATGTCCCAGAAAGGCAGCAGATAAACGGCTGTAACGCCCACCACCAGCACCACGACACCAATGCCAGTGTACGCAGCAGCCTTGTTTGCGGTGGTGCACTGTTGACAGGTGTAAGAGGCGCCAGCCTGAGGGGCGTAGCCAGCGGCGATGTCGCACACGGCGCAGTCTGGCAAAGCATTGAAAAAGGACAGGAACGGGTGCCTTAGTGCTCAGTGTAAGTGGAGCAGCGACCCTTTCTGTTCAGGGCGAGCATTGGCAATACTGCACGCGCTGCAGTCACTGTGAGACCAGTCCAGGCTAAAATACCAGTCCAGGCTAAAACACAGGATTCGAGAATGCTCGAAGTGAACGCGGCATGCCATGCAGCAGGTACCTCGCATCACCTATTTGTGGAGTACACACTACAGTAACTGCAGTAGCATGAACGTAATGTAACTAGAAGTACGGTAATTGCACTTGTGGACTTGTTTGTTGTAAAGCCTTCAATTGCTTAAGCCCCAAGGGCAGGCCAGCGCGTTGCGTATGCAGTCGAAATTTTTGCTTGCAGCCTAGTCTGCACTGCGCCCTGATTGTACTGTAAGCACCATGTGGTGGTACAGCAGTGCTGCAGTGGCATGTGTGCACATGATTAGGTATTGATAGGGTTGCCGCTGGCGTATAATTGAACGTTAGTACGTATGGACTTGTATTTATAAAGGCCCAAGGGAGGCCGGGTTGCCTATGCAATCGAAAAGCTTGCGTCAACGCAGCAGCCTAGTCTGCGCTGTGCCCTAGGAGTTTGGATACCGGCGCCGCAACACAGCCCAGCATTCGCGCTCCACGTGTGTATGCCATGACGCGCTCCGCCAACTCCCGCGCCAGCGATATGCTCAGCTCAATGTGGATCTGACGCTTAGCTAACCCGGCCTTGCGTAACACATCTGCCTTCCCCCCCCCTGAGCACAGTGCTGAGTGCATTGCCAACTCCTTAACAAAAAGGCTTGTCTGCTTGCCCAGCCGTCCGTACGACTCCTGCACGAATGGCACAAAAGCCCAAGATGACGTCAAGGTGCCGGTGTGGTGCTTGACCTTCGCGTCCTCCCCCACCCCAGCAGCATAGCCGTCCGTGTTCGAGGCATTTGTTTTGCCTGTCAGGTACGAGCTCGCTGTGGGCGCGCGCACACTTGTGTCTAGCACTATTCCCTTGTTACGGTATGCACTGCTAAAGTGCAGACACCCTGGGTCAATGACTGTGTCCGCCCGATACCCCGGTACCTTGAAGACGCTAGCGTCCTCATTGCGGACAATAGAGACATGGTGCTGTCTCAAGATGCGCTGTAGGCACCGCTTTTGGGCAGTGTGTGTCGCGTTGTGCCCCCGTATGTGCTGGCTGGGGCAGCTGATCGCATGCGTGGAGGTGGGGCTCACGTCACTGCACCGCCATGGGCACACCTCGCCCTGTATGCCCCACCCGTCTATAAAGATCGCAACCATAATCATCGTGGCTGCTGCCATACTGGACATGGGCGCCGCACCCGGGCGGTCATTGGCAGCGGGTGGCACGCTCATCCACGCCATTGCCCCGGACGCACGCTGGCTGCGCAGCTGCGCCAGGACCCGCGCGCTAGCCTGTTGGCGGCGGCGGCTGGTGTCACGCAAGTCACCAATAAGTGTAGCCTGCGTCGGCTTGCCCACGGCACCAGCCGAGGCAGCCTCTAGGTCCTCCACCAGGCAGTCCTCGTATTGACGTCGAAGAACATTTGAAAGGCGGGCTTGTAGTCCGTGCGTGAAGTGACCGCGCCGGCGGCGGGGCACTACCTTTCTGCAGATCTCGTCAGCATAGGCCTCCCAGTCGTCGTCGTCGTCCTCCTGCCCGCCGCTGCAGCTGCTTTCTTCCGCGCTAGTTTGTGTTTTAGCGGGCGTGGAAGAGGCAGCCGCGGCAGCGGCTTGAGGGCCAGGTACGGTCGCCGCCGCAGCGGCCGCCTCGGCGCCAGGCACAATGCCGTGGGTGTGTGGGGCTGGCTCAGTGGTCCCCGTCTCCGTGACGGCAGTTGCGGCGTAGATCGCTTGCACCGCAGTGGGGAGCGTCGACGCTGCGGCCGTTGTATCCGCTGCCCACCGTAGCAACGATGCTGGGAGCTGCTCGGCCACAGCTGTGCGTGATTTTTCGCCGCCATCAGCTGTCAGCGCTCGCGTAGAGCGTCGCACGGCCTCGATGATTGGCGGCAGTCCCTGGTCCTCGCGTATTGCGCATGAGTGCTGCGCGAACCAGGTGACTGCGCCGTGTTCGTCAGTGCCGAGCCTCAGGGCCCCTGCTGCCACAGTGGCATGAATTATTGCAGGCCGCAGTGTTGTGCATGCCTGGGCCGTGTATGCGGCTGGTGCCAGTAGCCCCAAAAGCGGCATGCCCAGACCGCCTCGTCGCTCCGGCAACCGTGACGCCCGCAGTGGCACTGCGATGTCCGTGAGTTCTGGCGGGCCCAAGCGCGGCAATACCAGCACGCTGCCACTGCTGGCTACCTCATTGTCACCAGCAGTGCAGGCGGCCAGCAGGTGTGACTTCATGACTGCCGCGGTAGCGCAGCCGTGCAGGTGCAGCATGCGTTCAAGCGTCCATGCACAGAACCCGTCAAATGCGTGCAGCCATGTCTCACTCAAAGCCGTGTCAACGACCCGAGCTAAGAAGCCCATGCGCTTCGTCAGTGACCTGCGCAGAATGAACTGTGCTGCCTGTAGGTGATGCCGCGCCATCCCAGCTAGCTGCCACGACAATCGCCATGTCCCTGCGTCAACAAGATGCTTGCTCATGGCAGCATGCACATAGGCTGGGTGCCCTACCGGTACCCCGACCGACGTAAAGCCCTGACTGGATTCTGGCATGGTGGCGTCCACAAACGGTATGTCAAGGGCGCGCAGGCGTGCTCTGGCCGCTTCATCAAACACTGTGCCGCGCATGGCAATGGCCAGCGACTTGTCTGGTCGAACGCGTAGGCCCCCTGCCGCAAGCCGACGGATCACCTCTGCCACCCCAGCGGCCGCTGCATCGTCGAAGTAGGCAGCTTGCAGCACGTTGAGGTCATCCAGGAAAGCGCAGTGCGGGGCTGGCGGTTCCGCTGTGCTGTGGCCGTAGGCCGGCATACTGCCGGGCGTCGCATTCACTCCATCAGGGTAGAAGAGTAGGAATGCCGCTGCCACTGCAAAGTACAGCGGCCCTAGAGGGTCCCCTTGCTGGCACCCTAGGTGGGAGCAGATAATGCGAGCTTCACCGTTCACCTCCACTCGCATCTCTGGGGCAGTGTCACCACAGTATACGGACTCAAAGTGCGGGAGCAGCTCCGGACAGAAGAGCATAAGTCCCCGCACAATGGCGGCGCGATCCACACTGTTAAATGCGTTCTCACAGTCCAGCTGGATTGTGGTGCCATACAGCTCGTGCCACACGCGCGCGCGCGCTGCCACATGCTCGACGCCAGACCGGTATCCTACGCCAAACTGCGACATGGAGGCCAGCAGCCCCGATATTTTGCCCTTGACACCCCGTGCCGCTGTGGACCCGAGGAGTCTGCGCCAGACACTGGAGCAGGCGATCGGACGCCGCTTCTGTCCTATGCCTGAGAGGGCCGCGGCGCGGAGAAGCCGTTGCGATTGCTCCGGCAGCAGTTCGGGCTCAACAAGCAGCGTCGTGAACACCTTGGCCAGGTGATGGGCGAATGCCGGTTCCATCACATCCGATTCTGAATCACCAGCTAGTCCTGGCGAGGCACTGCCCACGGGGCGGGTGGCTGCTTTCACTGGTGCACCAGGCCCAGCGGCCATCAAGAGGTGTTCATAGCGTAGGCCGTCCAGCCCTCCTGCCTTCCCCGCCCCTGCTGCGGACAAGGTCGACAGTATGTCTGTCGCCTCCACCTCGAGGCGCCGTCCGGCTGCGCTGGCAGCATCCTCAGGCCTATCGCTGCGATCATGCGCCTGACCCGATTCGAAGACGGGACTGCCGCTGCCAGCGGGCCCGGCGGTCGTTGCCACCCCTGCGCCGTGCAAGCAGTGCCGCCGGGCGTCGCGTACCAGGCCGCGCACTTGCTCCATTGGCGTATCGACTACCCCGGGCCGGGTGCCAGTTTCAGGGTGCTTTGCTGCCAGCACCTGTGCCGTGACCTCGTCTGCTGGGGCGCATGCTTCACGCGCCTCTAGTCGTGCGGCAGCCAGGCCTACCCCCCGTCGCTTGCCTGAGAGGGCAGCGCATGCTGTTTGCTGCCTGGAGTCAGCCTCCGTCCAGTCGGCATCGAAGTTCGTTTGTGCCGACGCCGTAGCTGCGTTGTTTGGTTTGGGGGCCCGCAGCGCCGCTGCTGCTGACAGCGTCTTTCTCAGTAGCTCCGCAAAGTCGCCAGACAGCAACGCTGCCAGCCGGGCCGCAGGCGGCATACCGGTTCCCTCCGGTTGCCTACCAAAGGCCATTGCTGCTAGCAGGTGCAGCAGCCTGTAGCCGCGCTGCACTAGAGTCTGAGAAACCTGATGAGCAAACGCCCCGGCACCATGGTGGAGGCGCACCCGTGCCGCCTCACGTGCACTGTCTGTGGCGTCCGCCAGTAGTCGTGTGGCGTGCTCCACTAGCCGTGCCCACTGGGTGCACTGCAGCTGAGTGCGGAAGGGGTTGGCAGTCGTGGTGAACCGTAGCAGCAGTAGATCCGCCTCATTGGTCTGGTCAAGTGCGTGGACGACCGAGGGCGTCGAGAGGTCCCAAGCCAGGGATGCTCGTGACTGGGGCTTTGAGGGCCTGCCACTGGTGGTGGTGGTCGGGGGGGGCGGTGACGCGGCATCGTCCGGCGGGTCCAAGTCCATGTCCGCCCATCCCACGGCCGTCCCGTGGGGGGGGCTGCTGTCCTGCAGCCTTAGGCTGTTAGACTGAGTGCGGCTGCCGGCGCTGCCAGGCGGTGCCGCAGCAGCTGCCGTTCGGCGCCGGCGTTGCGCGCCGGTTGCCGTGGCCGCCGGGCGTTTCTTGCTGGACTTTGAGTTGGCAGCGCCACTAGCCGGCACCGCCGGTGGCTTTGGAGGTGTCGCTGCGGCAGCCCCCGCCGCCGCGGCCGCGCCGTCGCTACCCGCACCCCCGCCCTCGGACTGGCCCGGGGGTACTGCCGGGCGTGCGCGCGTGGGGGCGCTTCCATTCCGTCGACACGTGTGGCATGGCGAGGTCAGCGCGCATTGCCTCTGCCCCGCGCTGGCTGACATATGGACCAGACCGCAGGCACCTGTGCATGCACTCAGCTTCCTTACCGCCCGTAGGAAGTCTTCTGCCGTGCAACCATACATGGTGCTCATCTCCTGCACACGCTTGGCATGGTGTGCCCCAGTGTTGCAGGTACTGCTGCCTGAAGGGGCACGGTCACCGGATGGGTCGTGATCAACCTGCTGCCGGATGCCCTTGGCGTATGCTGCCGCCAGATTTTGCTGACAGTGTGATGTGCTCGCCTCAGGGTTCAGCATCGACCTCGTGCAGCTACCACCGTTGAAGTGGGCCACTACCGGTGCCATGCGGCTCGCAGCTGACAGTTTGCCTCGCTGTTTGCTGTCCTCTTTCTGACCAAGCTGCCAAAATGCCAGTGTGCATAAAGGACACCTCAGTGGCTCAGGCTGCTGTGGCAACTGCAGCGCAGTACGGGGCTGTGTCCGACTCGGAGCCGTGATGTGGGTGCTGTTAGCTTGAGTGGTCGCCGACGCTGTCATAGTGGTTGGCAAGGGCGGAGCTGCCGCAGGGGCGACAAGCAGTTCAAAGTGTCCCACATTTGTATATAGCCCAGGCGGCGTCCACAGCACATCCAGATGGCAGTCAGGCTGAGCTGGAGTTACCGGTGCGAATACCGCTGGCAGCCCCATCAGTTGTGCCAGCACCAGCCCTGTTGATTTTTGCGTGCTGCCAGTGGCCTGAGGCTCGGCCTGCCACACCGTCACCGAGACCGCGTAGACCGCTGCAACAATGGCCCACACAGACAAACCGAGGGGCCGTCCCCACACGCCCTCTTCCTGTAGGCGTTGCAGCAGGAGCGTGTGCCCGCTGTCCGCGCTGTCCGTTTCATTTGTGCCGTACTCGATTGCGAGGCAGCGAGCGCGTGTCCCGTACGTGTCGAATTGTTCACGTGTACACGCAGGTTGGGCTGCTGCATGCGCGGTCAGTTGACGCATCGATGACATGCTGGCCCCTTGTTTGCCCGCCCCCTGCGTGACGTATGCCACCATCCCGTCCAGCAGTGCCTCTCGCATGGCAATCACCAGTGCTGGGGCCGGCAGTCCGTGCTCAACTGCGACGCTGCCTATGCCGTGTAGAGCTGTATGAATCAGGCAGTTGCCGTTGCCCACGTTGCTCACGGGGCGAAGCTCCCCACCACGTGCTAGCGTCGCTGTGTTTTCCCCAAGCGCCTGTTTGTGGAGTGCCTGCAGGCCCGTGTGCCAAGTGGAAAAACCATAGTTGGTGGCTTTTGCCAGCGCGTCTTGCTGCTCCTCCACGGTGACTGTATGGCACACGGTTGAGGGTACCCGGGTCGCCACCGTCACGGTGGTGACCTTCGCCGGCCCGGATATTGGTGCTGAGGGGGCAGAGGCACCGCCCCTCGGCGGTGTGGTGGCTGGTGCCAGGGGTGCACGAGAATTGTCGCACTGGGCCTGTCGCTCCTGCGTCCGCCGTCTGTGTTTACCTCTGCGTCGACTGCGCTTTCCACTGGCAACCATAGCCGTGACAGGTGCTGTCTCGGTCATTGTTGCGTGGGTGCTGTTATCACCAGCCTGCGTTACGTCTGACTCACCACGTTTCCCGGCTGGCTGGCGAGGCGACCTGGCAACGACCGGTTCCCTAAGGGAGAGTTGGTCAAACACCGTTGCCAGGTCATTACCTTCTTCTCGGAGGGAGAGCAAGCTGAACGTGACCGTCAGGTCATGCATCTGACTCGCCAGCGGTGCGCAGGAAGTCCGGCCCAGCAGGGTCTGTGTTGCTGGCGCGTCGCTGGGCGCCGGCCGCATATGCAGTCGGCGTGACGTGCGGCAGGGTCCAAGCTTGGTACCCGTCGGCCAAGCGCAAAGCACCGTGACGCGTGCCCGATTGGGGGCAAGGGCCAGTGCACGTACCCTGCGCGCGAGTGCGCCAGCCGCCCCCAGCAGGCCTTGCCAGTGTGATCCCGTCGGGTCCCTGGGGCATTCGCTAGACTGAGCGCCCGCTGCGACAGCAGCTGCGGCACTGCCAGGTGTGCTGGGCACACGATCGTTGCTTGACATCGTTGCGCCGCTATCGCTAGCACGACTTTCGCCAGGCAGCACACCCATTGTGCTGCTCCGGGTCAGTCTCGGCAGCGGCGCATCTGCCACACCGTCCAACGTAGATGCATGGGCTTGCCTGGGGTCTACCCCCAGGTGCTCGCATCCGAGGATTTTGCGTATGGGACCACATTTGCTAGCGGCGGCGAGCAGCGCGGCTGTTGGCTTCAGGCTATTCCCCCCACCAACAGCTGCACCACCCGCTGCCGCCGCGCATGTCGTTGGTCGGGTGTGTATGTCAGCAATGTGATCATGGCCTGATGCACGGTCACAGCCTGACAGTGTGCATGCTGTCGCGGCGACCGGGCCTGCGAGGCAGTCGGCGCAGCGCCACACGTCGCACTGGTCCAGGGCCCCTAGATCACCAGATGGTGTCGTGGCGCTTGCTGCTGTGCGTCTGATGAAGAGGTTGCCGCACCCATCGCAGACCTGCTCCAGGCCGCCGCATATTGGTCGATGGTCTAGGAAAAGCTGAACATGCAGTTCTGCAAATTGCTTCCCTTTCCCTGTGTGGCGCGTGCGCTGGTGTGCACATGCGTGTGCCGCTGGGCAATTCTTTCCCGGGGCCCGAGGATTTGCTCGCACTATGAACTTGTCGCACATGCGGCAGTCCAGCCCCGGGATATTGACCTTCCGGTTGGCAGCGGGTGTCTTGGCGGGCGCCAAAACTGTCATAGCGGTGATGCCGGATATTGGGTGCCCGTTGCGACTGTTACCGTCAGAGGTGACGCTGCCGCCTGACAGAGAGGCGCCGCTGCCAGCTGGCTGCAAAGACCGGGACGTGATTCGTCTCTGGTGACCCGCCGGCCCAGGTTCGCCAACTTCCATCGGTACAGGCATGGTCACGGTGACCGGCTTTGCCAGCGCACCGCCAGACTGTGGCTCTGGACGGGTGACGCTGCCAGTGCTTTGGGCGCTGGCGCGGCGCCGACCCCGCCGGGGTGCAGCCGCCCCACGTTCGCCGCCCGGTGCAGCAGCCGCTGCGGCCGCTGGTGCTGTTGTCACCATGTCTGCAGTACATGAGGTTTCCGCTGCGGTGACCTCCATCGGCTGAGGACCGGGATGCCACTGGGGAGAGGCGCCGCTGCTAGCTGGCTGCGAAGGCCGCGACGTGATCCGTCTCTGGTGACCCGCTGGCCCACTGGTAGGTTCGCCAACTTCCATCGGTACGGGCACGGTCGTGGTGACCGCCTTTGCCAGCGCACTCAGTTTGCCAGACGGCGACTCTGGGCGGTTGATGCTGCCAATGCTTCCGAGGCGTCCCGGGGGCGGCCCGGCGCTGGCGCCGCGACGCCGACCCCGCCGGGATGCAGCTGCCCCGCGTTGGCCATCTGATGCGGCAGCGCCTGCCGGCGGTTTTGGCACCATGTCTGCCGCACGTGGCGTTGCCGCCGCCGTTAAGTCGGAGGTAACCTTGCGACCGCATGCAGCGGCGGCTGTGACAGTCGTCCGTGGCTGTGCAACCACCGGGTTGGCCGGTGCGGGCCCCGCCGCTGGTGCGGCAGTGGCAGCCGTCACTAAAGGCGTTTTCCGCCGCGAACGTCGTTTTGGCATTGGCGTTGTCGCTACTGGTGAATCCGGCGGCAGTGTCGCCCGACGGCGTTTATTTGCCGCTGGTGGCGGTAGTACCACCAAGCTCAGTACAATCATCGCTGCTGGCGGCAGTGCCTCCCGTAAACTCGCCGCTTGAGACTCCGAGTCACTGGCAGGCTGATGCCGCGGGCGCTTCGTCTGTGAGCATCCCCTGTCACAGTGATTAGCGGCACCTGGGCTAGACAGATGGCGGCGGCGCTTCTTGACGTGCGCGTGGCTGCCACTGCCCTGAGGCTCGTCCGAGTCGGCTGACGACAAGTGTAGTCTGCGCATGCTTCTGCACAGCTCTGCAACCTGACTGCACACTGGCACCTCTGGCATCGGCCGCGGTCTAGAGCTCTGGGCCATCAGCTGAGGTGGTGGCGGGCCGGGTATCGGTGGCGGGTCCGGTATCGGCGGCGGGCCCGGTATCGGCGGTGGGCCCGGTATCGGCGGCGGGCCCGGTATCGGCGGGGGGCCCGGTATCGGCGGCGGGCCCGGGATCGGCGGCGGGCCCGGGATCGGCGGCGGGCCCGGGATTGGCGGCGGGCCCGGGATCGGTGGCGGCGGCGGTATCACTAGGCGTACCCAACGGCCAACACCATGGCGGCGTCTGCGGCGTGTGTTAGATTGGCGTGCAGCTTTGACCTGCCACCACCACAAGCCAGTATTCAGCCCGTGGTTGCGCTGTTCCCGTTTGCGTTTCAGAGGTGACCCCTCCCCACGTGAGGCAGGGCTGGTAAGCCAGTGGAGAGCCATAGCTTTGAAAGGCGACTTTGAGGCGCGAGAAAAAAAAAAAAAAAAAAAAAAAGCCCAGGCTCGGTCTCGAATGCGCGGCTGCCTACCGCGAACACTCCCCTGCACAACTATACCACTTCCAGTTCAAGATCCCGTCCTGCTCTGGTGTATCTGTTGAGGTGCTTCTCCCGCCGTCGTGAAACGAGCGGTGGTGGAACGAGTCGGTGTGCTCAAGCTCTCTGCCTCTGACCAACACAAGGCAGCTGGGCTGAATGCAATGCTGTGCACTTCGTGTCCTTGCCGCTGCAGTGTCGTGGTCCTGTCGTGTCTGTGCGTGTGCTGAATGCAGTCAGTCTCTGCCAGGCGGGGTCCCTTGTGCGGCTGCAAATCAAGCTGGTCAGCAAGCGTTCAAACCTTAATCTGGTGAACTGCTATCTACTGCCCTGCGATCCAGTGTGCCCTAGGTTCCCCCTTCCCGATCCGTCGACGGCGATATCGTCTGATGTTTTGTTTTTTTTTTTTTTTTTTTTTTTTGGTTTGCCCTTCTTGTGCTTCGGCCGATGTCGCTGTGTGCGTAGGTAGCTTTAGCAATATCAATGCGAGGCTTACTTGCTTACACCGGCGACCCACGCTGCGTGTCTGGCCTTGTTCGCCTCAGGCCCGCGGTGGAGCGAAAATCCGCTCTCTAGTCCTCGGCTGTAGCCAGGCCGACAGGTTGAGCGTGCGGTGCTGCTGTGCCCTCAGTGTCCCCTGTGCATCCTCGCCTTCCGCGCCGCCGCTCCGCCAGCGGCTCCTCCTTCGCTGCCTCCTCCTGCCGCTCGCCCGTGCAGTATATAGAACTCTACTGATTCAATAGAGGGTTTCCGAGTACTCTAGTACTATAGAAGTATATGCATTATATGCGATTACACGTAATTCCGTAACATACTTCCAAGTGTTGTTGTATCAGATTTACTTCAAGCTTCAAGCTGCTAGGTATATGCTTTGGATTATGATGCTGCTTCGTCGCTACGGCGTGTTTCCGCAAAGCGCAGAGTTGCTGCCGCATGCCCCTGCGCAAAACAAAGCGTTTGAAGGGTAAGTGCATGTCCAGACCTCTGAGTGAGCAGCTGCACGCTCTGGTCAGTGAGCTGTACTCACTTACTCATCAATGAGTTGCAATAGTGTTCTCCAGAACAAGCTTGGTTTGCTGTGTGACAACACCCTTTCAACACATGGTGTGCGTAGCGAATGTAAGGCTACGGTCATCATCAGCTGTGCGAGATCTCTGCAGACCGTGGTGGTGTGTGAGGTGTGCGCCGCGTTCATGCAAGTGACAAACAGTTATGAGAACTTCTGATGTAACAGTCGAACATGCATGCATGACCAAAACACCGTACTTTGTTATAATTTGATTGACGGTTTCGCGACTACGGCGCTCTGGAAAAATGGTCGGGTGCCATCAACATGACCGCCGGCGATTTGCATGGTATAGTTGTGAGGCCATGCTTGGTGCTTCAAGTTGGTGAAGGTCACTGTTGAGACGGGTCAAATATGGTGCGCATGCGCTGCATTGCATGCACTATGAGGCCTTTTTTTCTTCCGATTTCAGAGTTTGTCTTCCAAATTGGGCTAATTGATACTTCGAAGTATATGTTGGCTGGACAGGATAGATTACAGAAAAATTCAAAAGATCGTGGAGGTCTAGGTGACAAGGAGTGGTTTAACTTAGCCGCAAGTGCCTTGACGTTCCACCAATGACCGTGGTTGCCGCTGCTGCAGTCATTGGCCACGAGTCAAACACTGCCATCATAGTCACAAATGATTATAAATTTATAAATATATGTACTTTTTATTAATTCTCGCTCAGGGCGCGAAAAAGCCCAGATGATTGGCATCTAGCTGTAAGGAATCTACATGTCGTATGACAGTCTGAAAGTGTCGCAACGACAACCACTCAAACGCCGCCGCCGCCAAATGGCATCTCGGGGTCCTCCCCTACGTCCTCCTCCATGTGCCCCCCCCCCCTGGATTCTGCCATGTGTGTCATGACACGGCCAGAGTACGCCATGTGGAGCGCTGCCGACAGTGCCGAGCGTAAGCGCGCCAGGGCGATGCCCTTGAGAGCTTTAGGGCGCGCTCCTCCGGGCACTGACATCCTGCTGGCATACTCCGTCGCCACAGCCTCCAGCAGCTTCCGCCCCTGCTCCCCGATGCTGCCAAATGACCCTATTGCCAAAGTGGCAAGTTTGTAGCAATTCTGATCATAATGACCAGAATAGTGGGTAGTCTTGGCGGCCTCTTGGTCGCGGCAGCATCGCTCGGGGTCTGCTGCAGTCTTCGCCGCCCGCGACGCCACCTGTGCCTCGAAGCAGGTAACGTCCACCATGAGCGGTAGGTGGCGTGTCGGGTCGTCGTAGCCGGTCACCGGGAAGGCGTCGGCAGGCAGCACGATGTCCATCCTGCGACTCCCCGGCGGCCCGGCGGACCCCAGAAACGGCGTGTAGTCCTCGTCCACCAGTCCCGTTTTGAGGTATTGCCGCAGGAGGCGCTGCGTGGCCCTCTTGACGCTATTGTGGACAATGGTGTCGTGCGCCTTGACGCGTGGCGCTTGACACAGCCGTGCATGCAGGGTGCCGCCCGGCGACTTCCCGCACAGCTTGCAGCCTGCCGTCTGCTCCTCTACTCCGATGGCGCGTTTGACGGCCAGCTGCCAGGATAGGCCATCGAACGAAGCCGTTGTGGAGTACATGGGCTCGTTGAGGAATGCCATGCCGATCGAGTGCATGTGGCGCTGCGACCGGAATCGAGCAAGTGCTTGCGTGCGTTGCGTGCCCTGCGGCAGCTGTTGCAGGTCCGCCTCCACCTTATCTGCAAGCTCGGTAGCGACGGCATCTGCAAGCGCACTCTGATTGGGGCGCTTCAGGCTACACTGCAACTGCAGAGCACTGGCGTCAAGTACGCAAGCAGCATCCGCACCAGTGCCACCACCTGCTGTCGGCCGCAGCGGCGGCTGCTGCGTAGGTGGTTGCTGCTGCAGTGGCGTTAGCGCTGGTGGCAGTATATGTTCCAGCTTGTCACCTGTTGCTGCACGTAGAGATGTGGCAGCTGTGGCGATCGTCCGCATGAGGGGCAGGCGCGCCACCTCTGCTGCTGCTGCGCCTTGTAGCATTGCTGGTGTGGAACGCGCAGCGCCTGCATTGACGGCTGCCGCTGCTGCGTGCGCTGGTGCTGCAGCTGTGCCGCCTGCCGTTGCTGCTGCTGCCAGTGGTGTTGCTGCTGCCGCAGGTGTTGGTGCAGCACCTGCCGCATTGGCCGCTGCCACCGCCATTGCCGCTGTCGCAGCCGGCACGGTTGCGGCGCCGCCTGCCGACGCTGCTCCTGTTGCAGGTGCTGCAGCAGCCCTTAGGCTAGTAGGGCCTGTAGCAGCTGTATTGCCTATGCCCGCAGCCGCTGCTGTTGATGCTGCAGTTAGTGATGCCGCCGAGGCCACTTGAGGTGCAACATGTGCTGCCGCTGCTGCAGCAGCCTCTGATGCTGGAGCAGCTGCTGCTGCCGCCGCTGCTGCTGCCGCCGGAGTAGTTGCGCCGTGCGCCGCCGCTGCTGCTGCTGCCGCTGGTGCCGCCTGTGCTGCCGCCGCGGCCCCTGATCCAGCGGCAGCTGCGTCGTGTGTTGCCGGAATGGCTGCGCCATAAGCGCGGCCAGCCGCTGATGCAGTTGCCGCTGCCGGAGCGGTCGCGCCTCCACTGGCAACCGCCGCTGCCGCTGTAACAGTTGCCGCTGCTGATGCTGCTGGTGCTGGTGCTGCTGCCGCTGCTGCCGGTGTCGCTTGTGTTGCCGCATCCTCAGCAGCGTTGTCTGCAGCCGCTTGAGGAGCCGCCTGCTGCAGCACCCCCGCCCATCCAGAGAGTGCTGGTTGCAGCGCTTGCAACGTGCCCGCCACATACGCAGCATCAGCGATGTCGCAGGCGCTGGTAATGCCAAGGCCGCCATGCCGTGTTGGGAGTCGCGCTTGCTGTAAGGCTGGGCCGTGCGCTGCCAGATGGAAGTGGGCCCCACTTTGCTCAAACTGGCGCCAGGTCTGGCCTGGTGGCTGCAGGCCCATTGAGTGCTCAAGCACCCACTGCGTGACCCGATCCCACTCCTTGGCGGCTGGCGCTGTCTGCGTAGTGGGAATGGTGCGCAGGCAGTACGTCATGCGAGGCACCACGCAGTAGCGCAGTAACCTGAACATAGCCCTCGGAGATGTCAGGCGCGCGCATCGCTCTGCAAATCGAGCCCCTGCCCCGCCTGCACCCGCTTCCCTGCGCAGCCATGCGTCCACAAAGCTGCTGTGGCCCACCGGCACCCCCAGCAACACAGCTCCACGGTTCTGATTTTCATCCGTATCCCCCACTAGCTGAACGCCCAGCTGCTGCAGCAGTTTGCCGCTCGTGGTCCGTCACCACATGCCCCCTGCCAGGCAGCGCGCGTGACTTGGTGAGGTTTAGCTCCAGCCCACCTCCGCAAAGTGTTGTTTGAGCTGCGCCACCGCCTGTATGTCATCCTGAGTCAGCGTGCAAGCGCCTGTTCGGACGTTGGCATCGTCCATGTAGGCGCCCATCCGCCTCCGCGCGCGCTGCGCAGCCGCCGCCTCATTGAACCGTTTCAAGCACTGAGCAATGGCGCCGCAGAAGAGCATCGGTGCCGCGGGGTCCCCCTGCTTAAACCCGCGCTGAGACATGATGATGCGCGTGGAGCCGTCAACGTGCTGGAACAGCAGGCGTGGCCGAGTGCGAACGTATGTGCCGATGAAGTAGTCGAGGAAGTCCGGCAGCTGTGCTGCTACCCATTCCGCTGCCGCCAGGACGAACACCATGTTGAAGGCATTCTTGAGGTCCAGCATGAACTGCCAGTGACCGAGCTCATACGCGAGTTTGCCGGCCATGGCCGCTTTCTCCGCTCCTGCTGAGACGGCTACCCCATACTGCCCGTCTGGCTCAAGGAGCTCCGCCAGGAAGTCTTTGCGGTCTGCCACGTACACCGAAGTGCATAGTCGCTGCAGGCACCTCGCCGCAAACGATGGGCCGCTGCTTAGCTGTACCATCTTCCTGTTGTCTGCAAGTGGCGTCAGCCCCGCGCCATGCCAACTGCCAGAAGGCATCCGGCAGCCGCGCAGCTCCCGCATAACGGTCTGAAGCCACCGTGTGAGGACAGCAGCAAACTCATGCCGTCCCCAGCTTGTGCGTAGCGCATCCTGCAGGTGGCTGTAGCGCAGCCCCGATGGGCCTGCTCCACTGTAAGGGCTTGCTCGCTGGATGAGCCTTGGCAACCGTCGATGCGCCAATTCCTCCCCTGATAACAGGCTGAGTTCTGCTGGCATGTCGGATGCGTTGCCGCAAGCTGATCCACCATGCCGGGATAGCTCATGGAGTTGTTCCCCTGGCGCAGCGGGGGGGTGTTTGGACTGCATGGCGGGCAAAGCGTCATAATCAGTATCGCCACTCGTTTTGGGCTGAAAGAAACGCGCTGTGCCTGCTGTAGCCCCCCCCGTGTGCCCATGCACTGTA
>JAFCMP010000390.1:600000-961293 GCA_017506865.1 Tribonema minus
GTTCCAGATCGAGGGAATGTCGAAATCGCGGTGACTCGCCAATTTATTCCCTTTTGGAGGAGTGACGGATCATGCGGGTAGGCGAGCCGCGTTGGCGCTGCTGGAGCAGCAGGACCCTCCTCCAGCTCTGCCAGCTTACTGGTGCAACACGCAAGTCCTTAGGTTTGTCGAGACCATGAGCACGTGGGAGCTGCTAGTCACGGCGGTATGCCCTTTGCTCTTTAGTGATGTCTGCGGTCCCAGCACGCTTCCGCCCGAGCGCTGGTTAACATCATATGAACCGCCACCTCATGTGCAACAGGCTCATGATGCGGACAGCGAGGCCAGCGTATTTGCTCTGCATGCTGGCAAAGAGATATTTGAAGCTGCTAAAGCTTCTTCTGTGTTCTCACTAGACCTGCCAGTCGGGGACGTCCTGGTAGAGGGACGCTGGTCGCAGCAGGTGGGAGATCTCATCCACGAGCAAGACGCCTCATCTGGCATGTACAGAGCGTGGTCAGGTGCGATCCGTGATGATGGCGCTGGCAAGGGGAGGGCCAACTTCGTGCTGGGGCCTTCAAACGACCTCTACTGCAACATCAGAGTGAGTGTTGCAGTGCTACAATACAGCTTGCAGCTGGTTCAATGACATGTAGAAACATTGCACCTGGTTGAGCATACATACAACTTACAACTTACCTGTGTAAGTAGCACGCGGATTTGGAACCATTGATGCTGCAGAGTTTGGATCGTCGCCCATGGTGTTTTGGCGTGTTTTGCCCGCTCACCTGTACTCCTCATTTTTGCCTCATGCTGTTGCAGCATCTGATGCTGCATTGCCATTTCTACACGACCTCTGTAATAGTACAGTAATACAAAGCCATTGCCGAATGGCGCGATGCTTTGCGCGCGCCTTCACTGGCTGACATCTTCACACGCAGCGCCACATGCCACCGACGACAGTGCGCTCCTCGAACCCAGTCGCATGGCGCACGCCCCTGAGCGCTCACATGCAAAAAATTTACACTAACTACAATATGCGCAACTAGCTGCAGCTCTTCTCTGCTGACCGACGCTCCCGCATCCATCTTCTCCTGGCGCATCTCCAGGTGGGACCGCGCGCGTTCAAGTGCCAGCCGTGCAAGAGCGCGGAAGGCGCGCCGCCTGCGCCGCCTACGTGTGTCGCCGTGACGGAGGTGCCCGCCGGGCCTCTCGACAGGGCGCCGCACGTGCCGGTACCGGTACCAGTATCACTCCCTGTGAATGATGTCAAGGAGGGATCGCGTGAGGCGCCCGCTGGGGGGGGCACCAGGTGAGTGAACTGCCAGCGATCAATGTTGTAATGCAGGGGGTCCGCCCCCCACGACCCTATCTGCTAGCTATACGTCCAGTTTATGTTCATTGTGACGGATGCAGGTGCATGGAGACATCTGTGTGTGTGCTCAGAATACATATGACGTGCTCGCCTCGTTGTGAAAGCACCATTGCATGACTGCGAAGGCAATGCGGAACGGCTTCTTATCGCCCAGGTGCATGTTCCCGCATTGTTACAGTCGGTGAGATGAGGTAGCTGACAGTGCTGCTGGCATGGTGTTTGAGATGTGGTGCATTGACGCGCTTCGACAACTCACAGCTCTCTTGACTTTCTTCTACATTGCGAGATGTTGCGCGCATGGGATGCGGTGAAGGCTCTCGAGCAACCACTGTCCACTCCGCTTGCGCACGTGATGCACCTGACGTTGATGGTGCATACTATGAAATAAATTCAGAGAGTCGCTGGCAAGCACTACAGTAGTCATTCAACATACTCGAGCCTTACTTTGGTCCACTTGACTGTTGAATGCGGTGTGCATCTTGTTGACAGTTTCCGTTGCCGGTCATGTCAAGACGCACTTTAGGCTCCAAGGTCAGTCACTTGCTGCGCAGCACAGTGATGCGCTGTCCTCAAAACCTCTGCGCCACCTCGATTGCGGCGCAGCAGTGCACCCCGAGTAGCGCCCTCATTACACGTGCATCCACGTCGTGACAAATCTGCAGAAAGCTTCAGTCTGCGCGCAATGCGGAAGTGGATGTGCTGCTGCCGTACACGCGGCGCGTGCGCGACACGCTGGGGGGTGAGGGGGCGGTGCGAGCACTGCTGGCCTCGTCTCTCGCCGACACCAACATGGCCTTTGCCAACAGCGGCGTGCCACTCACGGCCAAGGCAAGCTTTAGCGGTCAATGTGGATGGTGCCATATGTATCATTGTGGAGTGAGGTCGGGGAAGCACTCATCTTTAGCAGGCAATGCGAGTGCTGCCGTATCATCGTCGAGTGAAGTCATGGAAGCACGCCACTGGACAAGGCAGACCTTGCAGAATGTGCATGCCTGAGCCGCTGACAATCAAATACCCCGAGATACGTCCTAATGATCATACATGTATGCAGATGCTGGCCCGGCACCCCTGCACGGCCATGGGGGGTAGGAGCTGATGACCGCTATGGACACGAGCGTGCATACTCCAGCACACATCATGTTGTGCGCTTCCGCTGAGCGTAGTCACGTATAATGCTCCAAAATAAGTGACGACCAACAGTGTGTTATGCTTCATCACCATGCGTGCAAGATGCCGACGAGTCACGGTGCAACAACGCGAGCTTTCGCTGACAGTCGCTGCCGCTCACACGGAGGGCGCCAGGACCGCCGCCTCGTGCACTCACTCACGAGCACTCGCACCGGCTCCTTGCGCTGCCGCCGCTGTGCATTCACTGATGGCATGCGCATTCGCACCGGCTCCGTGTGCTTTCGCCGCTGCGCAGGTGGTGGGGTGGCGCAAGGTGGACTATGCTGAGACGGGCGACGCAGGGCAGTCGCTGACGGCGCTCGCCGACCCTTCGGACGGCACCATGGACTTTGTGCATGGGCTGAGGGACAGGCGAGTGGACAGCGGGCGCTATCCCACACGCATCCATGTCTATGTGCACTGCGGCATGGGCGTTTCACTGTTTTAGGTTTTCTTCATCAAATGACACGAGCAGTCAGGTAGCACGCGCATCTGAAGGGGGCGGAGTGTACGCTATCTCTACGCGGCGTGTTCTGGTTGCCCTCCAGCCATTTCGAGTGCAAGATGCACTAGTGCTTGGAGGAGTACTTCAAACTGTATCTCAGACTGGCTGACATCACGTCACAACTAGGCACTTGCAGTATCAGGCCATGCCAGCTTGTTGCAGGAATGAACCAGGGGCAGCACGCCTTCAGCCATGAACGCCTCTCGATCATGCTTACACCAGCCTGCTGCGCGGCGCCCTCTCATGCCCCCCCCCCTCCCGACGCGACGCGTGCAGGGTGGGGGCGGACCTGGTGCAGCTGATCACTGCCGACGGCGACCTCGCGCCGGAGCCGGTGTGCGGCACGGGCTTCGTGGCCAACCCCGTGGGCGGGGCCAGCGGCGAGACGGCGGCGTTCAGCGTGGCCATGTACCAGTGCCTGTTCGACAACTACAGCATGGCGCACGAGATGGGGCACAACTTCGGTGAGAGGTTGAAGTTGAAGTGGCATGTGGAGAGTCACATGCTGTGTCAACGGCACGCTCGGTGGGCCGGCATGGTAGTATGGCTGTGCGCACTACACTCAGGCCAGGCCTGCAATCTTCCAAGACCCGGGGGGGGGGGGGGGGGGGGGATTGCTTGCCGCAGCCTCCATGCTTCCCCCTCCTAGGCCGCATCTGGCTAGGTCACGTCAATGCATACCTGCGAGTGGGGGCTGCTGTTTAACAGAAATGCAAGGCTCTGGCACCCGCCCGCATGCTTGAATCGCCTTAATCGTGACACAGTCGGTGGCTCACGACCAGTGCTGCATACCTGTGCTCTCCATCCCATCACGTGGCGTGCAGGGCTGACCCACAATCGCGCCGACTCCAGCCCCTCCGACGTCTCCCTTCCGTATGCCTTTGGCTACCAGAGCCCGCAGTGCGGCGACTGGCACACAGTCATGTGAGTCAAGTGTCTTATGTAATTATGAGACTCAATGTCATCTCAGCAAACAGGGTGTGGGGCACGGCGCTATGGTGACCAGCAGCGTGACAACGACGGTTGAGACGAGTTCTGCAGGTCAGAGGAATCAAGAGCTGGACATGAGCTGCTTCGTCGCTCGTGCTTCTTCAAGAGGTCCAGTGTCAGCATCTCACACCGCAATACCGCAAGACAAGGTTGTTGGTCAGAGGAATCAACAGCTTAATGTGAGCTGCTTTATTGCTCTCGCTGCTCCAAGAGGTCCAATGTCAGCATCTCACATCGCAATTTCGCAAGACAGTTTCTGGCCGGCAGCGGTACATGACCAGGTTTTTGGTAGGCATTGGTACATAATACCCAGCAGTAGCGCCGCACCTGCGCCGCCGCCCGCCTGGCGTGTCACCCTCACTCACTTCCGCGCAGCTGCGACCAATGCCGCATGGCCGCACTGCAGTGCCACTCACCTACGCCTCCTACACGCCCCATCGTGTCCGCGCGCGCAGGGCCTACCCCTGCGGCAGCTCCCCGTCGGACGAGCGCATACCGTACTTCTCGTCGCCGCGCCACTTCAACCCCGACACCGGCGAGGCGCTGGGGGTGGAGGGCTACGTGGACGCTGCGCGCGCCCTCACTGAGAACATGGGCGTCATCACGCAGTATCGGCAGAGGCAGTGGCGGCGCCGTCACCTCAGGGGCAGCAAGAAGTGAAAGGGGGGGAGGAGGGGGGGGGGGTGCGCAGGGGGAGGCTGGGCAGCTGTGATCTGCATTCAAGTTGTGCCACAGGGCTCTGTGCCCGCCCAGGGGGCATTTGTGGCGCCAGAACACAGTCATTAGTCGTGACCGTATTGTAGTTCGCCCCTGGGCCGTGTGCCAGTTTTGCCCGACATCATGTGTACTGTCAGCTTGATGCATTCAAGCGGATGTTTGAAAATACTGAGCGGTGAGCGGCTGTTGCTGACATTTGCTGGCGCAGCATCTACACATATTTGGGAGATCAATTGCTGCTGACGGTAAGCCGCGAGCGCCACATTGCTGCCGGGCGAGGAAGTGCATGCTGCACTGTGCAGCCGTCGTGCGCCCAAAAAGCGCCCAAATTCCGCCTGCAACTGGTACGCTGGTGGCATAGCATACAAAGTATCTCCCAGCGTATCCCGTATGTCCTTCACGTAATACTGCGTGCTATGTGTCACTACAGAACACATCACCAGCCGGTACAGGGTGGCCTGCTCATGCACATCAAGTTTGGCCCCCAGGCAACGAGCAGCAAGCTGATTATTGTTGGTGCCCATAATCATCGAAATGACGACTCTCGCATAGACCATACTGCGCCATGCGCCGCCTCCTGCTAGTGTCTGCTGAGAATGACTTTGCCATGACTGTGGAACTGTATGGTTGCCATCATGTGATGGCAGGCAGGGGGGGCTCTCACTGCTGCACGGCAGTTTGATCTTGACTGCGTGGCACCGCCTGCGCATATGCAATCTGTCTGCTGCTGTGGATCCTGCCTGCTATGACAACAACGCTTGGTAACTTCTGCCAAGTGCATTTCGTAATGCAATGCTCATTGATTCTGATTGAGACTGCAATGCACTTTATGATTTTACGCCCAAGCATTCATCAATTGTCAGGTTCCACCATCATTATCTTTGCACGTCAGGTGCAACGCATACATTCAAGCACGCTCAGCATGTGCATGTAGATAGCAGACAGAATCCACAAGCACAACAGCCACACCACGCGATAGAGCACCCAATTGACTGCTATTACCGCGCACATCAGGACATGGACGGCATAGTGCCCGCCTTGTCCCCCTGCACGTGCAGCCCCGCATCTGCCCCCTCCCCTTCCCCTTCGCGCCCCCCTTCATCATCCTCGTCCCCCGCCTCCTCGATAGCCTCGACCACTCTGCCGCTGCCGGCCAGCCCCGTGAGCTGTCGCCGCAGCGTGTCATGCACCGCCTGTATTCGCGCCTGCGCGCCGTCGCCGAGCATCTCCAGGATGCGCGACTTGACAGCTGCGGCCTGCGCGAGGAGACGTCGCATCGCGGTTTTAGACAGTGAGGTCGGTGGTCATCTTGAAAGTGGCAGGTGCGTGCGATTGCACCGCATGGGAGCAGTCCAGTCCAGGTAGCTCCATGCACATTGCGTGCTGCTGCGCGCCCTGTTCTGGTAGTGCCGTGCGTGCTCACGAGCTGTGCAAACAGGTCATTGGCACAGTCCATCACATGTCTGCGATTGCACGTGTCTCTGAACTGACATGAAGCAGACGCAGTGACTAGATATCATGGTAGTGCTACCGCCTAGGTTTCATACTCAAGCTGATATTGTACAGTGTCATGGTGTGGCATCTCGTTTCATGCACCACAATCTAGGATGGTCGACCTTTGCCCCGAAATAAAGCTGAAAGCGTCAATCCTGCATGCCATATAGTTTGCCCGAACAACATCGTCACTGCTTTGTCATATGGAGGAGATACCACAGTGTCTTCGCAGTGGTTCAGATCATGCACTTTGATAGTCACTGAGCCAATGACAGAATGCAAAGCGAGTTCAGCTAGTGACTTTCCTTGCTGTGACCGCGGGGACGCACCAGCACAACTGTGACACTTGATGGCGCTCACCTGTGAACTACGCAGCCTGTCGTCTGTTGTATACAGCAGGTAGTTATCCAACCCTCCTGCCTTGTCCACTCCCCTCAGGGCAGCGGTTGTGACCTTCAGCGGGATATGCCTGCATGTGGGTAAGACGGTGTGAGATACGCGCGCTTCCAGCGGCGTTTCGAGTGCTGTTCGGCCAATGGTAAATCGCGACAACAGTACAAGATACAAGTCTGAGACATTTCAGCCACAAACGTGTGCATGAAACACATATTGCATACTCATAGCGTAAGCAAAAAAAAATCACTATCAAGACTCACTCTCGCAGCAGTTCACTCCACAGCCGCTTGCTCTGCACGTTGGGCAGCCACTTCCTGCGGGACTTCTTGGCGCTGAAGCATGTCTTGTTACCAAATCTCACGTCCTTCCCAGCGTACATGCCTCTCTGTGACCTGTTGCTGTACAGGTTAGGCTTGCTGCTTGCCCGCGTGAACCCTTCCAAAAATTTAACGGCGCTCTGTCTGACATTGAACGCCATGAATGCCAATGGCAATCCGGTGTATGCGTTTGTAACCCAGTTTGTTGCTTGGAGACTTCTCACCACTGCTGGAGGAAAGCTTCACAAGCACAATATACTGAACTTCAACACAACCTTGAAGTCACGACCTCGAAGTTTTTGACAGCGTTGAAAGAACCTGGCCTGAGTGTTGCTTTCCAGATGACGGCGTCGTTGCTAGAGCAGCTTAATGCTGCGTTTGCAGCTGAGCCGCTGATTGACGAGCTGGGCGTAATCTTTCCTGTCAAGCAGCCCCCTCAAGATTCTCAAGAAAGCGCTGCTGATGTCGGTAATGCTGGTGACCCTGACGATGGCTGGATCCTCGTTCACGGAAGGAAGCTGGGCCTATCGGTGCACCACCTGAAAAGGCTGTGCAGGGAGGCCAGGGCTGTGTTTTGGGAGTGCGTGGCTGCATACATTGGGGGAGACGACAATCTCGCTGACAAGGTCCTGGCCAGCAGCAGAGGCATACTGCTGGTGAATGCGGACCATGCAACTGCCTGGTGAGTGAGGGAAGCAAGGTCATCGTCATGCAAAGCTTGCTGTTTATATGCAGCGCTTTCTCAAGCGCCGCCGGTGCTGTAAAGGGATCCTGTACATGTTGGACGGCAAACATGTAGCCATCATCATAGAGCCATAATCAGATGCACCAGGTGCCTGCAGAACCAGACGACATGCAACACCAGAGCCTTACAGTGAACCCCCATACATATCGTCCTCCCCTTTTCTACCGGCAATGAGCAGGGACCTTCGCAAGATGGCGGTGCTGAGGGGGCACTCCTCGCCTCAGGCAGAGCTGCGCCTGCTGGACCTCGTCTTCTGCAAGCACAGCAAATCGTCGCATGCATGGGCGCACCGCCGCTGGTGCTGGTCATGCGCGCTGCGTGACAGCCGGACAGCGAGCTTTATAGATGATTCAGACAGCTGCAGTGATGAGTCAGCAAATCATGGGCTGACGCTACAGCGAGAGCTGGACGCGTGCGCCCGGATCGCGGAGCTCTACCCCAAGAACTATTACGCTTGGTCGCAGCGTGCGTGGGCGCTGCGCCGCTGCCTGGGACGCCACTGCCACTCCGCTGCTGCTACCGACGCGCACAGCAGCGCCGACAGTGGTCGCGTCACGGACCGTGTGCAGCAAGTGCTTCAGCGCGAGCTTGCCTTCACTCATGCGTGGGCATCAGCACATGTGTCGGACCACTCGGCGCTGCATCACCGCGCGTGCGTCGTGCGCTTGGCGCTTGCACACAAAGCTGCAACAGCAGCGGCTGACGCAGCACCGGATGCAGCTGCCGGCCACGAACAGTACGCTGTGGTGGTGGACCTTAGTGCCACTCACCTTCGGCCTCCAGGTGCAGTACTGAATCTGCTTCGCAGGGAATTCGAAGTGAGCAGTGCCCTCCTAACTCATTATCCTGGTCATGAGAGCCTGTGGTGTTACAGACGATTCGTGCTGCAGGCACTGGTGGAAGTGTGGAACGGCGCTAGGGCGGGCATTGCGGCTGCGCCGCATGCAGTGGCGTCAGTTACGGCAGCAGCTTCAGGGGTGCCCATCGATCTTGGAAATGCTCTTGAGGGGGACTGGCTAGCCTGGGCACAACAGCTACATCGCTATGCCGATGGCGGCAGCAGTAGCGGCAGCGACGACGGCTGCAGCAGCTGCAGCGAAGCGGCGCGAGGCGCGAGTCAGGGTGACGGGGCCTCTAGCTCAGCCGGGGACTGGTCATTTCAACAGGCGGTCACTGCGGACATTGACTTTGCTTTCAGGTGAGGCTTGTGTGGCAACAGCGTATGCAGTGTGCATTGGGCTTGATTATATGTCACAGCAAGGCATACCTGCCTTGTGCCATTGGCATCTGCACACACAATGCATGGTGCTCGTTTCTTGCTTCGATCAGCGGGTATGGCAGGCTCTGCACCTGCGTGCAAGTGCGAGGAGCGTTGGTGTGCTCGAAGCATTGCATGCAACCTGCGCCAGCGCTTTTTAGTTGACATTACACAACAGGTGTTCTCTGACTCCCGCTGCCCTACCACCTCTGCGGAACTGCCCCCCCTGCAGATGTGCGAACGACGCGTCGGCATGGGCATACGAGCAGCAGCGCGTGCACGCGCTCACCTACGTGCGGTTTGCGACGTGGTGCGTCGCGCGCTACTTCACGCGTGGCAGCACCGGCGACAGCCCATGCCCGTACGCCTCAGAGGATGAGCACTGCGCGCCAGAGCTGGTCGTGCCGCCGCCACAGCAAGATGACTCGGAGGGTCGCGTGCCAGACTGTGAAGCTTACAGAGCTATGGTTGACGTGAGCGAGCTCGCAGCTGCACTGCTGCATGATGACCGCCGGGAGGCGTTGGAGGGGCGTAGTGGCAATGCCACGGAATCACCCGCAGTGCTGCCAGCCGGGGTGCCGTATCCCATAGTTCAGGCGCCTTCAGTGCTGGCAACGCAATGAAACGACAATTCAATCTGTTTTGTAAATCTTGTTTGGCTTTGAATACCTGTCTTCTTGCACTGCAATGTGTGGATATATTCATGTCTTTCATGCAGGATCAAACTGGATGGGAGAACATTAGGGGCCAGACTATGCTGCGGCGCTAGTACACCATTGTCAGGATCAGTGCTTATGCCTGGCTTGAGACTGCATGCACTTGCATGCGTGTAAACTAAACTCTTGTGCAAGTTGTAGACATGATTTTCAATTCAGGTGAAAAATACTTGAGTCATCCGTGACTGCTGCTTACAGCAGCCGAGCGTTATTCCACGGGTGCCAGCCCACTAGCAATCCAAGTAAACGTCAAAGCACATGTTCAACATTTTTTCACTTCAGATGACGCGACAACCCTAAGTGTAGGTTTTGCTGAGCCATGCCATTTGATGCCACTGTCCAAATTTTGTGTGTGGCTCGACTCGCACTTACGGGCACGCTTAAGGTGCGTGGTGGCGCGCGTTGCTGATGCTACAAAGGGCAGCGAATATGTTGACTTGGCGCCATGCAGTGGAAGAAGTGCACTTGGAGCCCTCGCGGGGCAGTACTTGCCTCAGCTGCGCGGAACTCAGAGCCTTGGATTTTTGGAAAGGAGGAGAGGAGGGCACGCAGCAGCTGCATCGTAGCAAGGCTTATAGCGCATATTCATTCCGTAACAGCATTGTGCAGATGCCGGCACCTGTTGTCACAGGCCCTCGTCGTCGCTACGACGCCATCCAGTTGGCATTGCAGGCCTAGTTCACAAACTCGCTGCGCGGCTGCGCCTGGCCTGCGACAGCTGTCAGCTGCATTGTAGCATGATCCGGTTGCCTGACACACTTCCGTGCTGTCGTTGCTGCTTCTGCACTCGCAGCCCCCCCACATTCCCCCCCAACACCCATGTCTCACCGTAAGTTTGAAGCCCCCAGGCGCGGCTCCCTGGGCTTCCTGCCCAAGAAGCGCACCAAGAAGCACTTCGGCAAGATCCGCTCCTTCCCCAGGGATGACGCCTCCAAGCCCTGCCAGCTGACCGCCTTCATGGCCTACAAGGCGGGCATGACCCACGTCGTGCGCGAGGTCGAGAGGCCCGGCTCCAAGCTGCACAAGAAGGAGACCGTGGAGGCCGTGACCATCCTCGAGACGCCCCCCATGGTGGTGGTCGGCGTTGTCGGCTACGTCGAGACCCCCCGTGGCCTGCGCACCCTCACCACGGTCTGGGCGGAGCACCTGAGCGACGAGATCCGCAGGCGCTTCTACAAGAACTGGTACAAGAGCAAGAAAAAGGTGAGAGGGGAGAGCGGCAGCTGTTGTGTTGGGCGCTTGTGTCGCAAGGCACGCCGGTTGGACTGCACGTCGCCACGGTGCATGTAGCCGTCATGTTCACGTGCAGCACTTGCCCGACCATGTGTGTGCTCACATTCTGGAAATGCGACAGCAGCGCTGCGGTGCTGCGCACTGCCACACGGTGCACATGTTTTGTCTCACGCGCATCATCTGTGTGCTTCTCCTGCTGGCAGGCCTTCACCCGCTACGCCAAGAAGTGCGCGGAGTCCCCCGCGGAGGTGGAGAAGGAGCTGGAGCGCATCAAGAAGTACTGCCAGGTCGTCCGCGTCATTGCCCACACCCAGGTGAGCACCCGCGAGTGAACTTGAAGTACAGCAAACTTGAAGTACAGCGATGCGCGTGATCTGCGCATCGTTTTGCGCCAGTTCGTTACAGCCACTGCATCATTGGTCAATGGTTATGTGGCAGTGCGCATGGCTGATCCGCATCCTTGAAGTACAATTGATGTGACAGTACGGGTTGTCGACTGCGTTTTGAAGCGCGGGGGCACGCCACGCGCGCTGTCACAGTGCTGCACCACCCCGTCACGTGCTCTCCACCCTCTGACCCCCCCCCCCTCCCCCCCCCCCCGCAGGTGGGCCTGGTCAAGCTGCGCGTCAAGAAGGCCCACGTGATGGAGATCCAGGTCAACGGCGGCTCCGTCGCGGACAAGGTCGCCTTCGCGCGCGGCCTCTTTGAGAAGCAGGTCCCCGTGGACAGCGTCTTCGCCAAGGACGAGTGCATCGACATCCTGGGCGCCACCAAGGGCCACGGTACCGAGGGCGTGGTCACGCGTTGGGGCGTCACCCGCCTCGCGCGCAAGACCCACCGCGGTCTCCGCAAGGTGCGCGCGTGTGTCTTCGAGCGGCGTCGCGTGTGCTGCGTGCCATTGCGCTGCGCTGTACTTCGCAGTGTCGGTATGATATTGCGGGTGGCGTTCGGAATGCCTGGTGTGCCGTTTGGTCAGCGCTCAGGCGCCGCCACACCATTCAGGCCTTTAAATCTACTTTCAACGCATCCACACCAGGTGCCGGCGCAAATGCCAATGCACACTACCAACACCGCACACGTTGCCTGCGTTGACAGCACCGTCATGGGCCATGGCGTATAGCGTTCATGTACGCGCAGCTTCGCTATTGCACCTCTTTGCAGCACCCCTTCATGCACAGCGCCGCCTCAGCGAGCCACCGCCCCCACGCTCACGCACCGCAATGCCGCCACTCCCCTGAAAACGCAGGTCGCCTGCATCGGCTCCTGGCACCCTGCCCGCGTGTCCTTCAGCGTGGCGCGCGCCGGTCAGCACGGATACCACCACCGTACCGAGATCAACAAGAAGATCTACCGCATGGGCAAAAAGGGCGACGAGAGCGCGTGCTCCACGGAGGCGGACCTGACCGTCAAGGGCATCACGCCCATGGGCGGCTTCCCCCACTACGGCGAGGTGCGTGCGCGTGTGCCCTGCGCCTGTTGTGCGCTGTGCAGAAGACTGCGGTGTCCGTTGCTGCATGCCACCTGCGTTTCGCAGTGTGGCGGCTGTTGCAGGCCGTTGGCACCGGCACCTAGCATCGGCTGATGTATGTATACGGTGCGCGCTTTGAACTGAAGCGCTCTACACAACGGTGGGAAGCTTGACGTCGGTGCTGGTGCGCACGCGATGGTTCACCTCTGTTTGCAGTACTGCTGCTCTTTCTTCAATGTGCGTCTGCTTGTCAGAGCTGCCTGCCGAAAGCCAGCGGCGGCTGCCCCACCTTTTCATTGCCATTTAAAAGGCCGCATGCTGTTCAGCTCACCCCCACCCCCCACCCCCCTCATGTGTATGCGCGCGCAGGTCAACGAGGACTGGCTCATGATCAAGGGCGGCGTCGTCGGCCCCAAGAAGCGCTGCGTGACGCTGCGCAAGTCGCTCACCACGCTCAGCGCGCGCCGCTACATGGAGGCCATCGACCTCAAGTTCATCGACACGTCGTCCAAGTACGGCCACGGGCGCTTCCAGACCGCCGAGGAGAAGGACAAGTTCATGGGCCCCCTCGCCTCCAGGGCCGCCGCCGCCAAGTAGGGCCCCCCTGCGGAGCCTCCTCGGCGCCCGTGCGGGCCCTATTTGCGTCTGCGGCGGCCCTCACAGGGCTGCTGTTGGCTCTAATGGGGTTCTCGCCGGCGCCACCCCGGCCCTCCCTGCGGGGACGGCTGGGACCAGCTCGACGCGTGTGCCCGGGGGGGAGCATGTTGCGGCTGAGGGGGGTGCAGAGCGCGGTGGATGCGCTGCGGCGCTGTGCGCTGCTGTCGTCGCTGACGGCAGTGCGTGCATGATGGGGGATTGGTGGTGGTGGCGGTCGTCATCAATGCTATCGCTCTCTTGCACGTGCTGGCGGCTGGCGGCGCAGCGTTGGCTGCGCGCTTGCTTGTCCATCAGGCTGCACCCCTACACAAACGCTTGTGTGTAAAGACTCTTGTTGTCTGTTTCGTTTCTGGCCTGCGGGGGCTGCATGTACATGTGACTTGATGTTTATGAACGTGCTCTGCAACCTCGTTGACTCTGCTTGTTCGTTCTTCTGTCGCTTGGCGATGCAGTGATCGAGCATGGTGTGAGCTTCCTAAAACATAACAATGCTGTAACGTTCTCATCTGCAGTGCTAGGTAGTTGGGCTGTGTGATGTGTGTGTTTTTCCAACGAAACGTTGCACAACAGTTGAAGTTGAAGCTGTTGTTGAAGTATTTCGGCGGTTTCGGATGAAACGGTCGAAAGGAAAGAAAGAGAGCAATCAATGCGATTGGAGTCTGCATGATGACGACCGCCATTAATGTACGGTAGCATTCCGCCAGTATGAGCGTTATTTCTACTTCTCCAGTGCGGGTCGGCGCTGGTGGGGACGCTGTGGTAGCAGGCGGCAGCATAGGCACCTACAAGTGCCGGACCTTCGTGGCACGCACTTTGGACCCACCTGCACTGCGGCGGCCCAAAATATCTCACAGGGCTAGCCTGGAAGCTATACAGCAGGCCTTGCATGACGACAGTACCGCAGTCGTCACTTTGAAGCGAGAAGTGCACAAGTAAGTGGATCGTGACGCCCTTCGCTGTACAATTCTCTGCGTGAGCGCTGCCAAGCGCCGCCTGGGCACTTGCAGGCCGCCACGACTCATTTTCGCTGCCGATGCCGTTAACGCTCGTGGTCATGTGGTCGCACCAGGACCCAGGAGCAGGAGTTGGAAGAGAGCCGACAGCAGCTGTTGCTGCTGCGAAAGACACATGACAGGCAAGGACAGAGCTGCAATCACTAGTGCACCTGCAAGAATCAATGCTTTTCCATGGTTTATCGCGTACTGCTGTTTATGAATGTTTCAGCTGTTAGAATGGTGGCGTTCCTCCGCATGCTGTGTTGGCGGAGTTGGTGCAGCACACAGCAGCTCAGCCATGTACCTACACTGTCAAGAGCGTGCCGACAGACACCGCAGAGCGTGCGGCGAGGTGCACCGTGCCACCACAATCTTCAAGCGCCTCCATCGCCAAAGACAGTGCAGGCCGCGATAGCCGGTCACGCGCGACCTCACTCGCGCCCGCCTGCCTGCACGCAGGCTGCACGCTCAGGCCAACCTGCTGGAGGCGAAACACGAGGAGGTCAGGAGCGCACTGGAGGCTGCCAAACGCGCGGCCAGCGCGCAGGAGCAGGCGCCCGGCGTCAGCGGCATTGGCGGCGGTGGCAGCGGCGCTGGCGACGGCGGCGGCGCCCCCGGCGACAGGGAGAAGCTGCGCCTGGAGGCCTTGCAGCAGCTGCTGGCCAAGTGAGTTCCGATCACGAGTGAAGCTGTGTCCTAGGGACACGCACACATGCACGCGCACCCCCGCTGTATCTGCATTCAGATGGCGCGGGCGCAGCGGCAGTCTCCTGACAGAGCGGCAAGCGGTGGCGGTGGCGGCGACAGCGACTGCGGCAGCGACTGCGGCAGCGGCGGCGGCGGCGGCGGCGGCAGAGCAGCGGCCACTAAGCACCAGTGAGCGTGGTGGCCGAGGTGCCATGAGGCGCCACAGCTACTTGGTTGCGGTGCTTGCGTTGTCCTGCTGCGCTGCACCGAACGGCTCCGTAGGCGCTTCTATCAATGAGTGCATATCTTGACAGGGGTGGCGCTGGGAGATTGACGGAGCGGCGACCCGGACGGAGTGGCGCAGTCTTGTGGCCCGACGCGGGCGGTACTTGTTGCGGAGTGTCACCTGCATGCGATCACCTTCCGTGGGGCAGCCTTCCATGTGTCGTGGCACGTGCGCAGGAACAGCGCTCACTTCATGAAGCGCACAGCAGGCGCCCCTCCAGGCATCTCTGGTACCTTCAGCACATCACGTGTGTTGTGTATGTGCGTGTTTGTGTATGCGCGTATGGTCGCGTCTCGTTGACCCGAGTGTGCTGGCTCAACTCACCGGCGTGGTCAGTGCGGAACGCCCCACAGGCATCAACTGCTGGTGCAGATGCTGAGCTTCACGACTCACTGCTTGCGTAGCCCTGACAGCGACCGCAGCAGCTGCGCAGCGGCCGAGATTCAGCGCTGTTGTTAGATCACAGTGCATCGGAAGCCAGAGTTGAGGTGCACTCGTGTTGATACTGCGTCGAACATGAGCACTGTTTTGATGTGCAGTCACATTGCACTTCAAGTTGTGCACTTGACATTGCAGTCAGTCTTGTGGGTTTGTTCGAGATTTGTTGCTGGTGTGTCGAAGGTCTAGCTTGATTACACAGCGATGCTAAGCTGACATTGTTTAGGTTTTCATACTCACCCCTTTTCAGCACAGTCTGTGTGTTGCTGTTCGGCTGCCTCTGCTGCATTTGCGCTCGGCATTGCTAAGGTGTGCTAGTTTGTGTGCTTCTTGTTGTACCAACTGCCGCTATGGTTACCTACCTTCTTTGAGCACTGGTATATGTGCCCCCTCACATGACCGTTGCAGCATTTATGAAGTTGCCAGCCATTACCAGCAGCAGTAGAACAGATCGGCATCCACGGTTGAGGTTTATGCAATGTGTGCATGCAATGGCAAGTACTTAGGTGAAGGGTGCACGCGGTCACTGTAGTGTAAAACTGCAGCTGAGTCCGCACTCCCACATCCCCCATGGTGCCATTGGCGAAGCTGGCTTCTTCACATGGGTCAAGCTAGCACCGCTCAAGAATGTCAAAAGTTCAATGGGGCGATCAGGTTACTTCGAATCATGCGCCACAAAGGCCTCATTCAGTGCCGCCGCGCCGCGCCCTGCGCAGGGCGGAGGAGCGCATTCAGGTGGCGCTCATCACCCGCGACCGCTACCTCTTCATGACCAAGCGCCTGCAGTGGGAGGTACGTGCGCTCACCCCATGCCGCGCCGTGTGTGCAGCCCATGACCTCTGTGTGTACTCCTGTGACATAAGGCTGTCGCCCTCTGCGCGCTGCGTGCGCGATGCGCGTGTCGTGCGACGGTCCCCTGCGGCCCCCGCTGTTTTGTCATGCTACGAGACAGAGCCGCCGCCGTGTGTCGGGCCCGCCATGCGCACATGGCGGCGAGCAGCTCCGGGCCATCGTAGCTGAGCTCACTCGCGTTGACGGCAGCGCGCCCTCGACACATGCTCCTGCCATCATTTGCATAGAGATGATCTCGGTACTCAGGCTCCACCAGCAGATGTGATTTAACGCTGGTGATTCCGCCACCGGTCTGTGCCCGTTGCTGGTCGTGCTGGCATACAGTAGATGTGTACGTGCTGTGCATCATACCCCCAAACCAGGGGGCGGCAGATGCTATGCTAATCCCGATCTTGGCTCGAATGCTGAGACAAGAGCCTCTCTATGCAGCTGCACGAAGCGGCTCGGGCCAACGGTTTACCGGCTGCTCAGTTCACGCCGCATCGATACACATTGAACTGGCGCTCGCAGTGCAAGTGCTACTGCCTTCAGCACCTGGTAGCCCTTTTCCACTCACACCTCGACTGCCTCTCATCCGCAACTGCCACCATGCGCGCCAGGTGCTGGACTGCAAGAAGAGCACGCGCATCAACCGGCAGGTGCTGCAGGGCGCCGCCACAGAGCTCGTGTCCTGTGAGGCGCACGCGCAGCAGAGCAAGCAGGACCTCAAGACGGAGGAGGACAGGCTCGCAGGTACAGGCTCCCCTGTGCCATGGCAAGCAGCCATGCCACTGCAGAGAAGAGGCAGGTGTCGACAAGCCGAGGGCGCGCGCAAAAGGCCCTGCGCCCCCTCCTCTCAGAGAGCATTTGCATGTGCACGCTGCGTCAGTGCCTCCTAAGTGGCGGCCTGAGAAAGTGTGCGGCTGAGGGGCGGGGCGCACCTGCCAGTGGCAGCGGCAGCAGCGCTCAGCCTACATCTGCAGCAGCACTCAACCTATCCGCAGATCTACTGTAGCAAAACCACAAGCGCCTTGACATATACTCGCAGGACAGATGCAGGCAGCCGCGCAGCGCCGCCGCTGCATCGCGCCGCGCACGCAGGCTCTGCGCTGACGCTGCCTCTCCCCGCCCCTCCCTCCCCGCTCGGACACATGCGCGCGCGTGTGCAGGGCTGAAGCAGCGCGTCAAGGAGGCGCGCGCGCAGCAGGCGGACGCGCTGCGCGGCCTGGAGCGCATCGTGGAGGGGCGCGGCCAGCAGCTGGCGCGGCAGGAGGAGCGCCTGCGCGAGCGCGACGGTCTCGTGGCCCGCTCCAACGTGAGTGCGCGGCGGCGGCGGCACATTGCACAAGGCGCTTGCCCGTGTGCACGGGCTTGCGTGTGTGTACGAGGTGGGCGGCGGCGGCGCACTGCGCGAGGCGCTCTGCGTGTGTTTGCACGGGCGTGGTTGAGATGGGGGGCCGAGGGGGGGGGCAGGGTGGTCCATGCTGGACATGCGTGCAACCGTGAGAGCAGAGCGTCGCAGGCCTCGTCTCTGCAGGGGGGGGCACCCCCCCCTGGCACCGCAGTCATGGGCACTCGCTATGGGCGCTCGCTATGGGCGCTCGCTATAGAGTGAATTATGCCAGATGGCGGTCGCCTGGGGTGTGCTCACTGGCGTCACTGCTTAGCACTGGTGCGGTCGTGTCTGCTTGCGGCGGCGCAGGGCGAGGTGCGCAGCGGCGAGGAGGAGCGGCTGGCGCGCGCGTGCGTGGTGCGCGGCATCTACGGCGGCGTGCTGCAGCAGAAGGTGGACGAGGAGCAGGAGCGCCTCGCGGAGCTCGAGGCGGAGTTCTCGCTCATAAGGTGCGCGCCGCAGCTTCCATTCGGTCACGGCAATCACGTTCGGGTGTGCGGAGTCAGCCGCCGATACAGTTGCGTGGAATCAGGCGCTGCTTGTGAGGCGGACACTTGTGTGCGGCCGTGTGTAGTACAGTGTAGCCACGTCGGCACCGAGTGCAGCGCCCTGCTCTCGTGGGCGCTGGTTTTCAGGCATGCGCTCACGGCGCTGCTGCTGCATGCAATGCATGCTGTCGGCCGCACTCCGGCCGTCGGTCTCCATGCACATTTGCGCTGCGGCACATGCTCCGCGCATGGCCCGCCTCTCGAACTGTCGACGTCAGTGACCGCGCCTCACCCCCTATCGCTGCTGCTCGCTGCCCCTCACGTGGCCGCGTCAGGAGCGCCACCGGCCTCGACGAGGTGCACGAGATCATAGGGCGCTACCACGGGCGGGCGGCGCGCTCGCAGGCGCTGCACACGCTGGCGGAGGACCTGCGCCAGCGCATCGAGGTGAGAAAGTGCCTGCATGCGTGCTCGGTGTCTGCGTTTGCGACCGGCGGGTGTGTTTCGACTGCTACATTTGGCGTGCTCATGGACAGCTGCACAATACTCCGTGACTGATGAGCGACATCTTGCAAGCAGGGGCGTTTTGCAATGGAAACATGCCAGAGCAGCGCCCCCTGAACGGCGAGCTGATGCAGGGCTGACACTGTGCTTGTGATGCTTCTCAGGACCAACTTCTGATCATGTTATCACCTGGACATGTCTGACCGTGCGCTGTAGATGAAACCACCATGCAGACAGGCACCACACTGTACCAAGTGACAATAACATGTTGTAAGGCTCACACGCGTGACTGATTACCAATTCTCGTCTTGCCTATTCTGCTGTGGCTCAGGTGCGGCGGCGTGAAAACCAGCAGCAGCGCCGCGCGCTCGAGGAGGTGCGCACGTCCAACGAGGTCAGCGCGGGCAACAGGGAGGCCTATTTGGAGGTGGACCAGGTCTCCACAGCGCTCAGGTGAGCAAGCTTCTCACAGCTGCCGCGGCTGCAGCGCCAGCGCTGTGCCAGTGCAGACCTCCTGCGGAGTTGAACCAAGGACCCGTAGCGCTGGTGCGCAAGGCTGCTGCGCCATGCCCCTATCAGCGCCGCCGTGACCACGTGATCGTGAAGTTGTGCTCAGGTCACATGCGGTAATTACTGCATCAACAAACGCCGGCGCCGTTGGCGTTGACGTGAGGGGACCTTTTTGCCGCGCAGCAATGGCGCCCGCGCTTGCACATGAGCCCACCAGCTGGCTGCCACTTCCCGCTGCCTTCCGCCACGGGCATTGCCGCGTCCGATACCTCATCACACTCCAAACAGTGAGCTCGTCAGTGTCCATGTAGTCAACAACATGACGACCGACAGCCTGCCTCGTGGCGAGCGCTGCTGCGCTGCTGCACGCCTGACTTGCTGTCGCCCCCGGTGCGCTGTGCCGCGAGCGCTGATGCCACTGCCCGCCGTCGCCGCCCTCCGCCCGCCGCAGCGGCGCGCGCAAGCAGTGCGAGGACGCCGCGGAGCGCGCCAACCGCTCCGCCCTTGCCGTCGAGGGCCTGCGAGAGGCACTGGGCCGCTTCTTGAGCAAGGTTCGTTGCTCCTTACTTGGTGAACAAGTGCAAGTATGCGCTTGTGCTGCTGTCGCAACGGCAGCTGGGAGGCTCATGCACGTGCCGCTAATGAGATGCATCTTGATGTTATGGTATGCTGGGGCAGCAGTGGAAGCTGCAGCGGCAGCGGCCGCAGCTGCTGCTAGGCAGGGCCAGCGGCCATCGCAGTCTGTCGGCGCAGACGGTGCCGTTGTATTCATCATTTGCAGCACTGCAACAACTTTTGATGTGGGGACATGGTCAAAAGGCTTCACCGCCGCTTCATCCTCCTCTCGGTCATTGCCAACAACGTATGGATTGCACATGCAGGGAGCTGCACCCCAGCATCACCAACTTTATACTACAAGGCAACCCCCATGCCAGCCAGTACAACCATGCTGGGTCATTGTAGCCAGGCACACCTTCATTGCACTGGTAACACCAACGGTCGGTCGTACGTGCAACATCGAATACATACACCAGTCCAACCCTTGCTGCAACTGTGACCGCGCAGGTTGATGGGCGGCCGCAGCCAGCGCCAGCGGCCGACAAGCTCCCCGAAGCGTTTGCGCAGCTGGACGCCAAGGTTGGGCAGATGCTCAAGTCGGTGAGTGTAGGCACATGCATCCAGACGCTCCCGTGTAAGACTCATGTACATGCTGTGCCGCGTGTTGCGACGGGCACCCTGACAGCCGTGGGCAAGTTGTCAATGCTGGTGACTTGTCGAACATGTTAACGTCCACAGATATCATAGTGCGCCGATGGATGTCATGTCATGCTGGCGAAGAACATCACATGCTGTTATGCAAAGCCCATTGTAAGTGCGAGCCTGATGGATGCAGCGACAGCGCCGCTCGCGCTGCCTCCAGCACCAAGGCAAACATGACGCCACGGCGCAGACCGCAAGCCGCTGAACCGCGTGTACCTCTTGGGGCACGCGCTCATTGTGGGAAGCCAATGACTTGTGCCACGCGCTGCAGCACGGCTCAGCTACATGATCTGTGCTACTGTCATGAGCATCTCATATGACCTGGCCTCGTGTGCTCGCCCGTCCTCACGTGCACTTCTGCTTTCTTTTGCCTCAGGTCAACATGGCGGCGACCAAGGAAGAGAGCGCTGCAGCAGGGGCTGCTGCGGCCATCGCCGTCAGCGCGGAGCCCGGCAGCCCGCGCCACCGCCCCAGTACAGGTAGGCATGGACAGCTGCTCGCCCCCACGGCGTGGGCATCATCGTCAGCACTGCACCGCTATCAGCAAACGCGTGCGCATGTGGCATGCACAATGCAGGGCACTGGTTGCTAGCGTTGCTGCAGCTACGCCGCGGCGGTTGGCACATCGCGCCACGCGCGTACCTCGGCGCGTCCATGCCGGTCCTGCGCAAGGCAGTCAAGCTTGCAGGCGGCAGACTGATGCCTTGGGGGCACGCGGTGCGGACCTTGTCACTCCGCTGAACTTGTAGCGCACCCCCAGTCACAGTACAAGCTCCCGCCACGCCGCCGTTGTGCACGCCAGTGAGCTCCTTCAGCACGAAACGGCTCTGCTCTCTCATCACTTCGGATACTGGCCACAGCATGCTGTTCAGCACGGCCCCAGCCGACATGGTTGCTGTGTCAATCGACATGGTCTCCGTGTCGTTTTTTGCTGCCACCCACGCAAGCTCAAGTGCGCGACCAATGCTGAGATGAATGACGCTGACGCTTGCGTTGCTGAACTCTTGTGCGTGCGATGCAGTCGGCCCGCCGCCAAAGCTCGTGGAGGTGCAGAGCGGTTTCCTGCCGGACGGCACGCGCATGAGCAAGGTGCTGTACCAGGTGAGCGCGCGTGTTGCCTACGCTGCCACTGCCATTCTGTGCAGTCTGTTCAGGCGATTGCCATTCTCTGCAGTCTCTTCAGGCCATTGCCATTCTGTGCGGTCTGGACAGGCCATTGCCATTCTGTGCAGTCTGTTCAGGCAATACACATTCTTAGCAGTCTTGTCAGGCCACTGCCATTCTGTGCAGTCTGTTCAGGCAGTACATGGTGGGGGCATCACGGGGGGGGAGGGGGGGGGCGCCCGCATGTCCAGCCACATTGGTGGTGGCATGCAGGTAAATCGTCGTCGAACGCTCACTGAACCGAGACCCATTCACTAGAAGTCTTCATACAGTGCTTTCGGATGACAATGATGACCAGATCCAAGACCGCCTTTGATGCTGGCAACCTTGCGGTGGACCAGACTAACCCTGACCCTAACCCTAACCCTGCTCCTAATTGTTGCACCACACGCAAAGCCTGGGCTGATATCGCACAACTGACCAATGGCCACAGCACTGGAGCCATTTCCACTACACTACACTACACTACACTACACGCATCAGCGTTGCACTCCACCGGCCAGCCTCTGGGGAGCGGTTTCGTGCCTGCTGGCTTGCATGACTTGCATCCAACGCTGCGCCGCTCGCCGTTGCATGACTCGCAGATGATCATGGCCTCGGAGCCGGACAGCAGCACGCGCAACGTGCGCGTCATGCCCCGGCGGCCGCAACCTGTCGACAGGACCAAGAAAAAGGTATGTACAAGCGCACGTGTTCACGGCAAATACTGCCTTTCCACAGTGGACAGGTGTGCGTCACATCAACGGTGGCCTACTGCAGCTTGCATTGACCTTGCCAAAGAGCACAAGCAGCGCTAAACCCAGAACAAGTCGCTGTGCGCGTTGCAGGCAGCCGTTTTACTCCAGACGCATGCGAGTATGTACTTCGAAGTATGGCGTTTATGCGCAGCCTCACTTAGGTACTGGCATCAACGAGTATGGCGCTGCAGGGTGTGTGTTGCACACGCATCGAACAGCATGTTGAGCAGTGACAGCCAGTGACACTGTGAGCATGCCCTCGCAGCTACTGCATGACCATCCCTTGGGCCCTGCCAGGCATATTGCTGGCTGATCTGAGTGGTATGGCTGCGATCATATGCTGCTACATAATCATATGTCATAATGCATGCCCAGCTATGAGCTCCATGGCAACAGTGGCCTCGCTGCAACTACAGATTTGCGATCTCATGGCATCGTATGATTCTCATGCCATGATTGGGTCACTGAGAGTCCACGCCCCCCCCTATGCTGTGGCGCACTGCGCCTGAGCTGCACGCGCGTACAAGCTGACGCTGCCAGACACAGCAGCGTGCTGAGCTTGCGGTCCTGTAGTCACCGATACACTCATTGCGCTGCACTGCGTGTGCAGCCGTGGGCAGGTGACATTGTTGCAGGTAACATGACCTACATTTTAAAACCTCCTCTTGCGCCCCGCAAGCCTGGTGTGGCAGCAACTTGAAGTCATCTTAGTCGTCATACTTCAAAAGCGCAGGGTCTCCCGGCGGCAGCTCTAATCTTGCAGCATGTTGACTGAGATCAACGCCCTTTTGCGACGCTCTCGCAGGTTCTTCTCGGACCCGAGTACTCGAGCGACGAGGACAACACAGCATCGCCAGCAGACGACGACGCGCAAGACAGAGGCGACGACGTCGGCGACCAGCAAGAGACTTTCGTCGACAGAGTGCTCATCAAAAAACTCTCCACGCTCATCCAGGTACGCTGTCGGTGCTCTCATCAGGGCCTCGCTGGTGCTGTAATTCGGCACTGTTGCTACAGTTGTTGAAGTACTGCATGAAGCTCTGCAACAAGGGCCTTTCAGTTGCTGTGCACTTTCTAGTCATGCCTGGCAGATGGCAAGATGTGGCTAAGGTGCGCACAAACCGTACAGTCCAATGGTTGTTGCATGCATACAATGTGACGTCCAGAAAGGCACTCAAAATTAGTGGTTACATTCAAAGGTGCCACTGACACGCGCCACGGGCTTTCTGCTCATGGCATGACAAAGTCTCATGGCAGGTCATCATCAGCGTGTACGTGCATCTGCTGTCCACATCGGGTTCAAGTTGGAAAGAGCCATCTTCTCACATCATCAGTCGTGCCAGAAGCCTGCGTTCCCACTGACAGCATCTCTGCGACCACACCACTGGCTGACTGTGCTCTACACTTCATGCATGTTGCTGGACGATGCTGCAGGGCCGAGACTTCAGTCACAAGGGCGCAAGAAGTGGCGCACGCAGGCTGCGTGCGCAGCATAGCGCTGGATGAAGCAGTCAGAGCCATCATGATTGCTTGGTGCGATAATTTACGACAAAGCAGGCATTTGCTGTCCTGGTGGTGTCTGTTGTGCCTCCAGTGACGGCGCTGTGGTGTTTGCTGGCTTAGTGCTCCATTGCATCATGATGTGTAGGAGAGGACCCCTGACATACGTATCGTTCAAGTGCAGGCCTCACAGATGCCTATTCGACAGAGCGCGCATGTACCACTCATGTAAGCCCTATGCAAAAGCTCGCATGCATTCTACAAATGGTGGACCTTGATGGCATTTTGTCTCAACGATTGCTTTCAAGAACTCTTTTAAGCAATGCCCGTTTCAAGTGATCATGGCTCATGACAGGAATTCGCCGCAAACTCTAAACACTGAATCATTCAGTGTCTGAATGGGTCAATGACTCAATGATGTTGTGATTCATTCGCGACAAGGAGTTGAAGTTTCTCTTCTGAAAAAAAAGCGGCAGTTAATTTGAGGAGGCGCAGCAGCTGGCAAGCTAATGATGGTGCGATCACCTCTGGCTCCGCTGACCAGTGGCACGCCCCGCAGGACGCCATGTAGCAGCAGCGACAATGGCAAGCAGCAGAGAATTGGCACACAACGTGCAGGCACACCAGGCGTGAGCACACCCACTTGCTGCAGGACGTCGCAGACGGGTGCCAAGCAGCAAGTGACACCGGGCAGCAGTGCAAAGGCGCCACAGCCACGGACTCGCAAGCTCAAGGCTGCAAGTCCTGTTCGCGTCCCATGTAAGCTGCTCAAACTAGTACTGTGCAGGCAGGCTTCAGCTTTTTGTATTGCTGCCAGGACAAAGCTGATGATTTCTCAGTACTGCCTTCACATCCATTTTGCGCATGTGCAGCTGACGTTTCGCTGCCAGTGCCACTGTCCCGCAAGGCACATACGCTGCAAGGTGAATCACGATGAGTCATGGCAAACCCGCTGCTGCGGCGAGCTCATGTGACCGCACCTCGCCACAGGTGCAACGCAAAACACGCTGCCGCTGGAGGCAGGCGTGCGGCTGGGTGGCGCATGGATGGCGGCAGAGGAAGCTCGGCGCAGTGACATTGCTGCAAGAGACGCGTTGGGGGTGGAGGTGGAGCGCTGCCACAACGCGCTGCTCATGGCAGAGGAGGACCGCGCCGCTGCTGCGCTGGCGGGCGCAGAGGCACGTGCAGGGCGGGCGGCGGAGGCGCATAACGCACGCGAGCTGCGCGCGCGCGTGGGTGCCGCTGAGGTACGCAGCTATATGCGTCATGCGACGCGTCACGCGCAAGTAGACCTGATGCGTGCTTGACTCAGATGGTGGTCTGTGTTAGATCCATGTTCTGTGTGTTGAGTATTGGGTGATTGAACATTGTGGGTTGCTCTTCATGGGCCAGAACATACAGACTCTTCGACGTTGTGCGGCCGCTGTTGCTGCACGAGCACCTGCGGTGCAGAGCGCATGCATCGCATCATGGTGCGAGATTGTCACCGCCGGTTATCCCCTCGCCTTAGGGGCCGGCTGGCGGTGCAGGCACCGGTGGTCGCAAGCGCACGACCGACAGCAGCAGTGCGTAGCACACAGTCCCATGCACCAGGCTTCCACGTTGCCATCGCGAGCTGGCAATCACATCTCGCTCATGTCATGCGGCCGCACGCTCTCAGGCAGCGGCAGCGGCGGCAGAGATGGCCTTGGCGGAGGCAGCGCGGTCTGTAGCGGGCGCGCGGGCGGCGGCGGCAACAGAAGCGCAGAACGGCGCGGCGCTGCGCGCGGGGCTGGAGGAGGCGGCAGGCGTGTGCACGGAGCTGCGGGCGCGGTCGACCACGGCGGAGGCAGAGGCAGCTGCGACTCACGCGCTGCTGCGGCAGGAGAAGGCAAGCATGGTGTTGCAACATTTGAGGGGAAGGCTACGGCAGAGGGTTTTCTGTGTGTGTGTGTGTGTGTGTGTACAGTAGCTGCACGCTGCACCATGGCTCAGCTCGTCTGACATGCATGTTGCTGCCAAGTGCGGCCGACGACATCGTGGACAACTTTACTGTACTCTGAACCAGACGAGCGCGCCGGCGAAGGAGCTCTGCGGCTCTCGACACAGCACATAAATTCTGCATGCCCATCAACATCATTTTGCAGACAACTACCACACTCTTGTCAGCACCAGCGTCTGTCAACATTGCACCAGCCAACACCTGTTGCACAGAGCACAATGGCCGCCTCACCTCAGCTCTGCGCAACGGGCGCTAAGTGATGTTGGTAGCCTGCCTGACCATGCCGCACCCGCACACATCTTCCCCAGGCGACTGTCGAGCGCCTGCTGAAAGACCTGGAGACCGAGCGCAAGCGCACATCCATGCTTCAAGCCGTGCGCGACCAGAAAGACAAGCACATCTGCATGCTGGTCAGGGAACGGGACAGGCTGGGGGAGCAGGTGAGCCCCTCCTGGGGGGTGTCCCCTGCCATCCTTGCCAATAAATCTCGCGCATATCACAACAGCACAGCTGCCTCTGAGTAGTGAGTGCTGTCTGGCACGGCGTGTTGCTCATGGCTGTCGCAGCTAGGTGTCTTGATGGCAGCGATGGTCAGCCTGTCTGAATGAGAAAGCATGCCTCGTCTATCGCACACAGTCCCTGCTGGTGCTAACACTGGCAGTGGCCATGCCTGCGTTCGCTGCCGATGCCTGCCCGATGCGCACGGCGCATGCTCTGGCTTGCGCGTACCTCCACCAGCATCACACGTGCTCGCGCTTGTCTCATCTCAACCTTGCACGACGCGAGGTCGACACCTGCTCTACGCAGCAAGTCCCGCTGACGTCACCGGTGTGTGCGCGCCGTTGCGGCTCCATGCGCGCGCAGGTCCTGGCGGCGCTGCGACACACCAAGGGGCGTCGCGCCGGACCCGCGCTCAAGAAGGAGCTGGACGACATCGAGGTGCGGCACCGCTGCGGCGGCGGCGCGCGCAGCTGCGGCCTCGTGGGCAGCCGCAACCTCGCGCGCGTCGGCTGCTGCAGCAGCAGCGGCGCTGCGCGCAACGCAGACGACGCCTCGGTGAGCTGCAGCGCTGCGGTAGATGTTGCGTGTAGGCCTGGTGCATTCCTCTCTGGGTGCTGAGGCTTGCACGAGAAGGTGCAGGACGGCTGCAGGCGCGTGGTGGCGCAACCACTGCTTGTTGTGCACGCCGTGAGCCGGCCTGCTGACAGGCTTGTTGGCGGTACAGCCTGTGCCTCACCTGGCTGCACAATCCTGAGTGCCAGTGCTCCACTGCTGTGACTGCAGTCGCAGCTTTGCACACTCCAACGGCGTCCACTCTGCAGACCCCCGGTGCGCACGACACACCCCTGACCCCCCCCCCCCTCCCCCGCGACCGGCATACGCGCAGGAACAGGCAACAGCAGCAGCGACAGCAGCAGCAGCAGCAAGCGAGCCCGCCGCAGCGGACGCGCTGGCGCTGCGGATGATCAGGAAGCTGCGCTCGGAGCTCGAGGAGGAGCGCAGGGCGCGCGCGCAGGCGGAGAGCAATCTGCAGCGTGCGGCACTCAGGGCCACTCCGAAACTGCGAGAACGGCGCCAGGCCAGCGCCGCTGCGGTTGTCGGTCGACCAGCGCCACAAGCGCCGATGGCCGATGAGCAAGACATGTAGTCGAGCAGGGTGGGAGGGGGCGCAGCGGCACGCACACATTGGTTCTGAATGGACCTTGTGTGGCCCCGTGTTCCGAGGCAAGCTGGTTCCGTTCTGTACGATCAGTGACGCCTTGTGCGCCCTATGACAGCTTGTGCACAATGTGCTGCAAGCTTGCTGGTCATCCAACATGTACAGCATTGCATTATGGCAAAGGCACACTGGGGGCTGGCGCAGACAAGCACCGCCCCACACCACTTGAATACATGCTACTTCATGGGCTTATCCGTTGTGTGTTTATCGGCTTTTAAGCTTGGTCAGCATGAAAGGTGGTCACAACTGATGCATGACAACATGGATGCTGGTGCGGCTTTATGTGACAGAATCGTTACAAGCGCAATCGCAAGTATCGCGATCTCACAAAGATCGACACATGCCAACTGCATCCATCCCGGAGACGCTGGAGTTGGCGGCAGCTGCGATGGTGAAAGCAGAATACGACGAAACCCCGGCTCCTGCGGCCTCGGCGCAGCCACAGGTGGCTCAACCGGTCTACGCCCCTGCGAATTTCGGGCAACCTGTTTACGCTGCTGCACAGCCTATCTACGTAAATACTGCTGGACAACAGATACCACCACCAAATGTTGTCATAGTGGACCAGCCAGGGTACGGATATCCTGGGCAGAATGTTGTGCTGGTTTCTGCGCCGCCTCCAGGGCCCAGGTAGGCTGAACTATCATTTCTCGGCTGGATTTGGATTCGCGGCGAAAGAGGCCTAGGTCACGTGCAATGAATGCTAGGCACGCAATTCATGCCATGTAGGAAGACACGATCGCTGATAATAAACAGGCACCTCGATTTGCAGATAGCAGATGAGGTATGCTTGGGTGAATTGGTGCCTGTTCACTGTGGACTTTTGAAGTTTATTGGCAATAAACATGGTTGGTCATTAGAAATAATGCAGCAAGAATGTTGTCTTGTTTTGAAACAGATTCATGAAGGATTGACGTTGCATGTTGAGTCGCTGGTTCATGGACGGACAAAACTGACATTGTAGCTGACGCGACACAGTGGGTCAACAGCAGTTCGTCACGACAAGGTCATTTGCATGACAGTCAAGCAGTGTGAACGCCTTCTGGCTCCATGCGCTCATGAGGATGATTACAGACAACACTGTGTGCGTACCCACTTGTATTGCTCATGCTCCCAGTTGAGTACTCAATAGTAGACACACATGTTGCTCACAGCCCCCGCAGCATGGCACTGACAATCTCACTGTTTTTCCTCTGCATTGTGCCACAGACCACAAGACTACTGCTTCCTCAGTTGGCTTAGCATGTTCTGCTTTTGGCCGATTGGGATGATTGCACTGGCGTGCTCCTGCAGTGTCACCAATAGGTGGATGCAGGGAGACTTGGAAGGGTGAGCTCTTCACAACCGTTCTTTCAAACAGTTTATACATGATTACGGATGAGTTGTCCGCTGAATGTCATGCGCCAGCTCAACCTTCTGCCATTCACCATCCTTTCGTGCCCTCAAAATGGGTTCAGCGCATATGGCGGCACGAACACTCTTAAAAAGTCAATCACACAAATGCATCAATCGAGTGAAGTCGAAGTATGGCAACGGACCTTTGAGACCAATGCCTCAACATACCTTGGAGAGGCATACATTGTGATGAGTGCATGCCACTCACAATGTGGCGCATTAGTATTATGTGTGCACTGCTTACTTTCTATACAGTGCGTCCGGCGCCCTAACCTGTCAAGGGTTAGCTGGTGCATCTGCAGACGGATGCCGAAAGAACCGTTTCATGAATCAAGAGGGGACACCTGCTCTATCATAAAATCAGGCTACAATTACACCACAATGTGAAATCTTGCTAGCAGCCGCAAGCCCTATCCCAGGCTGCTCAGTTGCAGCCAAATCCTGCAAGTGTGACATCATGGCATGCCATCGTCAGTGAGGGAGCCGCCCACAGGTAGGCATGGTAAGAGAGAGCTACATGCCTGACATCTGAGCACCGTCAGGCAGGTCTGTCATCACGCCAAGGTTTTGACTCAGATGCTGCCGTGAATCTCGTCGGAATCTTGCTGTGTGAGTCCTGGTGTGATGCTTGCCCCGCGTCAGACTTGCCATGTGCACAACCGGCGCTCCCGGCCGACGACGTGCAATGCGACGCATGCCGCATCTGACACGCCAGCGCTGCGACTGCTTGCCCGTACTGATGCCGCAGGGCCAAGCGGGCTGGCCTCATGGCGCGCAACCTGGCGCTACTGGCCTACCTCTGTGGAATGATAATCATCATATGTGTCCTTGCCACATATGATGACTACTAGCGTGGCGGCTGGTGCGCACAAGCCCCCCCCAGCATGCCCCCCCTTCTGATTGCGCACGGTGCATCAATTCTGCAGCTGGAATTAGCGCGGAATCTCGGGTACCACCCTTGCAGTGGCTGCGTCTTGAGTGGGGACGGAATAGAGAGCACCAGCTGGCAGGTGCTCGGACTGACGCAGTGTGAGCGTGCCAGTTGGTGACCGGTGATGGCGAGCGCTGCGGTGCCACGATCACACAGATCTCAGGTTTGTTGCTGCTGCGCCGGCGCAATGCGCGCCGCGCGCTGGTGGTTTAGAGCGGCATGCGTGTTGAGTTGATGGCGGCTGCGGAAGGAGAGCAACGTGGCGGGGCGCCCGGCTGCTGCACAGCCACTGCTGCACAGCCACTGCTGCACAGCCACTGCGCCCAGGACGGCAAAGGTTCTTGAATGAACTACACATTGTTTTCAAGTCATCTCGGATCTCCGATTTTTCGCGTGTCAAATGTGTGCTCTTCAACCGGATGCAAACGCATGGCACCCCGGGCATGCTGGACCTGGGGGTGCTCTGACACAAGCACAAGCACCTGACAAGCAGCAGGCAAGCCTGCTGCCATGGCTTCTCATGGACACCGGAAGCACTCACATCTTGTATGAAGCCACCAAGACATCGCTGGCCTGAAACGTATACATGGACAGTTTAACACACAAAAATAGTGTTGCGCATTGATGCTTCAGTCCTCAAAACACCACTTCAAGTCGCACGGTTCATCTCTGCCACACTGCAGCAGTATGCATGCTAGCAAATGAATGATCATCAGGTGATGAAATTTATTTTCAGGTTGAAGTTGAAGTGCTCTCCGTGAAAATAGAAGCAAGCGGCGGAGGAGCTATCTTTGCACGCTAGAGCCACCACATGAATAAGGCAGAGCAGCCGCCGTCACAAGCCGCCACGGCGTCAGCAGCAGAATCGCAGGTGGCGTTCACTGCAGCTCCATGTTCTGGCCAGCCCATCTATGCGCAACCTGTGTACAACGGAGAACCAGTTGTTATCGTGGAGCAGCCGCAGCTCAGCGGGTATGGACAACCTTTGATAGTGGCAGGACCAGTGCTTGGCCCCAGGTGCGTCGTCCTGGTGTTAAGCGCGCAAATTTCGCACAAGCGTTTCGACGGTGCACGTATGGGCAGCGGCAAAGAGGAGCATGACCGCTTTGCCAGCCAGGAAGTGTTGACGAAAGAGGAGGCATCAGAGGTAGCAAATTATTGTCATGATGGTTCTGATTCCTCGGGGGCTGGTGTTGACAAAGAAAGCTGCAATCAGATGCTGCACGTGGGCGTCATTGCTGCCCTTGCCCATCCTGCAACAGCGTCAGTTTACCCAGTTTGTGCGTCTCGACTTCTTCTGCTTTCAGGCATTACCGGTATCGCTGCACACACATTTGGGGTCAAGATACCAGGAGCAGTTGCAACGGGTCTCTTGCGTTGCTGCTGACACGCTTGTTCATTTCTTGTCGGAATTCATGGCAGGCCATATGTAGCGTAGTCTCTCTCCGCGTCTGACGCCCCGCACTCACTCCTCCCGCAACTGCCGCGCGCTGCTGCCCCCCCCCCCCCCCCCTTCCCTGCGCAGACCATACGATTACTGCTTGATATCGTGGGTCTCGGCACTTTTTTGCTGCTGGCCGATTGGGATCTGTGCAGTGGTGGCGTCCTGCAGCGTAACGGAGAGATGGCTGGCTGGCGACTTGGAAGGGTAAGAGGTGAAGCCTCTGTGTGATGCAGATGTGCTGGCAGGAGATCGGTACCTTGCATAATGACCATACTGCACGTTCAAGCACTATACCTACAGGCATGCAATGGCCAGTCACGCAACACTAGCAACTGCCAATGCAGGCTGGGCTATGTGCTGGGGCGCACAACAACACAGGCCTTCCCCACATACAACAAGCATCGCAATGCAACGGCATGACATGTGGCTTTTCCTGCAGTGTTTACCAAGTCCCGCAAGGCATAACAGAGTCATCCCTCCCATGTCATGAGCACTGTCAGCTAGCACCACAGACGTATGCCAACAGAGCCACAATCCCGCAGCGTATAGAGCTCAATCACATGCCGCTGGCGCGTATGCGTGGTTTCGTCCTTCGTCACCGCAGAGCACAGAGGGCAAGCCTGCTGGCGCGCAACCTGGCACTTCTGTCGTACCTCTTTGGAATGGTCACGTTGATCATCATATTGGCGTCCTACGACAACTACTGAGTGAAGCGGCATTGGACGCCTCCCGCAGCCTACTGGCGAACGCGCACGCGCACATCGCTTCTGTACACGACTGTCAAACACAATGCTGTATAAAGAAGTGGATTTTGCTGCCAGGCAGACACAGCTGCTCTGTGGCATCTCAAGGGATGCGCCTCTTCCACAGTCCAAGAGTGGCAGGTGAACGCTAGGATAGACACCATGTACGTATGTGTGTCAGTATTGCTGCTTGGGCATATGTATACAACCATTGCGAGTAGGCAAATGGCCATGGCCATGAAGAGAGCATTCACAGCCCCAGGGCCACACTAGTCTAGGTAGTCTGAGCATGGCAGATGCTTAGTAATCAACACAGCCACGATATGATACTACTGGATGCCCCCCGCCCCCCCCCCCCCCCCCCTTGTCAAATTTTCTCTCGTGCTTCGCTGCCTGCCCTGCTGGTGCCGATGGTGTAAGCGTAGGATCATGTTAGACTCGTCACCACAGATGCTGCCGCAGCTGTCCGCGCAAGGCAAGAGCACTCTTGAGAGTGCGTGCGGCTGCAAAGGTGTGTGTTGGCACCGAGCGACAGACGCCCTTGCTGTTGAATGCACAAGGGCTGGCCAGTCCGACTGAGTCAGCACCAGCTCACGCGCTTTGTCTGATGCACAGGCGGCGCTCCTTTGAGCGTCACCACACATGCCGCCAAGCACAAGGGCACGGGGGGACGACGCGCATGCTTGCAGTCTCAAGCGCCTACAAGGCCTCCAGAGCCTCCTTGTTGTCAAGCGTGATGAGCGAAGTGCATAGCAGAGCACAGCGGGCAGTGCAGACACCTCATGGTCAATGGCCCCACCAAGAATCGGATCAAAATTGGCAACGTTTAATTCATGTACAAATCTGCATCTGTCATGCATCGCCGCCGTCTTCATCGGCTGCCTGATCCTCCGCTGTCGGTGCCACCGCCGGCGCCGTGGCAGCCGCTCCAGGCGTCGCTGCTGCTGCCGCGCCCGTATCCAAGTCTCGCAGCGCCTGCCCCGCTTGCAGCATCTCTGGCTCCGCGAGCTTTTGATGCGCGTAGGCAATGTCGCCGTGTATTGCCCGGATGAGGTCGTCTGCAAGGGGGGGGGCGCAGGGAGAGGAGGGCACGCAGCGCGTCATTCTGGCTGCTGCTCGCACTGACCGCACGATGCAGCTTGTGCATGCGGATGGCCATTCTCTGGCTGCAGTCAATGACGGTTGAGGTGTGCAGTTGCTTGGGAGGCTGTGCTTTGGTGATCAGCTCGGCCCGGTGAGGCAAGGAGCCCCCTAAAACTCTTGCACTTACCATACCCGTTCAAGACGTAGCTCAAGTAGTGACAGGAGAAGGTGCAGCTTGCATGTGCCCGCATTACGGATAGCAGAAGGATAGAAGAACCATCCTGTGTGTGACACAACTATGACTATCAAGTACACATTTCTGCCAAATGCCAAAGATACTTCTGATCCAGGGCAACTTGAAGCAAAGCGGCAGGCGCTAGCGGGCAGGTCTCTGCAGTCAAGCTTGAAAGACTGCACGCCATTCGAACACTTCATCGACTGTTGCTGTCCGCCACTGGCACTCACCTAGGGATACAAAGTTCATCTCTGGTCGGATGTAGCTGCATATCCGCAAGTGCAGGGTCTCCCCATAAAAGTCATTGTCGCCAAAGTCATGCAAGAGATGCGGTTCCTGCATTTGCGAACGGAGGCGGGCGGCTCAGACTTATGATTGCACTGCTGTGCACTGCTGTGTGTCACATGCTGTGATGCGCTGAGGCATGTCGTGCGACGTAGAATGTGTACAGGCAAAACTGAGCGCTGTGTCTGCAGTGTTGGGCAGCGCCTTCCCCAAGTCCGCTCCTCTTTCACCCGGCACCATGGCCATCAACCAAGACGCGGCGCACAGATTCGAGATGTGTGGCCCGTGACATCGCACATTGACACGATGGTGCCAGAGCTGAGCATGGGGACCGCAACACTGCCGCCGGGGTGGCACTCACCACTGTCTTCTCCTTGTTGTCAAAGTACGGGTTCCACCCTATAGAGACCACCGCCTTGTACACGACGTCCCCTAACCGCGCAAAGCCGCAGTATATGCCCGTCTCCATGGGGTCCGCCGTGTGCCCCACCTCCTTCATGCACACTGCGCAACGGCAGCACCGCAGGGCACGCCAGTTGTGCACTGAGTTAGACAAGTGCGCGCTTGCAAAAGGGCCGGGTGCTCGATTCAGCGCAAGCGCAGGCGGGGCCCAGCGCCTTGCAAAATGGAGTGATGAGGCTGATGCAGCAACGCACGCTTGCAGCAGGGTCAGATACAGCGCGCTGCCGCTGCGAGCGATGTGGGCGTTGTAGCAACACCAGCAGGCGTCTACCGGCGGAAGCGGTGCGGCAACACACACGCCGGGCCTGTATATATGAATGCAGGTGTGCTCATGTGCAATGCTGTGAGGTGATTACGTGCACACCACAGCATGCGTGTTTGACGATGCTGCCCGGCTAGGGTAGCTTTACGACACGACGACGTGAGACTTTGAGCCACGTGCGCACTGACACTGATGGCAGCAGCCAGCACAGCGCCTGGCAGCATGCGGTGCGCTCTAGTGGCTGGTGCGAGCGCTGCCGCCGATTAAGTCCAAGTGCTTGCAAGAGTGTGCCCAACATATGTGAGCAACGCAGCTTGAACCAGGAAGAATGCGCATGTATGTCTGAATCGATCATGTTGGGAGAATCAGCATGTGAGCGTCGAAATTACCAAGCACTCACGTCATCAGTCATTCTGAACAGGCCAGCTCGTATCCCTTGAAAGAAGCAGCGCACAATACAAGTAGCACTCAGTGCAGCCGTCAGGTTTATAAAGAGAGCACGCTGCGCCTCCGCACTCACTATTTGCTGTTGGGATGCCGAGGAGCTTTGAACCTCTTCCAAAGCCCTTGATCACCTTTGACGACATTAACACGTCCAGCAGCCCTGTGATGTGCAGACGCACACACGCAGCAAGCGGAGTGAACTCCAGAAGTGTAACTGTGCCGCAGTTTGTGCACAGAACATCACGACTTGCAAAGCCGTAACGTCAAAATGAACCACTGCGCGCGTGCGCCATACCTGTAGCGTTGTATTCACAGGTCATGAGAGCCACGCCACGATTACACAAGTCAGCACGTGTGGTCAAACTTCCTGAAATCTTTTACAGATCCAGGCCAACCGTGTACAAGGCTTACATGTGTCAACTGGCGCGCCTCGCGCTATGCGGCTTACGTAATCTCCATTCGCACCATCCGCGCCCTCATTTTCCGCCATGGACCACCACCCTGCTCAAGATCAAAGATTTGTACGAGGGGTAGGGTTTGGGTTAAGGCTGGGACTAGGGTTACAATCATTTTAGGCCCAAGGGTCAAGGGTAATCATCCCATGGCGCAGTCATCATCATTGCAGTGGTAATCACGCATCAACGCCTTGCCCCCCCGGGGCCTTGCAGTAAAAAACTGCCCTTTACATTAAGTAGAACGCTGCTTGCATCTGCAGGTTTGTTGCTGAACTAAATACCATCGGGATCTACACGCTTGGTACGACACGCGGCCAGCACTATGTGACCTTGTTGCCAAAAGCAAGTTAGCAACAACTCTGTCATGCCAATATTGACCAAATAACATTGACAAATGTAGACTATGTGGGCAGCAGCATCACAAGCCGCTGGTCAATGGCCAAGTGTTTGCCGTCAAGCAGCACAGGACTTGCAAATAATAGCCTTTTATCAACTGACAGTGCTGGCGCAATGTTGCATGGTTTTGTGCACACTAGACGAGCACTGACGAAAAAGCAGCAGGCACACAAGCAGCTCGCCTCAGAAAACGCACCCCCCGTGCAGTGACTGGCACTGTGCGCTGTGGCCGCACATTGTGTGTTATTGCGGCAACCAGAGAGCCAGCGCATGCGCCGTCCATAAACCCGCCGCAAAACCGCACCCCGCACCAGAACTGGCCTGCTACTAGGCCAACACAAAAAGCCACGCAGATGGCCCATCCGCAAGTACGGTGGCAGAATGGGTACGCGGCTGCTACGCAACTGCACCTGCCCTCTGGCAATCTCTACTACTCACTATTGCCCCACAGCTCTGTGCCAGCGCAGGCACGGAAAGAGATACGTCGCACGATGGCCACTGCCCCCCTCCCCCCCCCCCCTGCGGCGTGCATGTCCTGGGCTACTCGTGCGCCAATAGCTGTCGTCAATAGCAGGCACGCCATTGTGTGTGTGTTGGTTGCGTCTAGTAGAAAATGCGTGTGGAAGTTGGAAGACTGCGCCGCTGCCAGCAGTGCAGCGGCGACGACGGCAGCCATCGGTGTCGCTCGCCTAGAGCGTGACGCTGTACTTCTCGAGCAGCTGCGCCACCGCCGCCGCGCCGCTGTCGTCGCCGCGGTCTTCCTCCAGCAGCAGCTGCGCGAGCTGAGGGCACAATGCGCAAGCGGACAGCCGATGCGCAGATGTGAAGGGGGCGCGGCTGCTGCGAGACCGCTGTTGCACGTTGCCACCAGTTAAATCTATGCTGAGCGCAGTCAGCGCCACCAAACCAGCTTGGCGCTGCAGAGCAGCGCTCAGGCGGTGGCATAAGGCGGCGCGCAAGCTGGTGCGAGCAGCGGGCTTGAAGGGGATGGCTGGTGCTGGTTGATGGCATGCTTTGTGTACGTCAGGCGCACAGTTGCTGTCGCCGTTGTTGCACGGGCATCCTGCATCAAGCAGCACTGCACTGCCTGCTCGTGTGCACGTGATGCAAGACTCGCAATGCGTGCATGTGCAATGCGGATGGCAACTGCAACAAAGGTCGTCAACCTCAAGTCTACATGGTGAGCCAGATACTACAGAAGGGTCGATTGCGCATGCAATGTGACATCCCTTTGCCATCATACAGTGCGGCGCTGTTGCATGGACTGCAACAACAACAAAGTCGCAGCAAGACCCTGACCGACGTGGGGCCTCTGATAGCAAGGGGCTGCGCTGCTTAACCTGACAGGCAGCATGCTTTGCCCCCCTGCAAGCGTGACGCACACCACGAGGAAAGGCTTTCGTTGACAGTCTACAACAGCTGCCGCCATGAGGAGACCGCTGCATACGGTGACAGGAAAACAGCCGACAACGCAAATCATTAGAGCCTGCAGCATTGTGTATGAATTCATACCTGCTCTGCATCCAGCGGCGGCGAGCACGCGGCTGTGAGGGCCTTGAAGGCCTCAGCGTCGCCGTCCAGGGCGGAGAGCGTCTCCGCCAGCACCTGAACGCCGAATTTCTGACAAGCACATGGGAGCAACGCGCACCATAGCATCGGCATCAGTGCTTGTTGCCAATGGTGACAGTGATAGCCTGCTACTACGCCTGTCGTGCTGGTCAGGGAACCTACTGAGGTGACAAAGAAAGTGCCCTGTTGAGCGCGCCTGCAAGCGGAGGCCACGCTGTCCCAGCAGCGGCGCAGCGACCCCCCATGTCCCACTTCAAGCATGCATGTTCATCCAAGAAGGCAGCGCAAACAAGATGCGCGTGCACTGTCCTCTGTCATAAGTAGTTGCAGGACCTGCACCAGCTCTGAAAAAGCCATTGTGTCTGCTGCCAGGGAAGGGCACACTGCAAGATGGGAGTTCACAGGGGCGTTGCGGACTTCAATCATCTGGCATATACACAAATGACCGGGGTGCACTTTATCGTTGCTCAGCCTTGTGGATCTGTAGGGCCTACTGGCGGCCTTCAATAGTTTCGTGATGATCAAAGGATATTGCCAGCAAACTAAATACGGACGTGCACTTGCAATTGAACGCCATTATTGGTGGCTCACCGCTGCCCGCCCGCTCGCGATCAGCTCAGACATGTTCTGGGCGGCGAATTCCGGTGTCAGCAGCGACAGCGGCAGCGCGCCACATGCGACCAGGGCGCCCAGCATCTGTGTGGCAGCAAGCAGCGGCGCGCATCATGTCTCAGTCAGAACGGCGATCCAGCTGCGGTGTACGGCGTGTGAGGCATGCCGCCTGAAATGGTCGGTGCCTCGATGTGTAGCCTCCCAAGCCTGCCAGCATCAAGGACATGGCTGTTTGCGAAACTCACATAGGAGTCTTCATCCCCACGGTGTGGCGCACATCATGCATTGACGCATGCATCCCTGACGCCGGCCGCGCAGCGCGCATGGCGGCAGCAGCCAATGCGCACCCCTTGAGAGGCCTCAGAAACGCACACCGTTACACGGCAAAGCAGTTGGACGGACCAAATCCAATACCAGTAAACGGTCCGAGCGCGTGCACGCCAGCGCCTGTCATCTCACCGACAACACCACGAAACCGGTGCCGCCCTCCACAGCGCACACCGACAGGGAGAACCCCCATTCCGGTGCCAGTATCCACAGACCACTACATCTTAAAAGCACACGCATGTGCGCAACACGGAAGACCGCGCACCTTGGCCGCGTGCGCGCCCGCCATGGGCACGTCTATTTCGAGGTCGCTGAGGAAGTCCACGGCCGCCGCGCAGCCGCGCGCCATGTCGTCCTGCGAGATGAAGCCGCCCTCGCCCGCGGGCGCGCCGACGCCGCCCGCGCCTGCCGCCTTGAGCAGCGACAGCACCGCGGCCCTGTCCTTGTCCTTGCGCTCCAGGGACTGCGCAGGAGGGGATGGGGGGGCAGGGGGGGGCAATGCAAGCGGAAGTAGAGGGCGGTTGGTCGGCGGTGGGTAGACGCAAGCACGGGGGGGGGCAGGGGGGCGCGCAGAGCGCGGCATGACGTGGGGAAGGCTGAAATGGCAGCGCGATTTAGCCACATGCTGTAGTGCGACGTGCGGCAGCGCTGGTCCGTGTAGACACCAGCAGACGGACGGGCGCGGCTGCGGCAGTGGCAGCCACGCCGCCAGTCGCATCCTCTGCCGACACCTCATGAATTCATGAATTCACGATGAAGAGCGCACACGCACCTGCCCCACGGTCTCGCTGACCATGGCCCAGAAGTGCTGCGGCGCCTGGAGCTCGCGCAGGCACAGCAGCGCCTCCGCCATGTCGCCGGCGACCTGCGCAGCACGGGAGGGCGGGAGCGCGGGCAGCAAGCTTGTCAGACGAGCGGTGATGGAATGCACAGGGCATCAGCAAGGTGAGAAAAAAGCTGTTCTACAGAATACTGCAGAGCGCGCCGCTGCCCGGAACCGCATGTGCTCAAGTGGATGGCAATGAGCTTCAAGAAGGGACACCAAAGCGAAATCGTGCACTTGAAATACCTGCTGCACGCATGCGCGCGCAGCTAGGCGGCGCAGTGGCATGAGGCGGCGAGGCCCACATTCACACTACACTGTGGCAAGGTCCCATTGGCAAGGCTGGGCACTCCCCGTTCATCACGCGGCTCATCGGGTCAGCGCGCACAACAGGGCGGCAGCGCTGTCCCCGCACGCACCACCAGGCATGACCCCACGCCTCAACGAGCCCAACCGATCCCTTCCGCAGTGCACGTCTCTGAGGCGCACAGATACAAGGCGCAAGCGCAAAAACAAACGCACATACGCACCGAGAGCTCCTCCGCAGCAGACTTGGCCACCCGCCGTGCCTCCTCCTCGCTGACGTCGGGCCTCGCCTCCGCCTCCAGTTCCGGCTCCGCTTCCGGCTCCGCAGCGGCGGCAGCGGCGGCGGCAGCGGACGCCTTCTTGCCGTCGCCGCTGCGCTCCTTGTCCTTCTTGCTGCTCTTGTCCTTGCCCGAGCCGCTCTTGGACTCCTTGTGCTTGCTGGACGAGCGCTTGCTGCTGCTCTTGTCGTCGCCAGCCGCCAGCGCGGCGAACCCCGAGCCCTGCGCGCGCGGCAGTGCGGCGGCGGCAGCAGCAGCGGCAGCGCGTTGAGTGCTGCTTTTGCGCGGTTTGTCCGTATGAAAGCAGCATTGAACTGACGCTGGGCGGCACCAGAGCCTCTTTGACTGACAGCGGACACTGAGGCCTCCGCTGTCGGCGTACGAGGTCTGTGGTCATATGCGTGCGGCAATGAAGCGGGCACAGTGCCCCAGCGTGCTGCCACTACGCCATTCACCGATGTTCAACGAAAACCAATCTACACTTGAAGCGCTCGTCACATCCGGACACTCTGCACAAGGTGAACCACCAACATGATGGAGCGTGAGGGCTACTGACCTGGGCAGCGGTGCCGCGCGGCGGTTTTGATGTCGCAGACGACGACTTGCCGCTGGCGCTGGGCTTTGCAGCCTTGTTCGGAGCAGCGCTGAATCCGGCACCTGGGATTGTCGAGAGGCACGCAGGACCAGGAGTGAGTGAGGCCGTCTTCATGGCGCTTCTGTATACGTTGCCACAAGCGACATGTTCGTCGCGTACGAACTAGGACCATAAAAGTGGGCTGCAGGCGCTGGCGGCGGCGGCACCAGCGGCGTCAACACCGGGCGCCTCTACTGGTCAAGCGCATGTGGAATGAGATGGGAGCAACGCCATCACTCAGTGCAGTCGCTGACCGATGCGCGGTGCGCAGAGGACGAGCACGAGCGCCGCGACGGCGGCGCAGCGGGCGCCGTCCCTATGCGCGACCGCACGGTACACACCGCAGTCCTCAGTGCGCTGACGCAGGGCATGGAGCGGCCAGCGCCATTCACAGTCTGGTCGCCGTCGCGTGCCGGAAAGGCAGGTCTTGCCGCGCGATGAGTCTACGCGCGCGACGACCGTCATCAGTGAAACGACACGGCGGCGGCGGCCTCACCTGCGCCCCCCGCCCTCTTGCCCTTGGCGGGCACCGTCTCCCAGCCGTCGTCGGCGACCGGCGCGGGCGCGGACGGCGTGTAGCCGGACCTGCCGCCGCTCCTGTGAGCGCGCGTGTATGACGAGCACGGTACGGGGGCGTTGACAGAGTTGAGGGTCACGCGTGATGATGACAGGACGAGAAGGAGAAATGGGGGGCCTGTGCGTTGCGATCACTGCGGCGGTGCTGCAGCGCTGGCGGACGTGTTGCGCGCGCGGCAGCGAACAGATGAGGGTTTTGGGTGTTCTGTATCAGCAAGGCCATGGTTCTAGACACAGCTCCTGTTGGCATTTTACACGGCGCGCGTCGTGTCGCGCCGTGTAGCCACATGCACCGGCTCTGGCCGCCTCCTCAGCAACTGCAGATGCTTCGGGCCGGACGATAGATCGCTCGCGTCGAGCGTAGGCCAAGGTCACGAGCAGTGCCCACATGGCTCAGACAGTATCACATGCACCCACGTCCAGTACAGACCGTTCCCTCACAATTAAATTACGCCTCCGACACAGCGCTGGTGACCATTTACAGAGCATTGCCCACCATGTAAGCCCCCCCCCTACCCCTGTGCATAGCATGCAGGATGGCGGCTCCGTCACAATGAGCGCAGCTCTGCGCATCCACAACCACTGGCGGCAGCACACTTGGTGCGATCGCATGTGCCACTGATTTGACGTCGAGGCTTCAGAGTACTCTGAAGCTCTAGCGACCACAGTGTATGCAATGTAATGGTCCAGGCAACTCGCGTCACCTGACGTCCTGACTGCCGCTGCCCACGCCGCTGGAGGACGGTCTGGACGGCACGCTGCTGCCGTGTCGCCGCCCGTCGCCGCCCGCCTTGCGCGCCTTGGCCTCCTGCGCGACAGCGATGCGACGACGCTACACATGAATCGCTGCTCATGCAGACAAGCGCCTCACAGCGAGCACAAGCGGCAGCAGCATGCCGGCATCTCACGAGCCACAATGCGCGCGCCCGTTGTTCCACAACGAGTGCACCAGCGCATCAACATCGACCGAACGCCTGCGTGGCAGCGCCTGTGTGACAGCGCTCGGACCGCGCTCCCCATACCCCACTGCCCCCAGCAGCCTCGACACGCGTCCCCCGCAACGCCCTGCGGCGCGCGGTGAGCCAAGCCACTAGATAAGCGCTGCTGCTGCCGCTCGACCCCCCTCTCTCTCACCTCCTCCCTGGCGACCTCGTTGTGTATTTGCGCGAGCGTCTTGGCCTTCTCCTCGGCGCGGCGCGGCACCCAGTCGTTGCTGCGCAGGTCCACCAGGTCGCGCAGCATGAACCGCAGGCGGCTGCGGGGGCGGGGGGGGGGGGGGGGGGGGGGGGGGGGCAAGCGGGGTAAGCAGCGAATGGCGTCAGCACAAAGGATGTCATACACTTTGTAAGGTAGTAGGGGTGTGAATGCATGTGAAGTGTTGGTGAGGGGACTGTAGTGACTAACAGTGTAGTCTGACGAGGCTGCTGGTCAGGGAATTGTAGTCTGATTTGCACGTCAAAGGCTTGGGAGCCTCACAAATCGGCTGTCATCATTCCAGCCTACCGCCTTGTATCAATATCAAGCAATCAACCCAAAGAGGCACACTGGCAAATGCTACATACAGCACAACTACATAGATGTTCCAAATAATCATGGGGGGGGGGGGGTGGCATCGGGATTGCAGGTTGTCTGCTGGTCAGGGAATTGTAGTCTGATCTGCATATCAACAGCTTGGAAGCCTCACAAACCGGCTGTCATCATCCCAGCCTGACAATGCTCACCTAGGTCAGCCAACCCTAAGTGAGGTAACTTGCGCAAGTGCCATGAAACTGCTACCTTAAATGACACGCATAGAACAGCAATTCTTGATTGTCGAGAGTGCAGGACATTGCTGGTCAGGGAATTGTAGTCTGATTTGCAAGTCAAAGGCTTGGGAGCCTCACAAATCGGCTGTCATCATCCCAGCGTCAAGACACACGCCACGGTCGGCCAATCCCGCGGGGGGTCACAACGCTCAACTTCAGCCCAACAACTAGTACCCGGACTCGAAAGTCGGTCATACACAGGCGGCGCTTGACGCTACCGCTGGAGACACTCAACCTCCAGTCCCTGTGTGCATCCGCCAACGATATGGATGTATGCAACAGGAGTACTCAACAGTGAACCGACACTACCAGCCAGGTCAAACCGACAAGGCTGAAGCTGATTCACACACCTCTGTGCGTGCCCTGCTGCAGCACTGCTCCTCGCTATGCTCGAAGCTCTTGATGAATAACGTCAGTTACGCTGACCGACAGGGCGGCGTGCGCTTGCAGCACGGTCGAGCTCTGCGCTGCACGTGCAGCAGCGCTCAGAACAAACAGGATACATACGCGGCGCCCACAGCACTTGCCTGCTGACGTGCTCCGTGTCCTCCGACAACTTCTTGATGCGCTTGAAGTAGCGCTTGAAGTTCTTCACGAAATCGGGCGAGCTGGGATGTTGCTCCATCTGCGCGCCGACCGTGCTCATGAGCTTGACCATGCACTCCAGCTTCTCCTCGTCCGGCATCACATTGCCGTCCTCCTGCAGCAGACGGTGACCCTCCATTAGCACAGGCAGTCAGGATTATGCCCATCGCATGGACCAAGATTGTGCATGATCATGGAATCTGTGCATTGAAATCTGCCCATTTGCAGTGATCATGATATCCGCTGCGATGGGCACCGCGTGCATGGAAGTTTCAGACGGGCAAAGCGCGCCCAACGTTACTTCAATTTCAGAAGTTGACGCCATCAGCTCTGTGCGCGCGCCCTGTGCGCCCCACATGATGCGGCCACGCAGCAACAAGAGCGGGCAGCTCTGGGACGTGCAGAGCGCCTCCACACAGCGCTCGAGAACACAGAGCGCCCGGCCCATGCATGCCAGCCAGGACCATCGCTCTGCGCCAGCGGAACGGCGTACACGCGCCACTGGTGCAGCAGCAGCATCGTAGTCTTTTGCGCGCCCGGAGCGCTGCCGTAGCACCAGCTGTTGCATGTATGCGCTGAACGAGGATGGCGGTTAGCGCGGTGAAGTGCATGTATTGCACCTCGTCGCGATACGACATCAGTGACAGCTTACTGCCCATGTAGGCATCTCGATGCCCTATGCAAGAATGAATCAGAAGCGCTGCTCAAGAAAAACTAGTTTGTATCTCACCTCCATGCCCAGGAGTTCCTCGATGCTGAGGTGCACGTACTTCTCCTTGAGCAGCCCCACCTTGTACAGCTCGCCCACAAATCTGCGCGGCGGCAAACGGGGTTGCGCATGATCAGAGGGGCGTGCATTCCCTTTGGACGCGTGACAGCTTGCCCACACGGCGAAGGCAGCTCCGGCAGACAAAAGCCGCACCCGCAGCGCATGCGATCAAGCTCGCAGCGCCGCCCACTAGACAGGGCTGTCCAACGAGAAGGGCCATGTGTGTCACCGTCTGTGTACGGGTTGGGTCGGATGAGAGGGGGCACAGAGCACAAGCGATACAGCAGCGGACACGATCTACGCATCCTTGTCAGAGACGACGAGAATGAGATGGTGCCCTGTGCTGCACTGACGATGCAGAAAGCGCCTTCCCCCGCTGGGACTGGCAATAATGCTGTGCTGAGAGGCACTCGACATGGCTTTCGCTTCCTGGAACAGTCCGCAGCCTCCGCTGCCTGACAGCGACTGCAATTGCACTCACTCACTCATACGAGCAAACCAGCGCTGGAGCCATGCTTAGGGCAAAAAAAAAAAAATGCGTACTTAAGTGCGGGGGCGTATATACGTATTTAAATACGTATCTGTGTGAGCAAATACGCCGCAAATACGATGTCGTCGTAGACCTGTTAACTGCGCTCTTTTGCTGACGCTGACAGCAGCAGCGAGACAGCAGCACCAGGGAACTGGCACGTGCTTTTGAGCGGCCTCACGCCTGACCCCTTTGCAAATGCCCACGGAATGCTTGACAAGGAGTGTGGGCAACGCCGCATCCGTGTCCCTTGCTGCACAGATCGGCACGCCGCCCTTGCCCGTGCCTTCCTTCCATCAATTAAGCCGAACTTCAACCAATACCAATGGTTGCTCGTTTATTCTGTGCACTATGGCACGCGCATTTTCGTCGACACGATGGATGACCACACAGCCGATGGATGGCTGCACAGGCAGCAATGCTCACTCGGTACAGCAGCCTCGCCAGCACCGCTACCGCCATCATCACTGTCAGAGGTGTCTGCCATCGCCACCTCACAATTTGTGCACGGGTAAACGCCACCCTTGTTGTCGTCGCGGCTGCTGGAGCTCCTACACCTAACCCTGACCCTCATTCTAACCCTGCCCTTAACCCTGAGCGCCTACTAGTAGACGAGGCATAGCACAGTGCGTCAAACCCTTACTTGCACTTGAGGTTGCACACCAGAGAGCTGTGTGCTGTAGCTACACTGCGTGTGCCAGCATATTCCCAAATACGCCAAATACGTCAAATACGTACTGGAAACACGGCGTATTTAAATACGGCGTATTTGTGTGGGGAAATACGCTTTTTGGCAACCCTAGCCATGCTGCAGCTGACTGACCTCATGTGCCCCGTATATCTGCGCTTGACGATGAGCTCCCTCTCCGCCTGCTCCTCAGGGGTCAGGCTGCTGTCGCTCTGCGGCACCGCACGGCGCACACGCAGCAAGGGAGACAAGACACAGTGAGCCGTTGCCAACACGTTGCCGACACGCGGCATTCACCTCTGACGATAAGGTGATAAGCAGAGGAGCACCGAGGGCCTGCCAACAGGCATGTGATCAACACAGCACTGTCCAGAGGTAGGCGACGGCAGCGCACGCAAAAGCATTGGTCGGGGAATTGTAGTCTTGACTGAGCATCAGAGGCTTGGGAGCCTGGCCAATCAGTGTTTTCGTCATCCCAACGCGCGTGCGCAGTGCCGCTGGCCCAATCTCGTCACTGCTAGCCCAGGCGCATGCCGTGGCAGATGAGAGGCATTCGCCTAGCGCCCTCGCCTCCCCCTACGAATGGGGTCCGCCGCCGCAGTGTTCAGTGCATGAAAATGAATCAAAGGATCGTAGAGCTCTAGGTGACAAGGGATGCACAGCCGCAGGTCCCTCCACCAATAATCGTGGTCGCCGCTGCTGCAGCAATTGGCCACGAGTGAAACAGTACCACCCTATCATAAGCATGTGCAGGTAGTGCATCCGTGCGCACGCACCTTGATGCCCTGTATGATATCCGCCGTGTCCTTGCCAAACTCCTCCTGGCAGTGCTCCAGCAGCATCTTGCGGAACATCTTGGGGCCGTTCTTGGCGTCGCGGAACGCGGGCAGCTGCGCCTCCGACAGCCGCAGGCACAGCTTGGCGTACATGGGCGCAAAGTGCGCCTCCATCTGCGCCTTCTCCACCAGCGACGAGATGATGCGGTCCACCAGCTCCTGCGCGCCGCCGTGGTGGCGATCAGCAGAGAGAGCAGGGGGGGCGGGGGGGGGTCAGGGCGATGCGCGGTATTGACATGCATGAGCGACGTGAGGGGGTGGCACAGCCTGCGCCTGTGGATCCTGACGCGGTGCGTGCGGACACGCACTTGAAGTTGAAGTTGTGCAGGATGTGAGCAGTGCGCTCGTGCAGCCCGATCCAATGCAGAGACGACGCAATAAAGAAGATGCAACAGTGGTGCATAGGCCGCATTGTGGTCCTTCGTCCAGCATGCGGCATTGCGATACACTTGCGCTGGCACAGGGGAGTGCACGGCATGCATGCGCACAGCGCGTCTGAGCCGCACATATTACAGCAGCGCTCGTAGCACTGTGAGCTGATCGCAAAATCACACAAGGTGGACGCCGCCATACGCCTGGATGCGGCGCAGGTAGAACTTCATATTGAAGTTGAAGGAGGTCAGTACGTGCAAGGTTGAAGTTTGTACTTGAAGTGAGTTCAGCCTCATGTTCAAAGGCTTACAACGCCACTCACCACGGTGGTGAACCCAACGTCTGTGAACTGCGCCGAAAGCTTGTCAAACTTTTCCAGCGTCATCTTGTTGAGCAGCGCAATGGCGCGCCGCATGATGATCTCTGGGTCCTCCGCGGCCTGCAGCAGGCGTGGCACGCAGGATTGCTGTGTGACTGCACTCGTCAAAGGTGATCAAAGGTAACAAAGCGGCCTGACATGGCATGTACGCATAGCACAATCGCGGCCATGGAATCGCGCAAGCTCGCTACCTAAGCTGGAAGTTGGTGCAGCATACTCACAGCAAACGGCTGTACACCATGGTGCACGTCATACTGCACGTCTGTAAGGTGCACTGTATATGTCACAAAGCCACGTTGCACCCGCCCTGGGCTGCAAGCTGGTGTGCTCGACTTGATGCACTGCTGACACTGAGTGGCTGCCTCCATTGATGGAAGCAAACCTTCATGCTGTACACCCCTGCCAACAATGATGAAGGCGCATGCAGCCTGTCGACCTGAGTCTGCGTTGTTGACCAAACGCTGGTATCAGTACCAATCTTGTCCACCTTTGGACAGTGCCGCGTCAGTGGTGTCATCTTACAGCCGCCCACGCATGGCCGTGTCTGATACACAGCTTTGTCATCGTCACAGGCTCAGAGCGTACTGCCGCTGCTGCCACTACAACAGTGGTACAGGAACCGCAAGTGACGGTTGCGGCTGTTTACGTCAGCTGCGTGACTCACCGCTTCGAGCTTGGCCGCCTCCTCCTCCTCAAGCATATGCTTGGCCTTCCACCGCGTCCCCTCATTAACCTGCGAGCGCCACAACGACAGCCATGCTCTCAGCAACGCTACGGCGCTAACGCGTGGCAGTAGGCAACACACAGGGCGTAAGCCCACAGCCGCTGGACTCGAGATTACAGCACCGTGAACAGGTTCCGAAGACAGTAGCCCGCACAGGAATGAGCCCGGAGACTGCACGACCGAAACCATTGTCCAGCGCTCGCAAAGACGGCAGCACGCCAGTGAGACACGGATCATCATCACCTTCAGCACGCCGCACCCGCACATGTGTGCTCTGAAGTTGAGAAAGTACAACTTCAACTTGCCCGATGAACATGGCGAATCTCTGCAGCTTCTGGCCAACGGCACGCATATGGGACTGCATCAGTATAAGTCGCACTGTTGTACACATGCGCACCATCGTGAGCAGTGAAGCCACCATGCACTGTACCGCAACACCCTGCCATTTCTGCAGCCTCTGCATATGTTGAGGGCGCAGGAGGACGTCAACAACGCGCCAACGGTGCAACTGACCGCACTGAATACCAGCTGCTGTCACCAACAGTACAACTGGCGCAATGCGTATCGGCGACCTGATCGACAGCGCCATCACCCCATGAGCTTGACTTGCCTGGAGTGGTTCGCAGTCCTCCAGCGCAGGTGCAGTGTCCACAGGGCGCCGCCCACCGCCGCCGCCGCCGCCTCCGCGCCCCCCATCCCTTCGCAGCACATGAAAGACGAATGCGATCAACAGCGGAGAATATATCAGTGAAGCAAGAAAGCATGATCGAACGGCAGCAGAAGTGTCACAAACATATACACGCACCTTGTTGCACCGGTCCTACTTGAAATATCACGCACTGCGGGCTCTGAAGCTGAGCTGTTGCACACCGGGCGCAGAGCACCGCCATGATGAAACCAATGTGCGTACCATGTTTGAACAAACAACAAGCACATCACACGGTACACGGAACTGAAGCAGCAACACGCAAGCAGTCGGCGCTTGACAAAAGTCACTTCTTGCCTGAAATGATTGGCGTTTGCCACAATGCCGCTGAGTCCAATGGCAGACAGCAGTCATGGCGCATTGCACAAGTGCTGAGGTGCGATTGCTGCATGTCTACAGGCGGACCTTTGTGCTTAATGCCTACACCGTGAGGTTGTTAGAGGTACAGCATTCAACTTCAATCTTGAAGTTCACAGCAAACCTAACCTTTGCTACCAGACCAAGCTTACAAATTGAAACCTCATTTCATTTCATGATCCAATGACAAGAATTATTATGTTGGCATGCTACACTTGCCGCATTGGCAGCCTCGCTCGCGCATTGCAGCAGCCTACTCCTTCGCTTCACTGAGCGAATGCTGTTCATACAAAAAGAACAAATAAACATGTCTCGAAGAACCGCACTGAGCAGCCTCCCGGACATCCCAAGCATCAGCACATCAACTCTGCAGTGAGCGCCCCCTCCAGCAGACCCGCCGCTCATGCAGCGGTGCCCGTGGGTGCACTGATCCGCCATCAGTCGTCTGCACGCTCTGCGCAGACGCTCCACACCAAGTCATCTACAAAAGCCCCGCATGGTCCTGCGCAGACAAACACTGCTTCGCCTGACTTTTGCATTGACTGCCGAACAGAGGTGTACATGACCGCGGTTGCTCACCTTCTGGCACCCCCCCCCACGTGGCCGCTGCTGCCCTGCCGCGTCAGCCCCCTGGACGAGGCCCCCCTGTCTCCCACGTTGAACGACGTGCGCCCGCTCTGCCCCCGGCTGCCGGGGTCCCCCTGTTGCGGCGCGCGACGTGACGGGGCAAAACGTATGACCACCAGGCACAGTGCCATCACGGCTGATGCAATGGGCTTTGCGAGGCAAGGGGCGCAGGGTGCAATACTGCCGAACAGATGCATATGAGGCGATGGACAGGGCAGTTCGCCCGATTGCCACCCGCGCGTGAGCTCGCTCGCAGCAAAGCATTCATATGCCACCAATCGCCGACAACGCCTGGTGTCCCGCAGGAGTGTGCCTGAGCGACCTGCAAGCGAAGCCTGGTGGCATGTGCGTCGCTGTTGCGCGCAATGCCGTAGCCCGCCACGGCGTCTGCAGATTAGAAGAGCCGCTGGCGCGCGCATGCGAGCGCAGCACACAAGCTCCATTCGCTCAAAGCGGCACGCCACCCCCACAGCCCAGCGGCGCTAAACGCCAGCCGCTGAACCCCCTCCCCCTGTCCACCCCACCCCCAAGCGCGCCCCTGCGACCCACTCACTCACTCGCTCACTCACCCGCGGCGTGGTGAAGCCGCTGCCGCCGCCGCTCATCGCGCTGCCGAGCGAGCGCGCCGACAGGCTGCCCGACGGCCCGTTGGCGTCCAGCGACCCGTCCCACAGGATGTTGAGGTCCGGCGGCGGGTTGAGCGCTGCCGGCCGCGGCGGCTGCGCGTCCGTGGGGCGCATGCTCAGCAGCCGCGCAATGTCGTACAGGCGCTTGGTGGTGGCGTCGTCGGGCAGCTGCGGCGGCGCCGGCTCCGCCGCTGCTGGCGCCGCCGCCGCAGCGGCGGCAGCTGGCGGCGCAGCGGCCGCCGCCGGCGCTTCGCTGTCCGCGGCTGGCGGATCTGCTGGCGCTGCTGCTTCGGCAGCCGGGGCTTCGGCGACTGGGGCTTCAGCGGCTGGGGCTTCAGCGGCTGGGGCTTCGGCGGCTGCTGCCGTGCCGTTGGCGGTCGGCCTGCGCGCGATGCACGCGTGCACGCGAGGGGGGGGGGTGGTCAGGGGCGTTTTGCAGTGATTTGCGGCTCCAGCGCACCGTGCATGCCAGGGCATATCTGGTTGAAACCTGCACTGAAAGCATTGCTGCGCTTAACAGTGCAGCTATCGAAGTGCTTTGGAAGGAGTGATGCCAAGGACTGGATTGCACGTTTGTCAACGATGCTTCATCGACGACCAGTGCGCATGTTCTCGTGACGTTGACTGTCTCGTCAGAACCACATGTGGCAAAGAATGAACAGGCTGAGCAATTAAGCGCAGCGCGTGCTGTGACGTTGCACGTATCAACCCTCAAGAGCTGCCCTGCAGCCTTGGGCTATAGTAATCCTACACCCACTCATGTGCTAGAAAGTGGCATGCATATGCGCGTACCGCATCTTCAGACGAGCGCACTTGTGTGGCGCAGCCGCCCCATGCTCACGGCACTCACTTGTCTGCTGCATCGCCATTTGGCTCCTGCACCGCCTCCGCCTCGGCCGCACGAGCGGGCGGCGGCTGCTGCTGCTGCACAGATTTCAACAACACCAGGAGGGAGAGCGCAACAGTGTTATGCATGGTCACCATCCACACAGAGACGGCAGCCGAATTGCGCTTAAGGGCAAGACTTGCTGCAAGCTTTGGGCTGCGAGAAGTGATGTGCTACGTCTCTCAGACGCCTTGGACTGCAGCACAGGGCAACAGGCACACCACACGCAGAGTTTGACACATGCACCATGTTGCCAGCAACATGACGTTCGCAGCAGACAGAGTTGTGCTGAGCATTCAGGTGCGATGCACAGACGCACCTGGCCACTGGGGGTGACTCCTGTGGCTGCTAAGGCGGCAGGAGTGGGTGTCCACTCCTTGGCCTTGGCCTGCGGCAGAGGACAGGAGAGCAGCAGAGTGAGACGTCTGCGCTGAACGACAATGTATGCTCATGCAAACACTGCTCAGAAACAAATTGACCAGCAGAATCGTTGTGGATCTCTCTCACATTGGGCTTCCACTCCGGCTTTAGAGGAGTGCTCTTTTCTGTCATGTCTCGCAGACTCTTGCTCGCTCCTGGCTCCACTTGCTGAACAGGTGACGTCTTGTCAAAAGCCTCGCTGCTGCTCGCGCTGCCAAGCCAAGTTGCTTGGCTGATGGTTTCTTCGTGCTTGTATGTGAAGGACCTTCACTGAAGGTGCTGCTGATCGAGGTTGCTCCTGCTGCGATCAGACCGGCTGCTCAGGATTTTGAATGAGGCACCATGAGAAACTACGATCGTGTGTCTCGTGCAACCCTCCTGCGGCCTTCTACGCCTCCCTCCGCGTCGTTGTTGGTCTTGCACTTAGCTTCCTTCAGTTCAGGCTGTAGACTAGTAGGGTTAGGGTTAGAGTGTGCAGCATGCCAGTTGAATTGGCAACAAAATGCATGCAATTGCAATCGGGAAGCGTGACAGACAAGAGATTGTGCTGACAATGTGTGGCACTGACGTTGCCGGGTACTGCAAGGCCACAGCATGCATTTTGGCGGATGACAGACAGCATTCATTAAGGGCACATGTGCAGGGCCAGTGGTCGACAAGAAAGAAGTGTGCTTCATTGAGCAAGGATTTACACTCGGATCACCTGGCAATGTGCTCAACCAGGCATGGATTGCGATTGCAAACAGAGCGATGCAAACGCTCAGAGTTTTTACGTGCAAGGAATTCAAGGCAGCAAGCAGTGCGCTGAGGCAGCTGGCCGCACAGTGACTGTGAAATACGAAGTGATGCGCCTCTGCAGCCTTGAACGGCCTGCTTTTGTGAGCAGCGCCGCATTGAAGTGCCGCGGGGCGTGCATAGCCGCCGCACAGCGAACTGCAGCGATGGCGAACTGACCGCAGTGTTCAAGCAACATTCACAACTTAGGTAATCAGCAGGCGCGTACACGCAGAACTCGTCAGGAGTGGCTTCAAAGGCTCCACCAGCAATCCGCCGGCTTGCGTTCCCGGGTATGCACGACCGCTGCTGGCGCCAGGTCAGCTGCGGCGTGCGTGCCTTGCAATGGCTGAAGTCGACTCGGACACGCCGGTCACAGAGCGCGCCAGTACGCAGCGCCCCGGTGTGCCATCGCGGGCCCCCAACTACTACCTGCGCGCGCACGACGCAGCGCTATTGCGCGTTGCTGCTGTTCATGCCGTTGCCGCTGCGGTTCCACGCGGACATGACGATGATGAGCCAGACGATGCCGCACGCGAACGAGAGCAGTGAGAGGTTGCGCGTCGCGCGCGACGCGCGCCGCGCGCCCTCGACGTCGCCGCGGCGGTACAGGCTGCCCACGGAGCAGGATGACACGAGCGCGCAGATGCCTATGGGGAGGCAGCAGAACACTGTTGTAAACCACGCCGCCAGACAGTAATCGTAGGGTCTGCGCGGGGGAGGGGGGGGGGGGGGGGGAGCAGCGCGGGGCGGTTGAGAGAGGAGTGAGTGTGGCGTAGTACGCGGAGAGAGACTGGCTACGATGCAGTCCGTAGACGCGCGCTGCATGTCGGCACATGCGGACAACGTGAGCGAGGACTGAGAGACGGCAGGCGCGCTGTAGTGGCGCGTTGTGTATGACGTTGTGATGACTAGGTTGCATGGTCGTAGCAAGCCGTAGCAGAGTTCAAGCAAATGGCACCACGGACTGGCCATGTTTAGGGCTTCATCTGCCGCGATGCATGCTGACAAATGAGTTGCCGTACATATACTGCTGCCTGAGCGCGGGCATGACAGGAAGGCTGAAAAATAGCAACGCAGTTAAATTGTACAGCGGTTCATACATGGGGGAATGATCAAGTTGACGGCTTGCAGATATTGTCGGCTTCTTGTACTGCATATCGAATCTTACGCGGCAGACGACCAATCGAGTGATCACTCACTGTTGTGCAAGAGCTGATCCATTCACCAGAACTACTCCAGGAGGATACGCTGCTGCTCCCACGTACGCCGGCTGTTCATTGATGATAACCACCTGGCCTTCCGGAGTGGTGAAGCATTGTCGCCCATCTGGCAAAACATTGAAGTTTTGTTGGACGGCACTGGGCACATACGGCTGGCCAGGGTTTGGCATGGTGTACACAGGCACAGCTTGCGCCTCATAAACAGGTTGCCCCACGGGATGCCCTACAGCTACCGGCGCCATTGGCGAGTCCAGCTCACGGACTTTAACCATGCCTGAGAGACTGGCTACCAACAGCATGCAAGCTCTGTCCAAATCAGCGGAGAGCGGTGGCTGTCTGCCAATGCGGGTCAACTGCGCTTCATCCCGAAGTAGTACACGTCAGGATGTGGGTGAAAGCTCCCAGCAAAGCTCAATAGCATCAGCATCAGCATCCTCTCCTGTGAAAGTTTCCCAGCATTTTCTGGTGATTTCAAACTTGAAGTTGTCAACGCAGCGAGGTTGGGGCTACCTGGCGTGGATGCGCTCGTACAGTTCGAGCGTGCGCCGGTGCGCCATGATGTTTCGCGTTACCTGCCTCGCCCATGCTTGCTCAACTTGAGTTTGTGTACGCACAGCTTGCTATGGGGCTACGGTCGTCGTGTGCGAGGCAAGACTGCTCGCGAGCGCGGGGCAGTGCGCTCTGCTCCTGTCGGCAGCGCTTGCACTGCGTTCATTGCATGGAGTGTGCAGAGTAACCCTGCGCCCAGATTTGCCACACAGCGGGCAGCGCTGCATCATGTCATGAAGCGAGCCAATGAACAACCTAACTGCTTTCAACTGCTTTTACTAGGGCTTAAACCCTTGCCGAGCTGGCCTCCACCAGGCCTCCTGTGGCCGCTTTGGGCTGCTCAAAGCGCCTCCCCCTAGTTGGTCGTGGTTGTGGATGTACGCTGCAAGCTGGTTAAGCTGTAACTGCATTATGGTTCGCTCATATCAGTCGCTGTATCAAACGCGTTGCTGCTGACGGTCGCGTTGTATGCGATGATGTTGGTCCCTCACAACACTCCCGCTTGCAGCAGATGCATTGTGGATCTCATGGGATGATCAAGTTCATTCACGAACCCTGCAAGCCGTCATACTTGATGATGTATGTACCCATATTTGCATGCAGGGACGACAGGGCCACCATGGGGTAAGAACGCCATCATCAAAGCGACGAGAATGCACTTCAGACACAATCTGTTCACTGCTTTGAAAGTGCTTTCGGTGTCTCACGGAAGCTGGTGCATTACGCATGTGATTAGTGGCGGTGTTGCAGCATTGCTGCAACGCCGCAGCATTGCTGCAACGCCGCCGCCGCATTTCCCTTCAGGTTGTGTCTGTGAGTGCTCCGCTGCGACTGCACTGATGACTTGTGGCAAGCGCGCGCGCCGCGATGTCGCAAGGGGCTCACGCCGCATGCACAAGACCCGGTTCCCATGCTTCGCAGGGTCCGCTGACAGGCCACGTAGGATCTCTGGGGCCATGCATGTAGCAGCGCACTTGTGCGCATGCAAGCATGAGAGCGTCATGCGGCTCCTCGCCGAGGCCGCATGCAGCAGAATGCGCGGCCCTCTTCGCATGTGACGTGCCCAGGTAGCACTCGCAGCGGCAGCGGCGTCCGCGCGGTGACCGGCGACATGCAGCAGCGGCAGCGACCGCGCACGGCAGCGGCGCGCCGCCGGCGCTGCCGCCTTCCTTCTTGTTCGGGGCACCGCGCTGCGGCTCCGCATGATGAATATGCAACTCGTCTTCGGAGCGGCCCGCCTGCCCGCGGTCACTGCACCAATTCGTCAGGTGGTATGGGCACTGCCACCGCCGCGAGGTCCACCGCGTCCGGCGGCGCCATGGGCGCGGGCACGGCGACCTCCAGCAGCGTGCGGCGTGGCGCGGACGTGCGCGAGACCATCACCTTGCGCCCCTTTTTCTGCGCGCGCGGTGTGCAGCGCGCGTTGCAACGTACGTCAGCGTCGGCGATACGGCGCAAGGGGGAGGGATACACGGGTACGAGAAAAGCGGCGCTCTGGCGCACGGTGGCGCCACCGCTGAATGGAGAAGGGTTGTGTCGCAGTATGCACAACTCGAGCAGGGCGCTGGTGAATCGCTTGACTAGGCTTTGGCAGAAGACAAGTCATGATGTTGATTGCCCGCAAATTGAGCGAAGTCAGGCCGTGCGTGGCGTGTTGCTGGACAGTTAATGCCTTCTCCATGATGTCGCGGATCAGCAACATACGAGCTAGCAGGATCCAAAGTCCCAGAAACGAGAGTGTTGTGCAGTCTCACAGCTGATTCTTGCTGCTTGGCACGTGCTTACATGCCATCGCCTCCATCGCGCAGGTTTCATGAACCTGCTGTCATGCACATACACTAGCGCACTTACCATGGCAACCCACACTGCAGCTGCAGCAGGCACTGGCTGATCAATGCTTGCAGTGCTGCTGGTGCTTGCTCATGTTCCCTCGAACACAAGGGAGCTGGAGCTTTGAGCTGGTGCGTCCTGTACACGTCTTGTGACCTGCTGTGCATGCCAAAGGCCGCCCCCGTGCGCACTCTCACCTCTGTACCCACGCTTTTGCTGGCGATGCCCAGGTTGAACTTGCCCGACAGGCGCCCATCGCACTGCTTGTGAACGTAGAGCCTGCATGCAGAGGACCCAAGGAAAAGCGGCAACGCAATGGCAAGTGCGTGTGATGATGGATATGCCCCTTCACGCGAGCTTCGCGCAGAAGATGCATCACATTTGCAGCATCGAACCTGACTTTAGACCCTGCCCTCACCCCAACCCTTATGGCCAGGCTTTACGTCAGCTGCATGCCTCCCCACTGTTGTTCACGCTGAGGTTGCCCTGATCGCTTGCAGTGACACTGAGCCTTTGCAGCCGCACCGGCCCTGCGAAAACACACGCTGTGCTGTGTACTTGCGGATATGGGCCAGTGATGAGCGCTGTGACTGCTGCGCACTATACGCAACACACGCCGCTCCAGCAGTACTCAGGTGCTCCATGACGGTCGGCGCACGCAGAATCCTGGTCCAACTCACTCTCACAGGAAGCCTCAAGCAACCGAGACACGCCGCTTAACTGCAAAACACGACAGCAGGCATCGAAGATGAAGAGTCCCTCCCCCCCGCCCTCCCCCTCCTTGAGTACCTCTGCTGCGAGTCCAGGCAGGCGGGGAACAGCAGCCTGTGCAGGGCGCCGCCGGGCAGCACCCTGCGCGCCCTGCCCTCCGCGCTGTTGTCCGTCAGCAGCGCCAGCCACGACGATGCCCACTGCGCAAACTCCTCCGTCGGCGGCACGAGCTCCTTGGTCGATGGCGGCGCCTGGCCGGGGGCGGCGGCGCCGTCTGCGGCTGCGCGCGATTGGGGGGTGGCACTGAGTGAGGACGACTGCGTTCATGTAGATAGTCGGCAGAGCAGCGGTTCGAGGCCGATGCGCGCAAGCCGAGCGGGGGCCACGAGGCTCGAGATGCGCGGTGGCGCGCGCGCGGCGCGCGCGTCGCACGACGCCGTCTCGCAGAATTGCAGCTGGTGCTGCACTGACATGCGAGCGCTGCACGAACCCCCGCAGCACCAGGCTGCGACACGCATGACCCAGGTTGCAGCGACGAGACGCCCCAGCAAAGGTGCAGTGTGGCGGTGCGCGCGGCGCTCGCCCACCGCGTGCGCTCACCTGCGGCGGGCAGCTCCATGAGCGCCATGTCGATGGGGTCCTCGGGGTGCTTGAGGTTCCAGCGCTCCGCGGCGCCGCGCAGCAGCGCCGCCTGCGGATGGCACGCGCGCGTCGCCGTGGGGCAGCAATCAGGTGCCCGTATATCGAATAGGGGGGGTAGGCATCACCCAAAATTTCAGAAACGGCACAATTGTTTTTAAATAGTTTGAGTTAACAAACCTCTTTTCAAAGTTCAAAAGCACAGGCTGGGAGTGCGTCAGCGGCCCGCGACTGATGGCGGCGCGGCTGCTGCGCACCCGGCAGCAGCGCAACATGCCTATGGGACTTTCAGCAGATGCTCATCGAGGCATCTGACGGGCGCAGCGCTACCGCCTTCGGACATCGACATCCGCAGGCGCCGAAAGCTAAGCTGTGCGCCTCCCCGACGCATGAGCGGCGCGGCAAGAATCAGTTGGTGCCGATGGCACGACCTGCGCACCACAGCGGCACCTTGGTACGGCACCTTCGTGCAAGGTGGCTCATGAAAGTGACCGCGCATGCCTGTACTGCACCTGACTACGGGCGCCGGCGACGCGTCAGCAGCACACAACACGCCCTCAGACGGCGCGCCCGCAGCGCCGCCGAGCGCGCGTCGCCGCGGCGCGCACGCGCCCCTCACAGGTGACTCACTCAATGTTGTGCGCAGGGGTCGGTCACTCACCGCGGCCGTCTGCCGCGCGCCCTTCTGGCTGCGCTCCGTGGCGCTGACGCGCACGCCGCACCCGCCCGGCAGGATCATGCTCACCCTGAACAGCCCGTCCTGCGCGCGCGTTGCAGAGAGAGCGAGTGTTGCGGAAGGAGTGAGTGTTGATTGTTGCAAAAGGAGTGAGGGTGAGCGAACGGGTGGCGCGCTCCGTGCCCGCTCCCGCGGGACGTCAGTGGCTGCACCAAGTCGACCGTAACCAAGGAGAAAGAGGTCTGCGCAACGCCTGAGGACCTCAGCTGCGCCACCGCAAGTTGGGGGGGGGGGGGGGGTTGAGGCATGTGGGGCGATCGGTGATGCCAGCGGCGAGCCGGCCGACCTTGCAGGCCCACCGCCAGGCTATACCGTGTGTGCAACCAGCCACGCGCTCCACCATACAACCATAATCTACACACACGCCGAGTCAAGAACCTTGAAAGCATGTCCTGCGATTGTCAGCTTGTGTAGCACAGTGAGAGCGTCCTGGAAGAAGGGGTACGGAGATGGTCTGCATCGCCACTGTCAGCAAAACTTTATCAGAAACAGCCGGCGCCAACACGAGCACGATGTACGCGGGCGTTCGACCTGGCCCAACAGTTCAGGGCAGGGTGGCATCAGCAGGGTGTCGCAGCGCCGCGGCGCCAGCCCATCATCACAAACCTCAACACGATGCATACTTTGAAGCACAACACATACACAAGCGGCGCCTCGCAGCGACGCGCCAACATCAGCGCCCCCCCCCCCCCCCCCCCCCTCGCACTCACCCCAATCAGCTCCACTGCGCCAAACCGGTCACAGTGTACGCGGGCCTCTGACTTGCCTCAACAGCGAAGGGTAGGGCAGTATCAGCAGGGTATCGGCGCCACGCCCGTCATCAAAAACACACACGCGGTGTCTGCAGTAGCGCGTCTTCAGGCACTCACCCCGATCAGCTCCTCGACCTGCATGTCGACGGCGAACTTGTTGCGCACGGTGTACTCGTTGAGCAGCATGGAGGCCGTCTTTTTGTCGCCCTCCGGCCGCACGAGCGTGGGCGGCTTGGGCGGCTCCCACGCCTCGCGCTCGCGCAGCAGCCGCGCCTCCTCCTCCGCCTCCGCCTCCGCCTGTGTCGCGGCACGCGGCGCGGCGCGGTTCGCGGTCCGTTGCTGTGCCGCTGACGCATGTGGGCACGTCCACCAACATCAAGGTACATGGCGCGCCGTAGGGGATATGGCGGGCCCGCATGAGTACTGCGCACTAACATGTCAACGTACAGCAAGCCTGCTGGATGAGCGTGCCCGGACTGCCATCTGTCTGTCGGCTATCAGCGCGTCCGCATCAAGAGCGCCTCCTGCAGTGCCCCCCCCCCCCCCCCCCCCCCCCTTCAGCCGAGACACCAGCGCGCACGCCCCGCGTGGACAGCCGCATCGATCGCCGCAGCGACCGGCAGCAACACGCACGCGCAGAGTCGCCGCGCGCGTAAAGCCAGCGAGCGTGTCCGCGCTGAGCGGTGCTGCACGCAGTCACCGCGCGCGCGGCGCCTCACCTGCTTCTCGGCCCAGATGGCGTCGGCGAGCTGTAGGTCCTGCGTGCGCTGCACGCGCAGCGCGAGGCGCGTGTGCAGCGCGCGCACGTCGGGCACGCCCTTGTCCAGCGCCAGCGCCGCCTCCACGTCGCGCAGCGCCGGCTCGTACATGTCCTGCTCCTCCTGAGAGGGGCGCGCGCGCACGCGCGGGCAGGCGGTGCGTGTGTGCGCAGGAGGCAGGCGAACCGCGATGAGGACGATGCCGTTTGGCGTGTGTGCTGCGTGGTCGACGCGACGCCCCGGCCTGCGCTGGTGTGGCGTTGAGCGCTGCTGCCTGTGAGTGAGCGTCTCCGCAGGTGAGTGCAGTACGCGGCGTGTGTGCAGCGAAGACCCACGACGTGCACACACGCAGGCTTACACGCACGCGCGTATGCGCCAACACACAGCACTGGTCGCCTGTACAGTCCTCATGAACCGCGAGGACAAGTGCTGCACATGCACAATACGCACGCGCAAACTGATAGGGCAGTCGGAGACACCGCTGACAGAGCGCTGCCTCACAAGGCACGCGCTTGCTCCGGCACGAGCCGCAGACGCGCCGCGCCAGGCACCGCCGCTCTCACGCGCAACGCCGCCCGCCGATAGCACGCGCGCCTTACAGTATATATCACCGATGCAGAGCGCCGCACACACAGCAACAAGCGCAGCGACACAAACACGCCGCCTCACCCACGCGCGCGCGCGCCAGTACAGCGCCTTGACGCACCGCCCGTCTGACATGCGCAGCGCGCGCGTGGCGGCGTCCGCAGCGTCGCTCGCGCGCCCCGCCTTGGCCGCCGCCACCGCCGCGTTGCAGAGGCACGTCGCGGCGGTGGCGCGCGCGCGCGCGCGCGCGCGTCGGAGCCGGCCTGCACCGGCTCCAGGGGGCGCGCCGCTGCGAGGAAGCCTAAAAGGGGTGTGCGTGTGGGGGGGGGGGTTGATGTGAATGTCGCGCCAAGTCTGGGGACTGTCAGGCTATGGCAGCGGTGCACGAGCTCGCTGGCAGTGGTGAACGACAGCATAGCCGTGTATGTATGTCAGACAGACTGGTCACTGCTGTCTGTCGGCCGCAGCTTGCATCTGCGCATCTCAGCCGCAACTTGCAATCTGCGCATCGACAACGAATGGCGGCAATCATTTTCAAGGCATCATCAAGTGACAGCGTGCTAGAGCCACAGTACGCCATCATGCAGGCAGCGCTCCAAAGGGCAGGCAGGGGAACATGGCTCACCGGCCAGCGCGCCTCTGTAGTCCTTGCTCTTGAACAGCGCCTTGGCGCGCTGATTGGCCGCCTCCGCCGTCACCACCAGCATCTCAATGTCCTGCTCCACGTCCTCTGCGCGCGCCGCGCACGGTGCGCAGTGTCAGCGACGCCGTGCATGAGCAGCAATCACAGCGCTGTTGTGTAGGTTTGGATGACCATATGTATCACAGTGGCCTACATGACTCTGCGTGATATTGCACGCATGACCGCAGCGGCTGACTGGGGCGCGCGTTGCATGATGTGCGATATGCAGTGCATCATACAGCGTGCCCGGGGCGCAGACTGCCGCTGACGAGGCATGATTATATAGCGCAGGGGCTAATGGGTTCCAGGATGGGAAGGTCTTGCGAGAGCACACACTGCGGAGCGCGCAAGCCGAACGCAGTTCGTCAGCCATGATAATGGCACCATTGCCTGCCATTATGTGTCTGCGACAAGATCAGTAGTCTTGGCATGGCCATTATATGTCTGCGACAAGATCAGAAGTCTTGGCATGGGTGGCAGCTGAGTAATAACCCTTGCACATCTCATTTGCAAGTCATGCTTGCATGTTGGAGGTGGTTCAAGCGCGCAAGATGCCAGACCTTTGCGTGCCATAGCCAACAACGATAAGCACGGACTTGGCGCTGCCATATTTGAGAGAAGCTGCTGGCGTGCATGGCACACCAATTGGTTTTGCCTTTGGGTGAACACCCATGCATCACGCTCCTCGTATCTAGAGGGCCCCCTTCTATACGCATGTATATTGGCAATGCTCGTTCACTGCCAATTGATGCCAACGTGTCTGAGGTCACTGCAACGGTCAAGAGTAAGGCTCGACGAGACCTGCGCTTCGAGCATGCATTGGCTACGTCAAGCGTCTGGGGCTCATCTGAGTGCAAAATAAACTGATGTTATATTGTTGCTACGGGTATAGCGAAGTGCGCTCGAGTTACCTGAACGCGATGAGCATGTCCACACAGGGTCTACATATGTGCCGTGTGGTCCGCCAACCGTCCGAATCGCGCTACACAAGAGGGACACACAACGCTACCAGACACGCGCTAGGAAGCCTTGACCAAATGAGTTCAAGAGTGCCCCACACAGCGCATACGATGCCGCCATTGTGCACACATACATCCTGAAACGTACCCCAGGCTCACTACAAACACGTACTCGACGTGACATGCACGGTAGGGTTTGTGGTGCAAGGCAACGCGCGCCCCCCCCACCTGCGTGCGCGCCGTTGCCATTCTCGGCCCCATTCTGAGCACTCCCCGCACCCCCCTGCTCAGCAACCTTCACGACAGCGTCGCTGCCTAGCGTCCTGCTCACTGTGGCAGCTCCGAGCGCCTCGTCAAACTGCTGTGACAGGCCCGCGCAGTTCTCCGCAGGCTGCGTCTCTGCTATCTCTCGCAGTCGTGAGAGGTGGCTGCGAGGCGAGGGCGACAGCGTTGCGGAAGGCATGCGCGCGCGCGTGCAGGTCCGCGGCGGCGCGTCAGTGGCGCGGCGCGGTAGGACATAAGAAGTTCAAATGGAAGTTCCATGGGTCAGTTGGCAGGGGACCAAAGAGGGCTCAACCTGCGGCGTGGCCCTCTGCTGTTGATGCATGCGTAGCGAGTGCGGCAGTGCTCTGCCAACGCAGGCGTCTGGTGCAGGTCTCCTCTGAGCACGGCGCTCGCCTGTGCGAACCTCATGTTCTGCACTCGAAGCATTAGCTGCTGCTGCTGCTGCTGCAGGGGCACCAGTACCTTGCTCATGGAGCGACAATGTGGGGGCGTCAAGCTCATGAGGTGCAGATGCGTGTCACTGTGTCTCAGGCTGAACTGCATATGATGGTTGAGATTCCTGTGACACGTATACCTGGGGCGAAGCAACAATGCCACTGCTGCCAAATGGCCACCATGCAATGCGTCATTGAACAGCAGCGTTCTGTGTCTGTCACTTGGGATCACAGCATCCACAGTGTTCCCCGATGCTATGACGAATGACAATGGTGTCTCACATGAAGTAGCTACCATATTCTAACAGCTACCCGTGCTCCATTTCGCCAATGCAGTGGCTCTTGTTTTGGTTTTGAGATCATGATAACATGCACGGCCTTTTTCTGGGTTCAGAACAGACCCACACCTCGCGCATCACCACCGTGCGAGTTTTTCATGACAACGACGGCTTCGCCAGCGAACGTTGTGCTGCCACCAGTGTTATGCCTGAAATATCCTGCTGGAGTTCAATGCCAACGCGTCCTGCTCAACCCTCCAGCTCCCCTTAAGGCACAAAAATCAGTCTTGAACAAAAGCGCAGCACCCACCTGTGCGCTCTGGGATCCCAGATCCATTCCTGCAGAGTCTTCTGGCCATCCCTCAAGAACACCAGAAGAGTATGCTGCACCGCAGGTATCCCCAGCATGGGCTGTATGAAGTGCTGCGTCTTCCTGTCGCACGCCAGCAGGGCCTCCATCAGGTCCTCAACAGTGGGATCCAGCGAGATGAGCTCCGACATGTTCTGCTCCGAGAGTGCTGCCGTGTGCACACCTGCTGCGGCCACCGAAGATCTGCTTGCAGCAGCGTCACGTTGCTCTCCAAGGCCTGCTTGTCAACTCCTCCTCGACTGAACTTCCTTGAAGTTGAGGTTTGTGTGAAGTAGTGTAGTGCGTGTGTGTGCGTGTGCTTGAGACTTGGGGCTTGCGCTGAGGAAGCAGCTGCTTTCGTTGTACGCGCCGCGTATTGTGCTGCTGCTTGGAGGCGTACGCATGCTGCGTCCTAGCAATCAGCTCAAATCAATGTGAGTTGTGGCTAGTGTGCTGTCGGCAGTAAACGTGTGCCATGTGTATTTGTGGACCCGAGAGACCTAATTCTACAGCCTGGGGCAGTGAGTCCTGGTCTCAAACAGCAGCAGAACGTCGTCTTTGGATTCTGCCAACATCAGCCAGACTAGATTGATTGGGATCTGCCAAAATTTAACCGGAACTCAGGGGAGTCGACGCAGGCAGCAGCAGACAATTGAGCTGAAACATTTTTTTTTCTGTATGAAAGCATCGTTCATCATATTGAACAAATAAGTCATAAACCTTGTAAAAGTGACTGTCGACTGCTGTGGCCGCTGGCTGCGCTGCAGCCTGCTGCGTGAGGTAGGTCAACTCAAAATCTAAGCGCGCGTCTCGCACGGTCATGCAATCTCAGACGTCCAAAGACTCTCAGAGCTGCTTACGTGTTGCGTGCGATGACCGCCGCGCCAACCACCGAGCGGGCGCCGACTAGGCGCCCGCATCTCTGCCACGACAGAACGCGAACGGCATGCCAGCGCAGGGCCGTGGCCCGCCGGCAGCGCGCGCCGCCGCTTTGAGGCAGCGCCGTCGCCGTACATGCCCCCCCCCCCCCCCCCCCCCCCCCCGCAGCACTCTACTCAGAACACAAGGTCCACCACCTTGCCGGCGCTGACGCGGCCGTAGCCGAAGCGCCTGTCCTTGCCCGCCAGTCCGCGGTCGTCCGCGCACTGCTGGAGGTACGCAAAGAGCTTGTCGGGCGCGACGCGCGCGCCGCGCTTGGCGACGATGAGCGCCGCGACGCCCGCGGCGTGCGGCGCCGCCATGCTCGTGCCCGCGAGCCACGCGTAGCGCGTCGCGCGGCGGTACTGCGCGCGCGGAAACGTCGCGCTCGCGGAGCAGCACGCGCTCAGCACCGCGTCGAACTCGTAGCACCGCAGCTCCAGCGCCGCGCGTCCCTCGCCAAGCGGCACGCGGCACGTGGCGTTGAAGTCGCGGTAGGCCGCGGCGATGTTGCCGCCGGGCGCCGCGAGGTCGATGGGCGCGCCGTAGTTGGAGTAGCCCGTCACGAAGCGGTCCAGGTTCGTCGCCTGGTCGCGCCCCCAGAAGATGGGTCCCGTCGCGGAGACGGCGATGACGTGCGGCAGGTCTGCGAGGATGTAGACTTTGTTGGGGTTGGTCTTGTCCAGGTCGGCGCGGTCGTTGCCGGCGGAGGCGATGATGGTGACGCCCTTCAGGTCGAGTTTGGGGGGGTTGGGGGGTGGGGGGTGGGGGGGGTGAGTGTTAGCCTTCGCTAGCTTGCAACCGGCACAATCGGCCAGCCGGCATATGGTGGTCGCCTTGAACAGGCGAACATGTGGTGGTGTTCTCTGCATGTGTCTTGAACTGCTACGTAGCAGGCGCACAGCATACCACGCTGACGGCACATCATCACTGACAGCGTGGCCTGTGCGCTTCAGGAGCGTGGCGAGCTGCTTCGCTCAGGCGTTAACGTCAATGACACCATTGATACGGCCAGCCTGTCACGAGGGCTGCGATTGACATTTACTTTGATGACGTGACCAGATGCCATGCGGTGGTGCAAGGTGGGCGGTCCATGCGGAACAAACGCGTCCTGTGCAACAGTACATGCACACGTGCGCCGAACTGCACCGCCGAGACGGCGCCAGAGCCGACTGCACATTTGCTTGCAACAGCCGGCACACGACGACGGATCAACCCGACAAAGCGAACGCCAGTCGCGCTCAAAGATGACACACCTTCATCACCACAGCATCGCAGGATTCGGCTCGGCTAAGTGCACCTCTGCCAGTCGGAAAGGGCCCGTGCCAAAGCGAGGTCAGCACTGTGAGATCAGCAGCGCGGGGCGTCTGACCTTGCGGTACGCGTAGCCGGTGATGGCCGTCCACATGTCGATGTACGCCGCCGCTTCCTCGGGCGTGAGGCTCTCGTCGTAGTCGGTGTACGGGTCGTCTTCCTGACCCCTCCTGTCCACCTGGAGGGAGAGGTCAACGAGCGTGAGCGCTTGAGCCGTCGCATTGCCTGGTCCATTGCACATCGCAGACAGGTCGCTGGCCACGTGGCTCACGGCACTGCGGCGCATGGCAATTTGACAAAAAGAGGGGCGGTATGCTCGCCGACGCTGATACAATAGTTCCCATGCTGCAGCGGTGGCAGGTGCACTACAGCAGAGCTAGTGGCAACTGGCAACTTCCCTTGTATAGGCGGATCACGCGGCTGCTGGCTGCAGGTCACAGCAAGCATGCTGCGATGGGAGAACTTGCAGCATCTATGGCATTGGAGACGATGACACTCAGCGGCAGCCATTCCAAATGCAGGGATAGGCAATGAGCATCAGGTGAGCCGTTTCCTAGCCACCACTGCAACCTCTGAGTGGCACCTCCTTCTGCCGCCAGTCACACGCCTCCCTCAACGCGCGCATTTCGACGCCTGCGCCATCGCCGTCAAAGCAAGCGCCACTACCACCGATGCAAGTTGATTTGTTCAGCCCCCCTTTCCTCCCCCCAAACCCCCCCCCTCGGAGACCAACACCCCCTCCACTCACCACGCCCCCCAGGCTGAGGCTGATGATGTCCACGCCCTTCTCAACCGCGTACTTGATGGCGGTCATGACGCCCAGGTCCTCGCCGTACCCCCCGTCGCTGAGCCCCTTGAGGAGGACGAGGTCCGCTTCCGGGGCGATGCCGAGGGTGCCGTGGCCGCTCAGATCGCGCCCCGCGAGGATGCTCGACGTGTGCGTGCCGTGGCTCAGGTCGCGGTCCGAGCTACGCTTGGGGTTGAACATGAGCTCCTCGCCCGGGACGAAGTTGAAGCTGAGCTCCTTGTTGTAGTGCGCGATTGAGGGGTGGTCGAGCCAGAACCTGTGCCGGCGCGCGCACGCGGGGGGGGGGGGGGGGGAGGGGCTCAGTCAGGCATTCTATTCGACCGCGTTCTGATGCATTCGAGTTCATGAAACGCGCGAACTCAATGCGGAACATGATACATGAGGTTACAAAAAGCGTGCATGCAGTACCTGAGGGTGCCTGACACTACAGCCAATCAGCTCACAAGTAGGCGTCGCGAGCACGCACAAGAAGTAGCACGTGTGTAATGTGCACAGCATGGGTTTAACAATGTTTCTATACAAGCAAACAAAAAATGTCGATATTCTAGCTACAGAGCACACTCGCATGCCTTGTACATACATAAAGTCCCCAATACCATGAGCAGCGTGCCCTTGCCGTAAACGCCAAAGGGGATGGTCAAATGGTCATAGCCAGAGTTCAGCAGGTGCGTACGGTGGTGCTACAAGAGGGACACGCCATTTTCAGCCACGGCACTGCTGGAGTATGAGGGCAGGCAATGTTGCTGAGTCAGTTGCGCAACACTGCAATATTCAGCGTGCGTTCTGGGTGCTTCACCGACTCCATTGCGCTGGTGAGTGGTACAGAAGGAGAGCATCTTGTTTTGTACGCCATTGGTCGTTACTACAGCCGTAGGGCTCAGGATAGCAGCCATCACTGTATTGCTGTACAGATGCATTCATACTGCAAGGTGACTCTGAGCGCAAGTTCTCTAAAATCCAGCGAGCCTGTGAAACATTGGACTCCAAGGCAGCAAATGAGCACAATGGCACAACCACAACAGTTGTGCCTTTTGTCGGTGCAGCAATCTGTTACAGTTGATGCACAACATGGTTTGCGCTGCCATTCGTTGCCTGGTTGTGCTCTAGTAGCATGCTGCATGCTGCGTGTACGGGGTCATGCATGAGGCATGGCTGGCCTGACGAAACTTCATGAACCAAGACGTTACCCCGAAACAGATCGCTCACCCTTCGTCAATCACCGCAACTCGAGCGGGCCTTTTGCCGCCACCCTTGAGCCCGGCGTTGAAGGCTCGATCAGCATCCATGGCAACCCTGCTCCACTGCAGCGGCCTGTAGTCCGGCTCGTCCACAACGGACAGCGTCCTGCCAGGATTGCCGTCCCGCGAACCCTCGGAGCTGACAAGCGATGCGCCACTGCCAGTTCCATTGATGAAACTGCTGGGCACGGGGCGTACTACTGGGGAGGAAAACACCATTGTGGGCAGCACCGCCTTCACTCTCTGGCCAACTCTCCTTTTGATGATTGCGGCGCTGTTGGGTGGACCAGAAATGAAGACAACGCCAATCTCAGGGATGGCACTCCTCACGTTGACGCCATATATGGCATCCAGTGCTTGTGCAGCAGCCTGTGTAGCATCAGTCATGGCGGCGATGCCAACACTCCCAACACTCCCAGCGGCATGGCTGTACAGCAGGACGCTGTAGCTGTTCCTCTTCCGGCGCAGCCTCCTGCTCGGAGGCACATCGGTGGCAGCGGACAACGCAACCCCGGCAATGATTGCCGCTGCCGCTGCCAGACGCCTCATGGCACAGCACAGTGGCGTTCACCAGTGTGTCAAAGCTTCGCTTCGGCCTAATGAATCGTCGATGATGCGAAGGGACCCAAAAAATCACAAAATCATCACATTTCATTCATGATCATTCGCTGAACTACATACTAGATCAGAAAGGGGCTCCTCATATGGCACCCAGGGCACCTTGAGGGTGATTCATCGGGTTGGCAATGCAAAGCATCTTACTCGCCTGCGAGAGTGTGTGCCAATGGGCGCTTGCGACGAAGTACTGGTCGTCAGATGTCGACGAGCTTGCAACGGGTCCTCGCGCAGCCTCCAGAGCCCATGTCAGAAGTGACCCATGCATATTCATATTTATTGTAGCATGCCAAGTAACTTCAAGTATGACCCATAGCTGCAGGTCAGCTTGCACGTTGCAACGCTACTGATTCAGAGCCTGCAACGCGATCATGCGGGTTGCTGGCTAATGAGCGATTGGTGTCAGGCTTGTGGTATGAACACAAGACGGACTGCATCAGCGGAAATTTGTCTAAATCAGGAGTCGCAGCCCAGCCTTGCGGTGCAATCAAAGTTTGATTAAGGAGTCATGTGGAGCAAGCTACGCAAACGCGAACTGCTTGCTTACATTGCGATCAATCTGCAAATGCAGAAGTCTACGCACGACGAGCATCAGCGGAAAGCGCTGAGGCACGCCATGCGACATGCACTAGATCCGAACCTGCGTGCACAGCGCTGATGCTGTGTCCAGTGCACACACATAAATCCATCAAAAGCCTGAAAAGCCAAGGAAAACAGATGCCGCCTGAGACGCTACAAGAAACCCTCGGACAGCAGTGCTATGAAGACGACAGTCAGTCCAGCCATCTGCCAGACGCGGACCAGCTCTGCTCTACCGAAGTCACACACGCGCCTTCACCTGTACGTAAGCTAGAACTTGAGACTGACCACCTTGCCCGCGTTGATGCGGCCAGAACCGAACTTGTCGTCCTTGCCCTTCGGACCGAGGTCGTTGGTGCACTGCTTGAGGTACGCAAACAGCTTGTCGGGCGCGACCGGCCGGCCGCGCTTGGCGACGATGAGCGCCGCGACGCCCGCGACGTGCGGCGCCGCCATGCTCGTGCCCGCGAGCCACGCGTAGCGCGTCGGCAGGAAGTACGTGCGCAGTGGGTACACCGCCTTTCGCGAGCAGCACGCGCTCAGCACGACGTCGAAGTGCCGGCACGGCAGGTTGAGGGTGACCCTCTTGCTCAGCTCGACCGAGCAGATGGTGTTGTAGTCCTTCGTGCGCACCACCGTGTTGCCGCCGGGCGCGGAGACCATGGCGGCGGCGCCCGTGTTGGAGTACGGGGCGAGCTTGTCCAGATTCGTGCTCTGGTCCTTGCCCCAGTAGACGGGACCGGTGGCCGAGACGGCAAGCACGTGCGGGAGGTCTGCCATGATCGAGAAGATGTTCTTGTCGCCGGTGCGCAGGTTGAAGGCGTTGTTGCCCGCGGCGACGATGATGGCGACGCCCTGAGGGGAGAGAGAGAGGGTGTGGGGGGGGAGGGGGCAGAATAGGCGGCCGGTATGCCGTATTGAGGAGAGTGACGGTGGTACTGCATGTCTGCCAAATGGCTACTCTGGGTTGCCATGCGAGCGCGACATGACACCTTCAATAGATGGCTGCACGCTGCTGACATGAGAAAGCGGGCCAATGGAGCATCTCCAGAAAGTACTACACGCGTATGTCAGAGCCAGCTACTGTGTTGTCCCAGCGCTGAGCCATGCCGTGTGCTGCATATGCGCAACTATGGCGCCGCCAACTCGTCAGCCATGCGCACGACCTGAAAAACCGCAACAGCTGTGTTTGAGACCTGTGCTGCGTGCATGCGCAGCGCACAGCGTGTTTGCGGCGGTCGCAGCATACCGCCTCTGTTCGCGCGCATGACTTGCACACGCTCAAGCACACATACCACTAGTAGTGATACTCTGAGGTATTGGTGGTGCCTGCAGCAGCCGGCTGCACGTCCAGAACGTGCCCGCAGCAACAACCGCTAGAACAACTCACGGTGTCGCCATGCAAACAGCTCTGTGCTAGATCTGGCACGCCACGCAACACCGCCACCATCGCACACGGCGCTGACGCCATCCGCGCTCACCTGCTGCCATGCGTACGTCGTCGCGCGCGACCACATGTCGACGTAGGCCGCCGCGTCCGCTGCAGAGTACCGGTCGTCGTACGGGGTTTTGGGGTCATCCACCTTGACGCCGTCCAGGTTGATCTGCAGCGCGGCGCAGCGCGCACGCCACGCGAGAGCGGGAGCAGAGGCAACGCGGTAGTCAGCGGGGCGCAGCGGCTGAAGCCCATGCGCTTAGTTTTGGACGCACGTGTTACAGTAGAGGTGTGTATGCATGCAGCAGCGCAATCAGGTGCGTGATGAGGGGCCCGTTCACACCGCGGCCCGCGCCACAGTGTCGCCACGGCCGCAAGCACGCGAGCATGCCGCGCTTGGACCTGTCGCAGCCTTTGGCGTTTTGAGCCGAGCTAGTCACCATAGTCAGGCATGATTACCAGCTGTCAAGACTGCTGGCCCTCACATGCTTTGAAAAGCACACCACGAGTACATTATGATAGATAGCAGCCTCATAAGAGCAGGATACCCCACAGCCCACAGCTGTCGCTGAGTCATGTGGCGCACCTCTGCGTAATGCATTTGGTTCAGCTGCGGGCTGCTTCTAATTGCAATGCTGGCAGCAGGGCTGGGTGAGATTACACGATACACCGAAAAAAATGGAGCAGAAGCAGGCTGTGTCAGACCGATTTCGCCGCATATCGTCTCGCCCCCTACGGGCTTGGGCCAATCATGCTAGGCCGTCGCGGTTGCGCCCACAGTGGAACTGCAGGAAAACTTCAAGTTGAACACAGAAATGATGGGAAAATTCCAGACATACCTGCGACCCAAGGCTGAGGTTGATGACGTCAAGGCCTATGGCTGCAGCGTACTTGATGCCGGAAAGGATGCCGAAGTCGGCCCCAGGTCCAGCGTCCGGAAGAACCTGCGCGCATCAGGGCAGTAGCAGCGTCGTATGTTGAGCTAGGCTGCGGCCCGTAGCCCTGCCACATGTGCCTAGCAGAAGCTGACAGGCTGATCGCGGCATGCTTAGCAAGGAGTTGAGAAATACGCATCGTCCGCCACCAAGCGCAGGAGGTCTGTTGCCGCAGGCATCAATTTCATGACGTAACAGGCAAAGCAGTGCTTATAGTGCCTGGCGTCCTCTTGCATGTATGGACATTGGCTGGTGGTCATGTTGGGGGGGGGGGGGAGGGGGGGGGCAGAACTTCCCACAAATAAACTGTTTTTGCCAACACTTCACGATCCTCCGTGGCTCGCACGCTAGACTAGCACGCCAGCTGTCTCTCATCTGAAGACCTGCAGTCGGACAGGGCGCAAGTGGTTTGGGCGTCATGGCACATCCAAACATTGCACCTGGCTATGCGTCGTGGTGTGCCACTGAGCAGGCAGCAATACATGACCGCGTCACAAGAAGCTTGGGCAACTTGAATGCTGACGGCCCCACGCCACGCGTCGAACGCCGTGGTGCACACCTGCAGCTGCCCGTGGGCACAGATGCACGAGGTCGTTACGCTTCTGCGTCACAGTGCGCGGCGCAACAGCGCTCCTCGAGGTCCAACCCTCCGCGGCGCTTCAGGCAGCCGCTGCGCGCGCGCGCCTCTTCTGCGACGGCGCATGCACGAGGTCCTGCGCATTGGCGCCCGACGGTCTTGCGTGCACGCTCAGCGAGAGGCTCCTGCTCGGGTGCAATCATGACCGCGCCTGCCGCGAGCCCTCAGCCCTTGCCGACGCACACAGGAGCTGAGCACTCAGTCTGACAACTTGTTGAGCTTGAAGTTGAAGTGCTGACTGACAAGCGCGCGCACCTTGATGAGCACCAGGTCGGCCTTGGGGGCGATGCCGATGGTGCCCTCGCCCTTCAAGTCGGCGCCGGCCAGGATGCTGGAGGTGTGGGTCCCGTGGCTGAGGTCGGACTGCGTCTTGGGGTCCGTGCTGGTGAGCGCCGTGTTAAAGAGGAGCTCCTCGCCCGCGACAAAGTTGAAGCTCTGCTCCTTGTTGTAGTGCGCGATGGATGGGTGGTCGAGCCAGAATCTGCGGCGTGAACAGCGCGCACGGGGAACAGCCGTGAAGGACAGCAAGTTCAAGCTGTGCATGCGCCGACTGTTGTGACTCATGGCACCACAATTCAGAACGTAAGCTGAAAACTCCAAGATGGCACAGGTTAGCGGCCATGCATGAGCAAGACACCGGTTTTTCAATGGCAAACGGCTCTTAGACTGGCAGCCGCAGGCCAGCAATTCGTAGGCTGCAAGTTACTGGTAGGCTCACAGTTGAGCACACCATGTATGTACTGAGATGACAGCGAAGGCACAAGGGGTATCGACATTATCAACATTATCCTTTGCCTTGGGTGTCAGGCTCAGGCATGCTGCTGGTCCAGGAACGTTTACTGATAGCTGCTGTACTATGTGGCAAATGGACAAGAGATGCAGCATTCAATGAGCTGCAGCCGCATCGGCTGCAGCTGCTTTGCGTGACAGAAGTTGATGTTGATCATGGTTGCGGCACAGTTGGAGCCCTAATGTCTGCACATCGGCTTCAGAACTGCCACGGTTGAGAGCCTCCAAGGGGCAGTTGTAGAGCCTGTCACAGGAGTGCCGCTGTGACCGCCACGCACGGTCACCGTAGAATGAAGAAATGGAGCATTTTGCTGCAGCAGCTGCAACTGTGACAGTTGTGTGAAGTTACTTCGAAGAGCCTCAGTCGCACAGTGACTGTACAGTAACTGAGCAAAACTAATACTACAGTACACACTAGTAGTACTAGTACATGTACAATACTAGCCGCTCACGCTGAATTCTGCATCAGTCTGAGATCCTGGACAGCAAACGCCAACAATGCCATGTGCATTACGAGCATACCCGCATCGTTTCAGAGGTCTCACCGCATGTATGATGACTCACAAACGTCGAGACGGAGCGGGCGCATGGTGTCACTTTCCACATGTAACAATAGCATTAGTCCAGCGGAAAGCCAATAATAACTTTGAAAGTGACACTATTAGTCGTTCACTTTGAATGTGAACCGCTGGCATGTTCAGAATCTGTCTTGAGAGCTCATTTACATGCGCACATTTGTGAGGCATGCCCTGAAGCTCGAAGCACAAAGTGTTGATGCCGTCGAGTACAGGTCAGTTCAAGTCGATGGACCTGCAGGTGCAGCACCTAATTTGGTGTTCCATATGCTGGCAGCAGCTGCTGCAGGCTGAGTGCTGAGCTACCGCAGCGGACCTGGCAGTGCGCATGCCGAGCTGATGCAGCAGCTGCCAGTGCTGCAGCATTCAATTTACTGCTAATCGGATTTGCCTCCTGATGCCACAGAGTTTATGATGCTTGCAGCTGTTGGCTGCCAGCCAGAACAAGGAACTGCATCGACCGATGGAACGGGCGTAAAACAACCATGATCTTTAGACTGAAAACCTGTAGTCTACTAGTAGAGGATACCTAAAGACTAAAGTGCTGTCTCAGATGTGAGCCTCTGAGTCACTCTGAGACTCACTCTTTTGGCAGAACGAAAGCTGCACCATGTCCACTGTCCTGTCCGAAAGATCCAATGTCAGTTCGCTTGCTAGTACGACTCACCCTGTATCAAGCACGCCTACACGAGCCGGCCGCTTCCCTCCGCCTTTGAGTCCAGCGTTGAATGCACGGTCGGCATGTATGGCATCCCTGCTCCACTGCAAAGGCCTGTAGTCGGGCTCCTGATCTACAGACAACATCCTGCTAGGATTCCCGTCCCGCAAGGTGCCCGCCGAGCTGACGAAGGACCCGGAGCTGGCATCAGACTGGAACTCGACAGCGGATAGCACAGGGTTGTGCAGCATCAACGTTGGCATCACCGCCTTCACGCCGTGGCCAACTGTCCTCTTCTTGATCAGATCGGCGCTGTTCAATGGACCAGAGACGAACACCACGCCGATTTCAGGTATGGCGCTTCTCACGTTGACACCATCTATGGCATCGAGCCTCTGTATAGCAGCCTGCGTAGCATCAGCAATGGCGGCGATGCCGACACCCCCACCGACATGACTGTTTTCGAGCAGCACGCTGTAGCTGCCAGGTTGCACAGTCGTCCTCCTTGATGAGTCATCATCGCCTGCGGCAGCGGCCACTGCGAGGCAGCACACAGCCACTTCCACTGCCAGGCGCATGGGACGATTGCGCAACACAGTGAGGCTTTGTCCGGTAATCAAATCTAGCGAAAAACGAAAATTCAAAATACTCAGTGGAGAAAAGGGCCGGAAGCAGCGCTTTTAGGAGCATGGCCATGAAGTGCAGAGCATCTGGTGCACAGGTCGCCATGTTTCTATGCGCGATGCTATCTATCCGCGGGAACGTGGAAATTTTCTCGGGAGTAAAAAGACCCGAGTTCGCTAAATGCCGGCAATGCCGACTAGCCTAAGTCATGGTTTTGCTTAACATGTAAGGCGCAAACGCCTTGACGTGGGTGGCCGCTGACCCGGATTCGTCGTCGCTTTGATCGTGCCAGCTGTTGTTGTTGTGTGTGTCAACAGGCATGTTGAGGTGTTGGTGGTGTTCATCGTATATTATAGGCCTGGATATCGACGGCGTGGTCCAAATGCTTGATTCACGGTAAGCACTGCGTGGCACGGTTTTGACCACTGGCAGGTGGCATCTTGAAAAGGAACAGGTATGCAAGGTCAGCCTGGCCGCCTCATGGGCTGATCAGCATGGTGGGCATGGTCACACGCATGGTCAGCATGGCGAGTCTGGTCAGCATCATGGCGACCATGGCATCGTTGTAAGCCTGTGATATGGTGAGTACACATATATGGTGAGCCCATGGCCACGTGGTGAGCATGGTGAGCGTGGACAGCTCTCGGGAGGGGGTTGAAACTCAAGGCAGACTCGGAGATTGAACATGATGATCGGCCTTGACGGTCCTCTTGGGTTTTGACGTCAGCATTGAGTTGATACGTTTTGACCAATTTCAACCCGAAGGCTAAGCCTTAGGCAATCATAGGCTATTCGTCAGACATGCTCCGTGGCCCAGTCACTGTGGCCGCAGTACAGCGGCACATGAAGCCGTGAACTCTGTGACGTCATAAACTGTAGAGTACTGTTGGACTAAAGGCGAGCATCAACTCTGACGTCACTTGAGCCTTACCCACCGTGTGACGACCAGTACCCCCCGGGAACACACCAGCACGCTACCAACGCGTTGAGCCATCCGCCTCACCTATGCCCCTCCCAGCCACGGTGCAGCCTGAGGGTCAAGTGCTGTTGCAGTAGGCGCAGCCGCAGTCACCGCCTCCAGGTCACGCAGCGCACACGCGAGGTGATCCATGCTCTCCAGCGCCGCAACGCTGCTCAACTCATCCAGGCACGCCTCGGAGTGACTGTCCCCTTCACACCCCGACCCTCCCGCTACAAGCCCCCCCTCCTCGCTGCTTCCGCCGCCCTTCACGTTGTCCCACGCATCGGGCGCCGCATCCTCCCCCATTGTCCCCTCCCTGCTGATCACCGGACTTGCGCGGTACCACAGGGGGTTGTCGCTGGCCGCGGCGGCGCCCTGGCGCCCATCGCCGTCGCTCTCCTTGGCGGAGGCGGAGCTGCTGCTGCTGCTGCTGGCGCGCTCGCTGTCGCTGCTGTCAGAGTACTCCAGCCTGCTGAAGCTGCCATCGCCGCCGCCACCATGAACGTGCAGCTCGCAATCGCCATCAACTTGCAGACGCGACGCATCGTGCCGGTGCCGCGTTGAGCCAGTGCTGCGCGCAGTGCCGCCGGGCATGCGCTTGCTCCCACCCTCTGCCAAGTGGTTTCTGCGCCGCCTGCCACTGATGGCATCAGCGGCGGCGGCGCCACTGCTGCCGCCAGTGCCGCCGCTGCTCTTGCCATGACGCAGGCGACTGCGTGGACCCTCGCCGTGTGATTGCGCGCATGTGTCATGCTGTGCGTGTGGCTTTCGGCCGCTCGCCACTTTGCCCGGCGGGCCGGAGCCGAGCACTACGAGGTGGGGCGCGGCGCGCTGCGGCGACAGTCGCGGCAGGCGTCCAGCAACACTGTTGAAGTTGGTGACGGTCCAGCCATTGCTCTGAGTCTGAGTCGTGTGCGTGCCACAGGTGGAGCTGCTAGCGCTCCGAGGCCTTTCGGAGAGCGGGGGCGGGGCAGAGTGCTGTCGCCGTGCGGGGCGAAGCTTGAAGCCAGCGCCCATTGCCTCTGTGATCGATGCAAGTGCAACGGGATGCAGAGCGATTGTTGAGTGTCATGAGCACCACATGTCATCTCATCACTGGCTTGACCCCATCATGGCACCCAACGAAAACAGTGCAAGTGCTGCGGCTTCTCCAGAAGGATAATACCCATACGATCGCTTCATCAACCTGAAGTGCTGCAATGACTGCAAGTTCTGCTTCGCAGTTCGACATGCATGCAGTCTCGTTGAAGCACAATATCATGCCCCCATAGTTCAATCACTGTTGTGGTCCTCTGTTCTAGGTCTTCAGATGAGCCATGAGATTGCAGCAGTAGCAATGAGCGACTGGCAATGTCCTGTGCGTTTCTTCTAACAGCCCTGGGACCATGATGGTGATGCTTTGGTGTGATGTGATGTAATTCCAACAGGTTGTGACAGTGTGCTGATGATTTGCCAATGGCGCATTCTCACCTCGTTCGTGAAGGTCAGTTCGTTTTTCGGCCTTTGCTCTCGTGGTGGGCTTTGTCTCTCCGTAACCTTTGCCCTCCTGGATGTGGCATAGGCGGCAGGTAAAGGACAGCGCTGTCAAGCACGCAACGATCACAACTCCTGATGATCGTTCTTCATGACCGCACAGCAGTACCTTGGCACGAGTGAAGTAAGTCGTGATGATGGTGCCTTTGCACAAGGGACGTCATTGCAATGTATTCACCATGTCAGCATCATACTCAGTCTGGCACAATGCTCAACCTGACGCAGCCTTTCGCGTCAGCATCATACTCAGTCTGGCACAATGCTCAACCTGACGCAGCCTTTCGCGCACAGCTACACATGCTCCACAGCAAACCACATGTGTGTGTGGCGGCGCACCATTGAACTCCAATGCAGACTGCGTGTGAAATGCACTGTTCCCATGAGACACATCAACAGATGAAGCCACCATTGAGTTGAGAGCAAGTGCGGCGGGCGGTGCAGCCCCGAGGCACACTCACCAGCAGGGTGCCAGCATCAGGCGCCGTAGTGTGAGCGGTCGCCAGGGCAGACATCCACGAGCGATCAAACGTCTCCACGTCCACAGCCTCTGACTGCGGGAAGGGGGGTCGTGCATGTGTCTCCGGATGAGATGAACGTGCAGGTGAAAAGTGTACAAGGTAGGGCAGACCACGCGCAACGCAGTGCTGCAAGGGGTTATCAGTGAAGATGACGACAAATTACGTCAAGCATATTGGCCTCATTCGCCAAGAAGCAGAGTCAAGCACACCAACTGTTGCAGACACCATTTCTCATGCAGACCCCGCATATTGCCCGTGACATGACAGCGCCGCAGCTCACCGGAAGGTCCAGCTGGTCCATGTGCAGAGAGCGCATGATCTGGGCGACGCTGCCGCTGCTGCCGGAGACGCCGCCTGCTGCTTTGCCTGCCGCATCATTGTACGTGGAAGGCGTCACAGGGCACTCAGACAACAGAAGCATGGCGCACTCTGGAGCGGCGATCAAGTTAAAGAGAGTTTGCCTTTGGCGTCTCTAGCGTGCTGCGGTCAGTGTCAGAACCCCTGTTGCTGATCGCAGTACGGCGCTGTGCTCGGCAGTTCATAAGCTGCACTGCACGTAGCCCGGCTCTTGTAATGACAGAAACGATGAGCAGGTACACCAATGGTGTCACAGGTAGCGCATGGGCGTGACGTTCACATCGGAGCAAGTCTAGCCATCACACACACGTGTGCATGGCGACAGGCATGAAGTGTGACGCTGCTCTCACATACTGCATCCACGTACAGCGCTTGCCAAGTAGCCATGCCTCCAGCCCGCAGGCAGGGAGCGCGGTTCGTTGAATGGCCGGTCCCATGTGCACTCAACCCTCGCGTGCAGAAACGTCAAGGCAAGAACCTAGCAAAGGGGTCAAACTGTCAATCGCACGACATGGCGCTCGGCGTGCGGCAGGTTGCCTACATGCTGTCTGCTTCAGCATCATGGAGCCCGGAGAGTCACTTTGCCATGCGCAGTCAAGCAATCACGAGCCGGCACAGCGCACCGCTCAACGACAGCGCACGCGGTCACCGGCACCGCGTGACTTCAACTTCAACTCCTGCCGCCACCAAGGGCCACCAGCAACTGCAACTGCAGAGCCCCTCGTGAGCAGCAGATGAGACGGCGCACAGCGCACTGCACTCACGCGCGGCGCTGCAGGACGCGGCCACGCAGGCGCCCACCACGCGTGCCGCCTTGCGCTCCCACCTGTGTAACTTCAACTCCTACTGCCACCAAGGCCACCATCAACTGCAAAGCTCCTCTCGCATACCCACGAACAGCAGACGAGACGGCGCACATCTCACTGCACTCACGTGCGGCGCTGCAGGACGCGGCCACGCGCGCGCCCACCACGCGCGCCGCCTCGCGCTCCCAGCGCTGCATCTGCACCACGACCGCGCGCAGCCGCGCCTCCTCCGCCGCCGCGCGCCGCAGCGCCTCCTGCCTGCGGTGGCGCGCACGAATTGCGGGGCGGCCGTTTTAAATGGGCGCGGCGGCTCAGCAGGGCGCGGGCAGAGAGGGCGATGCGTGCGCTGCGGATGCGGTCAAGGCGGCGGTGCAGCGCTGCGCGCACCCCCTCTGCGAACCACACATGTGAGCACACCTGGGCTGCGGCTGCAGCGGCTAATGTAGAAGCAGATGGCGGCGGCGCCCTACGCGTGGGATTGCTCTTCATAACGATGCAGATCCGACCAGCGGCTGCCATTTAACTGCTCGTTCACAGCACTGCTTGAGAGCAATTGTCATAAATGCTGCTTCACACAGGCGATGGCTACTGTACGCTGATGAGCCACCTTTGCTTCCAACTTCAGAGGATTCGCTGGTGCATATAGTTTTTGAGAGGCAGGTGGCTGCATTGCTGGCAAATCACCTCAACACTGAGCATCTAGGACTCGACGGTTCATGTGGATGCTCACATTCATCTGTCACCAAACGTCAACATTGATGCAACACGCCAACGCGGAGCACTGCTACTGCACCTGGCCGCTCGCGCCGCCCTCTCCTTTACGCCCGCCAGCGTGTACACGACCTGCGGCGCAGCTTCCCCCCCCTGCGCAAGCGGCTCCGCGTCTTGGGGCTGTGCGTGCTGTGCCTTCCGACGGTTGATGGCGTCATCGTACACAAACCTGCGGGGCCGTCGAGGGCGCAGCGCAAGCGCCAGCTGTCAGCAGAGCATGGCATGTCGCTTCGGTGGCGCTGGTCTGCGTTCGCGCGCGCTGCACGGCTGCATTGCGCGAGCGACGCGCTGTCACCTGTACCTGCGAACGGCGAGCCGCCACGCAGCATGGCATGTCACACAGAGCCAAGTCTTGCTGCTGCTCACATGCCCAACTCGGTGCAGGTGCTGCGCGTCAGACAACGCTTTTTAACTGTGCTGCCTTGCCCAGTTTGCATGGTCACAAGGTGACTCCTCGTATCATCAGCCCTCACACACATGCGGCAGTACCGCCCTCACTGTTCTCCAGCGCCCCCCCCCCCGTCCCCGCGCCCCGCGCCCCCCACCACAACCACTGCAACGCTCGCGCTGCAGCACCGCACCTCGCGTGGAGCGCTGCCAGCGCCGCCGCCTTCTCGCTCGCGTGAATCGCTGCCGTGTGCGCATGCGCCTCATCCGCTGCCGCCCGCCTCTCCGCCGTGAGCCGCGCCTCCTGCGCCGCCACCGCCGCCGTTGCCGCCGCGCGCATCTCCGCGGCGCGTCGCCGCGTGGGGCTGGTCGCCGGGTCGCTGCGGCGGCGGCGCGGCGCGCGGCGCGCGTCCTCGGCGGAGTGCAGCCGCGTCAGGCGCGAGACGACGGCGAGAAAGGGGGGAGGGGGGCGGTACTTGAGGTCGTCGCGCGCCTGCGCCTGCGCCGCTTTCTGCGTGGATGAAAGGAGCAGTAGCGACGGTGCCGGTTAGACGAAGGAGGGGGTACGTACAGGAAATGCGCAAATGAATTCAGATTGCTACTCGGGAGTTGACATCTGCCTCAGCACCTCAGCGGAAGCCTCACCGTCAGGCTTGCAATCAGCCGAATCGTCGTCTGCGCCCTCAGCTCCTGCATGCTCGGCTGGCAGTATTGCTGCGTGCTCTGCTGCTCCAGCAGGCCAGTGGCGACTGCAGCTTCCTCTCCTGCATGCTCAGTTTGCAGCAGCAGATGTTTGGCGAGGGATTCTCTGTCCCTGCGGGACAACGTCGAAAACAGATCAGGGAGCGGCCGCTTCCTCGGCCTGTGCCGTCTGTGCAAGTGCTGATCTGAGGCCAATGGTTGAAAGTATCCGCTGTAGCGGTCTTCCATGAGGTAATGCAATGGAATGCTGTAATCCAGGTCCGCCCAGCAACACGGAGCGCCGGTTTCACCCATGCTACTAGCTGTTGGCGTGTGTTCAGCACCACAAATGCTGTGCCACTTGCTCATGCTCGAGTTGAGGTTTACAAGTGCAACGGTTTCAGGCGCTGTAACCGCCGTTCGCTGTTTTTGGTTTGGTGTGCGGCTGGCTGTGTGGGTGGGCGGGCGTGGGCATGCAATGCTGTGCAAGATGCGTGAAATGACGACAAAATCCTATTTGCACTCATGCAAGAATCTTGCAGCGAGCACTTCATCGTTGAGAAATGCCTCGTGTCATTATGGAGCAGCAATCTCACGCGATCCCGTGCCAGTACTTTGCCTCACGCTTCCTCGCAAGTCGTACAGATAGATAGCCGCCCTCTGTTGCAAACAAATGCATGCGTGTTAACATGTGACGACTTCACCCGTACGGCCTAGCTCAGCAGCTGATTGCACAACTCGCAGATTGCTGCCTCAAAGCTCTCCAGATTATCATCGCCGTCATCGTCAAGGCCCAGGCAGAACTCGCACTCTCCGCACTCGTCCAGTGCTGCGGCCGCGCTGCCAGCGTCGTGCACAGCCACATCACCAGCCACTGCAGGAGCCTGGCCGCCGCCCTCGCTGCCGCCAGCAGCAGCAGCAGCAGCAGCGGCAGCAGCAGCGGTGCTCGAACGACAATCAGGCGGCGCAGCAGCAGCATCCTCCGGGAGCGGGTTGAGCAGACCTGCTGCGTCCAGAAAGCCCAGGACATCGTTGTCCAGCAGGCGCAGGTCGCCGTGGTCCTCCACCACCGTCCAGTCGTCGTTGAGCGGGTGCAGCAGGCGACCCTGCAGCAGGTCAAGACGGCGCAGCGAAGCGCGCGGGGTGAGGCATGACGAAGGAGGCGGCGCAGCGCAAATTGACGGGGCAGCAGCAGCGCTGGAGATTTCGGATGCTCTACCGTGTACTGGGCGCTACATCTGACCAGCGATGAATAGGGATGTCTGTTCTGGCAATGACCCATCAAGGCATAAACTTGGGACCTGGTAGCCTACAAACACGGATGGAATTGGCGGCGAGAGCAGAGGTCGTGAGACCTGCATAGGCCATGCGGGCATGACTGTGCAGCACTTGGTGGCTGCATCAGTAGATGGTGGTAGACATAATGCGTTGCTACAATCAGGTTGCCACCACAATGAAATTCCAACAACGCACAGTGCACGTTCTACATCACCTAGACTCGTGTCACGGAGTTGAAGAATGAGGTGACATCACATGGGCCTGGATGGCGGTCTGTACATCTTCAGCTCATGCCACAGTATCTGCCGATTGTGGATGCCATCATTACCGCTTTCGGCGGCGCTGCAATTTGATTCTGCACGTATACTGCATGCAGAAGTTGTAATGTCTTGCTGAGCCATGCCAGCTTTCTGCTGACTCTCAGTCAGGGACCACAGCCTGCCTGCAAGAGCACGAGGGCCAACACACGTGCCTCTCTCTACAACAGGTGCAGCACGAACATCGACGCTGACCGTGGCGCCGCCACGCAGCGCTGACCACGACACCACCTTGTTGTAATGCGCGTCATACAGCAGAGCGCGCACTGCTCGCACATCGGCGGACACTGTCATCGCGAGCCAAACATGCAGGCACACACGCAAGCGCTCACGTCAACGACGTAGTCTAGGTGGTCCGCGTGATGGACGACGGGGTGGCCGCACTCCGGCCCGTGCTGAGCGCCGCTGCAGTTGGGGGCGGGGTTGGGGGCGTGCAGGTGGTGGTCCTGGCTGCTCCACGGCGACTGGCGCCCGCTGCCCTGCGGCGGCGGCTGCTGCTGCTGCTGCTGCGGTGGGGCGGTGGCACGACAGGCAGAGGCCGGGCCTGCGCTACTGCCACCTGCACCACGCGCCAGAGAGATGCGGAGCTCAGCAGTTGTGATGAGTCGTGTGATGAGTCTACAGTACTTGGTGGGCGCATGAGGGAACGAGCGAGCAGGGAAGGAAGTGCGATCGCATGGACGCACTGATCTCATGACAACTGCTGCATGCCGCGTCCAATGCAAGTGATCAAGCAGCTGTACACTGACGTCTACCCCTGTTTCATGCCGCCAAAAAGCTAGCACGCAGTGTGACACCAAGTAGAGCGCAGAGCGACGCCGACTCGACACTCCCCCCACTCAGTGCTCCACACCTGTAGGACCGCCCGACGCGCTGCCAGCTGGGTGTGCAGGATGCACGGCAGAGCCGTCGCAGTGCGCGCCGCAGCTGCCGTCCCAGTGCGGCAGCGGCGCGGCCACCGCGCCCACTGCGGCGGCAGCAGCGGGCGCCCCATCACACGGCATGGCGGCGCCCGGGGCCGGAGCGCGTGCAGCAGCGGTGTGAGCGGTAGCGGCGGCGCATGGACAGGCTGGGGGCGCCGCGCTGTGGCCGCCGCTGCCGCCGCCGTCGCCCATCAACTTGCCGCTGACCTGCACGTACGTCAGCGGGCATGAGAAAGGTCAGCAGGAAGCGTCTGCGCAGGTGTGCAAGGGTGCAGTGCTTGGCCGACTGGGCTGCTGCGCGGCAGGGGTTCAGTCGGAACATGAGAGGGTTAAGGGTGTGCCGCGCTCGAGCAGGAGTGCGCGGCAGCAACAGAATGAAGGCTTGAAAGAAGAACAGCATAGACCTGGACCCCCAGCAAACCACTGCGATGTGCATACGCGGTGCAGCTCAGCCGCATGTTGGAAGAGCCTGAAGTTCAGCGCACTCACACAGGCACCACTGAGTGGCCAACTCACCCACGAGCCCCTGCTGGCTGGAAAGCACTCCAGCTCGCCCGTGGGCAGCAGGAAAGCCAGGTGCGAGTTGTGCAGCATGGCGCGGTGACCGCACCGCGGCCCGTGCACATGAGCTTCGTTTTGCGCCCCCGCCATCGCCGTTGCAGACGCCCCTGCGAGCGGTGCGCTCGCCATCGCGTCCACGGGCGGCAGCGCTGCCAGCGCTGCCCCAGGCGCGCGCCTGCTGCACTTGCCGCCGCTGGCCGTGACCCCGGAGGCAGCGGCGGCGCTAATATGAGGGCAGCGGCGCTGGCGCTTTGCAGGTGGAGCGCTGCCACCATCCAGAGTCAGCGCGCGCAGCTTGCCATGAGGGCAGGACGCCTGGGCGCGTGGCGGCCCAGGCGGCGACGCGCACACGGCGGCAGGCGCGCCGGGCGCAGCAGCGGCGGTGGCGGCGCTGCTGTGTGCCGCCGCCGCGCGTGCGTGTGAGGCAAGCGTATGGGATGATGTGCTGCATGCAACGCCTGATGAAGCAGCTGACACTGGCTGCAGACAAGGCGAAGGCGTGCAGGCGACAGCTGCGACGCGTGCGGGTGCCGCGCCAGCTGCATCGGCAGCACAGTGTGCCTGCGTGTGGGCGGCGTGAGCTGGAGCGTTGCACACGCCATCCGCTGGCAGGGCCACTGGAGCTGTCGCTCTGTCGACCGCGCGCCTCACGCCCGCTCCTGGCGCGTGCGATGAAGACTGCCCTGTGCCGCCACGAGAGTCGCCGCAGTGCAGTTGCGATGGCGCATGCGGCGAGCTGCGAGACCTGCGCACGCCGGCAGCCACGACATGAGCGCTAGCGGCTGCGGACGCTGGCAGCGGGCTGAGCGAGGCTGCGTGATCCGCATGAGCGGCCGGCGTGACTGGCCTTGTGATGCGGCTCCGCTGTCCCTCAGGCGCGGCGCTGCGGGCTGCCTGGGAGGGGGCGGCGGCGTCGACAGAGCGTGCCCTGCGGGCCGGGCGTGGCGCACGCTCGGACGTCGCTGGTGCTGCTGTCACAGTCATGGCCTGAGAGCGAGGGAGGCGCGCAAAGTGCATGCAAAAGAGGGCCTGTAAGAGGAGGCTTCGCGGACTTTGCTGCCAGCAAGATGCTCACGACCGTGTGCAGCATCGGCGATGCGAACGCATGGCAAACGCGGTGGCAAATTGCGCATGTAGGCAGCAATGAAGACTCAATGGGCAGAAACCGCACACAAGCGAGCGAGAATCTGAGAGTGGCAGCAGCAACAGATAGGAAGACCTGAGACATGTCCTGTACACAGAGTGCTGACACAAATCAGGAGGGATGACCTTAGAAGGAATATGTAATGATGCCGTTTTGCTGTTGTTCCTGCAAACGTTCAAGCGACGGGGAACTGTGTGTGAGCAGTGTTGTGACTAACATTGAGAGTGCTACATCCAGACCCACCAACCGCAAGCTGTTGCAGAGCACTGACATGCAAATCTTCACGCCAGCGGCTGATGCTTTGCGCTCATGCTGTAATCAGCATCAGCGGAGTTGAACTGGCAGAATCAGTGGAGGACCATCAAGTGGGCACTGACATATGTCCAAGTGGTGATATGTACAGCAGTGCACCACGGCTGACAAACTCGTATACCGGTCAAACAGACACGGAGCAGCGTAGATGTACACACCATGCCTTCCCCATGCCTTGGCTGCTATTTTCAGTGGCCATCACAGCTACAACGCGGGACGCGCGGCCTGCGGAACTGCTAAGCAAAGGCGAGGGATGGAGCCAGTCTAAAGCAGCAACACTCAGGCTGCACAATGAAGTTGAAATTAGAAGTAGCATCACCTTGCACGCTCTCACCTGAAGCTGGTCGGGCGACAGCTCAAGCTGGTGGCACGCGCGCGCGTGCTTCCTGGCGTCGTGCCGCCGTGTGAACGTCTTGCCGCAGCCGGGGTGAGGGCACGTGTAGCTGCGCAGCAGCGAGCGGCGCGGCGCATCGCGCTAATCTCACATGTGCATCTTGCCAGTCAATACCAATGCGATTGTCAGCATGCTGACACATCAAACTCGTCGCACCAGCAGGTCCCAGTATGTTCAGGCATATACGCAGTAGTACATGCGCGCTGGCTTACCTACAACAGAGCGGAGTGGCAGCAGCACGCAACCAAACGTTGTGCTGCAATTCCCACAAGGAGTACGCAGCCAAGATCGGGTTGCCTGCACTTCACTTGCGATGCGTGCACTCACTTGTCCAGTCTCAACTGCAGTGGTGATTGCAGGCACGTCTTGAAACGCACGTCACTGCCGCAGGAGTGCACTGCTGAGTTGCCACTCCAGAGATCCTGGAGTTGCGTGCTTGCTGGCCGTTCACCAGTCCTTGTGAGCTTGCCCACGCGCTTCTGATGCCTGATGCTTCGAAGTAAGAGTGGCCCATCACAACTGTTGCCTACTTACGTTATGAAGCTGCACCATAAGCAGGCCTCTCAGCACTGTGCTGCGGCCATGGTGCCATATTCAGCCTACGCAAGGCAGTGGAATGACGCAGCTTTTGAACAGAACATACAGTATGGGAAATGTGATCATTGTAGCAGTCAACTGCAGAGGAGCTCTTGCACACTGATCGTGACTCTTCGTTGTGCAAAGGCGAATGCTGCAAACAGTCCTGCTATGATGCAGCTGACGTCACGCAGTTACAATCGTAACTGGTGTATGTTTGTACCTGGGCTTTGAGGTGGATTCATGCGTGCGCTCATGGCTCCTGCATTGTACAGTAGTATGGGAGGGTGACAACAGAGATGCAGACAGCATAAGATGACATGAACGCACTCATCAGCAATGAGACGAGCAGGCTTCGGGTAAGCTTGCCCGGCAATGACAGTCATGAAACTGCCGAATCGCACTCGACGTATGCCCTGCGCGGTTTGCTGCCAGTCTAAACCTCAACAATAAATAGCTGCCAGTCTGAAGCTCAACAATAGTAAGCCTGCCGTGCAATGCACACTCAGACCACAAGCCTGCATTAGTTTCTGGGCAAAAATCATGCCACACAATATGTAGCTGGATCCTGTGCCAACAACTTGAGCCAGGATGATCACAATTAGGTACTGACCGCGCTGTTACCGCGTGACTTATCTCTTAAGTGTAAACATGGGAAGCTCCCACGGCTAACAGTCGGCACACTTAAAAGCAAGTCCTTCAACATTTCTTCAAAGTCTGTTATCTTTGTGGAGATTGTAAAATCTGAGGAGCACAGTGGTCTAGCATGCAGCAACCCTCGTCAGCAGTCACCTGAGATCGCCGCAGCGTGCAAACGTTCTCCCGCAGGTGTCGCAGCGAAAAGGCTTCTCTCCCGTGTGCACGCGCATGTGCGTCTCCACGTCCGCTTTGCGCTGGAACTCGCGCCCGCACACCTCACACGTGTACCGCTGAGCAGAGACGTCAGCGGCGCAAGGTACCGGTCAACAGAATGAGCATGGGCATGCCATTGACCAGCGAGGCGCCTTTGGGCAGATCAACCGCACAGCGTGACAGCAGCCGCTGGCCTGCGCATACGAATGGTGGCGCCGCCTGAAGCAGTACTCAGGCTCCGCAGCGGGTGCAGTGGAAGCTGCAGCAGCCGGTGCTGAGCATCCACTGCATGGTGCGTGAGCAGCTGACCGGCGAGCCAGGGCGCAGCTGACCTGCCCGTCGCTCGCGCACAGCGTGGGGCACGGCGCACTGTGATGCCTGCAGCGCACGCCCACTCTACGGCAAGGTCGCCCACCTGTGTGAGTGGTGTGGCTTCATTCAGATACCTAGCGTAGCTGCTGCAACGTCAAGCCTGACTTGACGTGATCCCGGAAATGCTGAGAGGCTGTCGTTACAGATCTACCTGAAGAATGTATCTTGGCGGGACAGCAGGTTAGCTGAGCTGCACTATGTACACATTCACGGCTCCTTATGCAACAGCCTGGACAAGGTGCTCGAAGAAAATAAAGCTGCATTGGTGCACTGGGAGAGGTCCAGGTAGTATAGACATGATGAACGGCATGCAGGCCTTACTTCTTTCAGGCGCACTTCACACGGCTCTGCACACACAAAGATCATCTCTGCAGTCCACACATGTTTGAAGATAGAATGCTTGCTCCACACAGTGGATTAGAGGCGCCAACGTATGACAACGCACCTTCAAACCCATGTGCACATCCATGTGCCGCCTCAGATTCCCCTTTTGCGTGAATCTTTTGCCACAGTTTGTGTACGGGCACATGAAGGGATGGGTGGGATGGGAATCGCTGATGATCTCCAGCTCCGGCAACGTAGCCAGCCCAGACCTAGCGGAGCCAGATGGAAGGTGAGTCGTGTCAGGAGCCAGTTTTGCAGCAGCCGTCGTGCCGTATCTTCCATTGGCGCTATCATAACCGCTGTCCCCTCCGCTGGTGGCATCGGTACCATCGCCAGAACATGGCTCCAGCTTCCCTTGGCCCGAGACCATCACTTCCTTCTGCAGATGAGCAGCAGTGCCATGCAGCCCTTTTTGAAGCAGGAACTGCAGCACAGCGGCAACATCCAGGTCGTCGTCACAGCCGGCGACGTTGCTCATTCTTTGCTCTGCTGCGGCCATCTTGCTCTGCTGTTATACGCCGACGCCGTCGGAGAAGGTCGCTTGCTACTTAGTATATATTGACTAGAGCCGCAGCCTGCATCATGTGTGCTTGATAGGAAAAGCTATGCTCACCAGATCTCAAGCTGCTGTGAAAGCGTGCTGCGTCAAAGCCTTCACTAGCGGCGAACTTGGCAAAGAGGGAGTGTCATCCGGAACTTGAACTCCGTTGGGGGTGTGTTGTAACACTGTTGTTTTTGCACCCACCATTTTGGGCACCGCAAGCTGGTGTGAACATCCATTCCAAGGCCCAGAGCTGTTGAGGGCAGACACGAAGCCTACGCAGGGCAGCTCAGCTGGATCTCTGCTCGCTACGGCGGGTCGCTGAGGCTAGGCCCTGCCTCTGCAAACGAGGCAAAGACGGGGAAGCTCCACCAGCAAGCGGTCCAGAGAAAAAAAGTGGGTTGCAGCTTCCCCAGATTTCCATGCAAAGGCCGCATCAGATCTGTGTTGTCGGTTGCAGCCTTTCCAAGCTGTGGTCTGGCATTGGAGAAAAGTAGTACCTATGTAAGCAAATCCCTGGCCTAAGGCCTCCACTAGCATCATTCTGTTATCAGTTAGTTCCCTAGCCCAGCGAGTGTCAGTGAGCTGCCTGCTCGCAGGTTTGAAGCCATCTGTCTGATCTTAAATTTCATGGCATGACAAGTGCTCATTGTGTGCTCTCACAACCTACAAGCTGCAACAAGTTGAAAGCAATGCATGGATGCTACATGTCATCAATAACAATGGCTGTTCAGACAGACTCTTGCGCAGGAGGCCATCCTCGAACACTGAAAAGTACATCAGCAATGCCAATTGGCTTAAGTGAACACATGCATTGCCACAACTCTCAGCACTGGCTTGGGATTGCTCGAGGACAGGACGAGAAGACAGGATGCTCTCAAACGAATCAAGTACTTGCTTTGCGCTGACGTGCTTGCTGGCTCATGCAGATAACTGCGATAGTTATACAGGATGAACTGGTAACTTACCTGCCACAGATCCACTCGTGCCAAGTCTGGCGCAAAACTGCCTGGGCAGATGAAGATCGGGGGGGGGGTAAGGTGTACACCCGTGCTTGAAGAATAAACACAGGTGGTGGTGGCTATGGAGTTAGTTCACCAATGTTGTTCTTGACCCGAGTGATTGTGCTGATGCGAGTAGCTGCAGCATCTTGATGGTGACCAAGCCGCGATGGAGGTTCATTCTGCACGCCTGCTTGTGGTGCTGTGGCGCTAAGCCTTGGTTTAGATTTTTCCGTTCTGGTGCGTACCCACTGACTTGCACTTGAATTTCACTCCCAACCGTTCGGCCAGCGTGTACGCACACGGGACATTCGACAGACCGCCATGATGCAGATGCATCGAGCACAGTGTCCAGATGCGTATCCCCGATGTCAGAGGTCTCGTCACCGCCTTCGCCAGATCCAGCGATCATCCAGGCGCTCTCAGCCATCTCAGTCACTTGCAATTTTGAAGCAATGTGCAGCTCTGATTATAATTTTAAAGCAGCTGCGATGCCGGAGTCCTGGGTCGAAGGACCCCGAGTCGTGTGCGACTGAGCACTGCGCACGCGCGCCACATGTACAATTGCAAATTCGAGAAGGGAGACCACTGGTGCAAGAAGTGCAGCAGCACAAAGCACAAGAAGATCAGCGCCTGGGGCGTGTTATCAAGTAGTAGCCTTACAAATTAACCAGGTGCAAACGTAGACGGCGTATTGCGCGCACAGCGCACTTGAGCGCAAAATATGAGCATGCAAGCAGAGCTGTGCGTAAAGTACGAAGTTGCGTAGCGGTTGAGCAAGCGAAAAGATGACCCTGCGCACTATGGACACAAAGCAGGCGTGCCAGGGGCCGGGTGGTACAGGCCATAGCGAGCTTGTACGGCAGAGCAACATTCAGAAAGCAGAGACCAGAATGTAATGGTGTGTAGCACTCACATTTAGCTGGCCAGAGTTGGGGGCTTGGTGCAGGAGGTTGCCTTTGGGGCTAGGGACGACTCTGGCGGCTGGTCTTGCCAACTTGTCAACAGTTGCTTCGCTATGCAGGTTTGTCAACCTCATTCAATCTGGAGGCTCTCTGAGATAACGCTCACTCAACGAAACTGCCTGAGGAGAGTTCCAGACATGTTCTTCTGTAGTCAGAAACCGCCTTGTCATGCAGCTCCCATCTTTACACTCAGCAACTCAACTTAGTGGAGTATGTGCAGTATAAGCGCCACATCGGTGGCGACTGGCTCCAAGGGCACACAAGCTGCGCGTAAGCGCATCCCCTTCCCGCCCAACTGCAGCTACTGCTACTACTACTCCTACCATTACGCACACCACTACTGCCCTCTCCAGGTGTTGCCAAACTCCCACTGGCAGCAGCCACTTTATCACACGCAAGCTTCAGAATGCATTCGTCCCCGGCCTCGCGGGCTACACTCGAGTGGAGTGGTTGCAGCAATCGTGAGCACTGTCAGGACCCACAATAGTGCCCTCACAGTGGATCCGGCGAAGCTGCTGCTGCTGCTGCCGCTACAGTAGTGCTAGAGCTGCTGCTGTGGGGCTGGTGCTGCTGCTGCCGCTATCGCCTCCCCAAGCGCGCTCCACTCCATAGCTCCATGCTGAGCTGCCGACGCTGCTGCTTCAGGTGCTGGTGGCAATCCCACAATTGCGTCTCAGCCACAAGCTCCGTCCTCCGCACATGGGTAACACACCTGAGGAGTGGATGTAGCAATCCTGAGAGCCATCAGGCCCCAGCATTGTGCGTCTGTAAGGAGGTCCAAGGAAGCAGTCGCTGCTGCTGGTGGTAATGCTGCTGCTGGCGCTGCTGGTGTTGCTGCTCTGGCTGCTGACGGTGCAGCTGCTGCCAACAACTCCACAAGCGCGCTCCACCCTACAACACGTCCTGACTGATGGCGCTGCTGCTGCTGGCGGCGATCCCACAAGCGCGGTCTAGCCCCTGACTCCATCCTCTGCACGTGGACAACACTCCAGAGGAGTGGATATAGCAATCCTGGGCGCCCCTAAGTTTAGTGCAACTGCATGAAGGTGCAAGCAAGCTACTGCTGCTGCTGCTGCTGCTGCTGCTGCCGGTGCTATCGGTGCTGCTGCACTGCTGCAGTTGCTGCTGCTGCTACGCTGCTGGTATTGCTGCTGCGGCTGCTGGTGTGACTGATGCTCACAACAGGTCCACAAGTGCGCGCCAACCTCCAGCACCGTCCCGACCTGCTGGCGCTGCTGCTGCTCCCCGGCACTTGCACACGCACGCTCGAGCCCCTAGCTCTGTCCTTCGCATGTACTCAGCAGCACTCCAGAGGAGTAGCAACAGCAATCCTGGGCGCCAACAGCGCCAGAATAGTGCCTCTGCACGGAGGTCGTTAACAAGGCACATAAGTTTTTTCTGAAGGTGGCGGTGGTCTGGCATTGGAGAAAAGTAGTACAACACCTATGTAGTGGCCAATCCCTGGCCTGAGGCGGCCAGTGACATTTCATTCTATGCTTAACTAGTTCCATAGCCCAGCGAGTGTCAGTGAGCTGCCTGCTCGCAGGTTTGAAGCCATCTGTCTGATCTTAATTTTCATGGCATGACAAGTGCTCATTGTGTGCTCTCACAACCTACAAGCTGCAACAAGTTGAGAGCAATGCATGGATGCTACATGTCATCAATAACAATGGCTGTTCAGACAGACTCTTGCGCAGGAGGCCATCCTGAACACTGAAAAGTACATCAGCAATGCCAATTGGCTTAAGTGAACACATGCATTGCCACAACTCTCAGCACTGGCTTGGGATTGCTCAAGGACAGGACGAGAAGACAGGATGCGCTCAAACGAATCAAGTACTTGCTTTGCGCTGACGTGCTTGCTGGCTCATGCAGATAACTGCGATAGTTATACAGGATGAACTGGTAACTTACCTGCCACAGATTCACTCGTGCCAAGTCTGGCGCAAAACTGCCTGGGCAGATGAAGATCGGGGGGGGGGTAAGGTGTACACCCGTGCTTGAAGAATAAACACAGGTGGTGGTGGCTATGGAGTTAGTTCACCAATGTTGTTCTTGACCCGAGTGATTGTGCTGATGCGAGCAGCTGCAGCATCTTGATGGTGACCAAGCCGCGATGGAGGTTCATTCTGCACGCCTGCTTGTGGTGCTGTGGCGCTAAGCCTTGGTTTAGATTTTTCCGTTCTGGTGCGTACCCACTGACTTGCACTTGAATTTCACTCCCAACCGTTCGGCCAGCGTGTACGCACACGGGGCATTCGACAGACCGCCATGATGCATATGCATCGAGCACAGTGTCCAGATGCATATCCCCGATGTCAGAGGTCTCGTCACTGCCTTCGCAAGATCCAGCGATCATCCAGGCGCTCTCAGCCATCTCAGCCACTTGCAATTCTGAAGCAACGTGGTGCGCCTGTGTCAGCGGTGAAGCAAACTCTGCGTTGGCGAGAGTGCTGGGAGGCGTCAGCATGTGTGGGACGAGCAGGCCACTGGCATCGTCCTCCTGCTACTACTGCAGGATGTCGCCACACATCGGCCAAGAGAATCACAAGCTTCACCAGCGGGAGGGAGTCGGCTTGGTGGAAGATCAAATGTCGCAGCGCCATAAACGGCGCTTGACCGCAGCTTCAACCAGCAGCAGCAGAGGAGGAGGAGAGAGCGCTGCTGCAGCCAGGACCTTGGACATCGAAGGCCTACTGCTACATCTGTGTAGTTTTCAAGGGGGCAGAAGAGGTGCGGACTGGGGCAGCAAGCATGGCGACGACTGCGTTAGCAGTGGCCACTTGTCGCTGTTGTTGTTGAAGGAACAGGACCAGCAGCCCCTCACAATCACCAGCAAGGCCCTGGAGACCGCAGCAGCTGCTGGCGACCTTCCTCTGCTGCAGCACCTCTGCGTCAGGCTGCTGCCTCAGGGCGCAGCGCTGGAGGTGCTGCAATCCGCGTTCAACGCCGCTGCTCTGCACGGTCACCTGCACGTCCTGCGATGGCTGCACAGCGAGCTAGGGACACAGGGCACAGGCTGGGCGGTGGAGGGCGCAAGCAGGCACGGCAACCTGGAGATTGTGCGCTGGCTGCTCGGCACCCTTAGGCAGGGCTGCTCAGACCGCGCCTTCACATCGGCCTGCGTCAACGGGCACATCGAGGTTGTCCACTTCCTGCACAGCATCAGGCCCGACGCAGGGGGGCCCTGGGCGCTGCACGGCGCCGCCATGAACGGCCACCTCAACATCGTCCAATTCCTCACCAAGCACTGCGCCTGGGCGAATCGCTGCACAAGCGATGCCATGGATCTGGCAGCGATCAATGGCCACCTCGCGGTGGTCCAGTGGCTGTCCGAGAATCGGACGGAGGGGTGGACGACATGGGGCTTGGACGGGGCACGGACGGGCGGTTATGACGACGTTGTTGAGTTTTTGCTGTCGACAAAGCGGTGAGAGCGGCTCCTGGCCTTAGCGGCCTGTGTTGGTTGTGTTTGGGCACGTCGTACCCCTCGCCCCCCCCCCGCAGGTTAGGCTTCTCCCCCATCGTAGTGACGCATTGTATAGACCAGTGGGCAGCAGTCAGGTTTGCACTAGATCATGTGCCACGCTGCGCAGCTCCCAGCGGCCCACAGCAGCTGGGTGTACATAGATGACACATATACATAGACTTGAGCGGCAGGCCAGAGCACACGCACCGACGACAGACAACGAAATGTTGCACAGGACCTGTTTGTTTCTCACATCTGGTCTTGGTATTCTAACTTTCACCCGCTGTGAATGCGCGCTTGATGCTTTGATTGCATTGCACATGTCCATCTGATGGCGTTGTTTTGAACTGGAGAGAGGCAAGCAGCAGTCCACAATGCTAGAAAGCAGTAGTGCTCACGAGGTGCAGCATGGACTCAGGTTGAGATTGATGCAGCAGCGTGCGCTTACACCTATCAGGTATAGCACAGCCATTTCTGCTGATATCCGCTCACGCGTATGGGCATTGGTTTGCGTTTATTCAGTTGCCAATGCTTTGCATGTCTATACTCCAGGATCAGCTTTGTCATCACACAACTTGTGGACACTTATGCATTGTGTATGTCATCGCAAAAGGCATCAGCTCTGAGGGATACCAGCAGTCGCAGGTGAGAGTACCCTCCTGCCTTCACCGCTTGCACGCGGATCGATTTCTTGTTTCATTGTGTGCTGAGCACTGTACTGTCAGTGTTACCAATGGTGAGCACACGCTGTTGGCTTGGCTTTGCTTGAAATGGGGCATGCTCTGTTTGAGGTGAGAAAAGCAACGTCTACAGTCCTCTTGGGATACCAGTGCCCAATCTCGCCCGCAGACAACCACTCCCACTGCAAAAACTCTAGGGCAAGGTCACCCAGCCATGCGCTGGACTTGTCTACTATTTGAATGCCTTACACAACAGGTCTGGATCAACTGTCCTGCGTTCCGGTGGAGCTCTGGGCAAGCTCTCTTCCAGGCAGAGGGTATGTAGGCACCATACATGTCGGTACTTTTTTGTTTCCTTTCCGCTTGCGGCGTAGACACCTCCCCCCTCATAAAGCACCACACTGAGCCAAACCGTGGTGCAGGTGCTCCATTCTAGCGCCAAACCTGTCCCGTTTCGTAGGAGATCAATGCAGGCCTGGTCAGCGCAGTGTCTGAAAGGCTATGGTGATAATTTTGCATCACGTCTAAAGGCATAATAGGGCACAAGGCACTGGAGCTGAAGGTGCTGTTGTATTGGTGCAGGAAAGTCAAACCTTCATGCAGTACCAAGATGCGTTGCATTGACAACACCTGGGCGCACACGGCAATTGCGCCAACGACCCTAAAGTACTTCATCCCACAATTGCCACACCTGTGTATGTAGCATCAAGGTCACCTCGAAGTCTGTTTTTTGGCGAGTCCCAAAGACTCATCCCGAACTCGCGGACAACATCGACTCACTCGCGTACAAAACCGAGTTGCCGATAAAAACTCTACTAGAGAGAGCGTGAGCGAGAGCAGGGAAGCACAGCGTGGAAGCACTCGCAGGACGTCAAGGTGAGCACGCTTGTAATTCTAGTCTGCTAATCGGGCAGGGAAGCGCCGACTCTCGTGCTGCCAGAGGCACACACTCTGCGCGCTGAATTTGAACGAGCAAATTGTTGGTTCATTCAGCGGTTGCGTTGCTGTGCTTAGCGGCACTACCGCTACGTGACATACGTCGTATCTAAATTTCATAGCATGGCGTGCAGGATCCGAGCGTCGTGCGCTGTGTGCTCGCGTGGGGTGCCATTCGCCTTATGAGCACCTGCGGCGCCGCGCTTGCTGTACCTCTCGGCGGATGATGTGCATCGGTCGCTCTCGGGGCGCAATTGAATGTAAAGCTTTGCCGCAATCAATCCATGCGCATTTGGTGGGCTCATGTACGTATTGTCGTGCTTTTGAGCGTCTAACTGCCCCTTTTGCATATTTGTCGTTGCCTTGACCAAGGGTTTTCGCGCACAGAGGCGCCCGTACAAACTTGCAGATCATGTCACTTTAAAGAACAAGCTTGCAGATCATGTCATGTCAAAACGCTGCTATCGTGTCGCGTTGCTTCATGTGGCAAGCCGCTGCAGTCCTTGTGTCCGTTTCTCACGTTCGGATGCTTCTCTTTGCAGCAGATGTCGGGCAAGGGGAAGGGCGGCCCTATGGGCAGCATGTCAGGCGGGAAGGGAGGAAAGGGAGGCAAAGCGCCTACTGCCAAGAAGGCGCCGCAGTCCCGCTCCCAACGAGCAGGCCTGCAGTTTCCCGTGGGCCGTATCCACAGGTTCCTCAAGTCTCGAGTGCAAACGCAGCAGAGGGTTGGAGCAACCTCTGCCGTTTACACGGCTGCAATCCTGGAGTACCTCACTGCCGAGGTGCTCGAGCTGGCGGGCAATGCGTGCAAGGACCTTAAGGTGCGCTCACTTTTGTAGGTGGCAGGTCTGTGCTTGAGGTGACGGTGGTGCTGTACGGATTGACTGCTACTCGACATCACGCGAGGCCATCACAGCTTACTGGCGTGTGCAGTGCTCAATCACTTCCGACGGTACCTCACCGTGGCTCAACAGCGTACTGAGTTAGGTTAGCCACCATGAGGGGAGCTTGAATGTGTGGTGTACATGTCCCTCGCGGTGTATGGTGAGACATTGCAGCGGTGATGTGAATGTGGCCTCATGGTGCAATGCATCCGTGCAGCTGATGTCATGGGCGCAGTTGATTGTGATGTATGCGCATGCGCTCCATGCATGAGCCATTTGACCGTTACACGGGGGTTTTGTCTGGCCTCATCCAGGGTGTGCTGCTGGTTTGTGTATGGTTGCTTACAAACACGCACATTGAGATCTTGTGCTGCTCCCGCCGCTACCACTGGTGCTCACAGGTGAAGCGTATCACGCCAAGGCACTTGCAGCTCGCCATCCGTGGAGACGAGGAGTTGGACACCTTGATCAAGGCCACCATTGCGGGCGGTGGCGTCATCCCACATGTGAGCAAACAAAATGTTCACATGGAGCACGTTGCTGCTGCACCTTTGCGAAATGATTAGTGGCATTGCATGGCCAGGCGCTGGAAATGCCTGCATTGATGGCGGTAATGGCCTGACTAGGATTCTGCACATCTGCAATCACTGCATTGCAATGTCTGGTATAGATGTACTGCAATACCAGTTGGCAATCAAAGCGTGACTCGAGCTTGCGGATTACGCTCAGGATGCTTGACTGCTTGGTTATCATGTGTGATCACTTGTCTAGTTCACACATGACCAGGTGCAGGCATGTCACATGTATCGGTGTTGTGCCTTCACCAAGGCGCTAACGCGTACGCGCATTCACAGAGCCTTTACTTCAAACAACTCGTAATGACACGCCTTTGTTGCCTCCCCTTCTCCCCTTTGCAACGCTCCGCTTCGGCAGATCCACAAGAGTCTGATCTCCAAGACGCAGAAGAAGCTGCCCATCATGATGAAGCCGCCCAACACAAAGCAGGTCTAAGAGGCGTAACCTCAGTACTCCGCCAATGCGCTGCTTCACGCACCGCGGCGCTCTCGTCACCACGCCCTGCCGCTGCTTTCTGTGCTGCCGCATGACGCCGACAAGGGTCTGGGTGTGGGCTCTGTCTGGCTGTATATATTTAGAAACGCACGCAGAGCTACGCAGCTCAGTTGTGAGGTCAAGCGCCGGGAGGGCGGCGGCAGCAAGCAGGCAGATCCTCCGCTGGCGCAGTATGAGTGTTCCGCCTTATGGCCTGCAAGAACTCAGCAAGCAAGTGGCGGTAGGCCCGGCGCCCAGCAAGTTGGTGGCATGCGCAACGCCGGTCGGTGTGCACCACTGCGCGCTCTTGCTTGGCTTCGGCTACACGACAGCTGGCCAAGCACACGTTTGCTGCCATGGCAACTGGTATCCGCGCACGTAATGGACGATACTTCGCATGACGTGCGATGGGCTGCTGTTTTTGCCCTGCATTTGTAGTTAAAGGCATGCCTCAAGGCAACACATCGAGTGCGTCAGCCCGTTATGACCGGCTCTATCCTGAGCTGGCAGCTTCTGACTCGCGCCATGCATTCATGAAAGATGCAGCAGTTATTTGTGGGACCTACTTGTTCATTCGGCGCCCTTCCCTGTCAGCTGCTAGATCGTTCCACAGTTTTGTTGCTGTAACTAACATGATGATGCTGCAAGACTGCATGAGAGGTTTGTGCTGCAGCTATGCAGCATGTCGTCGATGTTTGAAGAACTCAACAGCTTCAAGTTTGAATTCAACTTGAAGTTTATGTTGAAGTTATTTTTGAAGTTATCAGGAAGTTGAAGGTGTGTAGAAAGAGGTTGTGAGCCAGTTGTGCGCACTGTCTTTCATCGTGGGCAATAAGCAATGAACGAATGATCAGTGCCGGCTCCACCACTCGTACGCTAGGTGGCAGAAGGACGGATCGGCATCTGAACACGTGCAAGACTTGCGTTTGAGCGTAGAAGCCGGGATCCAGCCGTGATAGCAACTGGAGAGAAGCATATGCTGATGATGGTGCGTTAGCCAACGAAGCGGTAGCAGTGCGTTTACGGGGCAGTGCACCAGCAAGACAGGAGGAGCTGCGCTGGGCAGAACGGAGAGCGGGCATGGGCAATGCTTCCGCACACGCGTTCACTGCATCGGGGCAGCAGCAGGTCGGCGACCTCAGAGGCAGGCTGCAGGAGGACTTGCCCAAGCTGATTTACGTGGAGCGGCTGTCAAATGGCAAATTCATAAAGAGCTTCAAATGCAAGGTTGACGGCGTGGGTGTCGTCGTGAAGGTGAGCGACCTGGCAATCTGTTGGTACTTGTATGCATCATTGTACATGGTTCATATTCGAATGCAGATGCTATCCGGAGTCAATCAACTCCAGCCATACATCAGCCCTCTCTGTGTGGCCATGGGCACACGGATTAACCTTTTTGCAGGGCATCAGGCAGTAATACATCCCAGCAGCTCAGCTGGTGCATGCTGTTCACCAAGTAACTTGAGCCGCCATCAAACATGGCATGTTGACTGGTGCACCCAGGGATCAAACATTTGCGGATGCCATTCGATGCTGGGTGCACGCTGTTTGTGCGACTGATGGCGCCAGCCATTTTGTAGAGAAGAAGTCTGTGCAACACACACACACTCTCGTGGTTGTGCGGTTCCATGATCACCATGATTACTCAATTGGCTCAACGTTCCTATATGAAAATCCAGGCAGTTAATACATCTGCATCTGTAAGCTCACCCTGCCATCCGCAAGTACTTCCTTCTGCGCAACGATCTAGTGTGGTGTGTGCGTTGGCTGAGCTGCGCCTTCAGTTATTATGACGGGAGGACACACGGTGCTTTGCAGGCAAGGTGCTGAGCCGGTTGAAATAGCTGGCTATCTGGCAGCTGGACTGACCAACCAAATTGGCTGACCCGGCTAAGCCGGTTCTGCAAGTTCAAGACCAGCTTCACCGGCTAGACTAGCCAGCTTTTAGCCAGCCACGCCAGTCTATGTAGCTTGGCTTTCGGCGGGTCACACTGCATCACTCCAACTCTGTGATGACCATAAACTGTATTAGTGGAATCAAGTGGCACAGCACGAATAGTATCAATGAAAGTTGCTGCTGCTGCTGCAAGTGACGCACGCATGGCACAGCGCACTACACAGCTGACATGGCAGTCATGCCGTCGTACATACTCGCATCGCATGTGTAAATCAAATAATGCATTGTTGATTGCGGGAGTGCTGACATGACATCAGAAGAGGAAGCAGCAGCAGCAGCAGCAGTGCAGAGACAAGACAGTTGCAGCAGCCCGAAGCCAAGGCAAATGCGGCAGTGAGGAAAGAACACACTATGGTTTGGTGCAAGATGCTTTTGATTGTCAGACTAATGCTATTAATGGTGGCACTTTTGCAGCAGCAGCGTGTGCATGAAGCTGCAACACCTATGTCATGAGTCAGCCTTAACCACTAGAGCTGAGGGACTGTGGGTCAGTGAGGGATGGCAAAGACAGTTAGCGCCGCCAATCTGCGATTGAGATAGAGTTTGATGGCACTCCGAAAGCCAGGACACACCATCAGCTCAGCTCTACTTCAGCCTTGCCGATTAGTTTCATTCAGGGTAGGCATAGCCGATGTTGCCTCAACACACCACTTGAAGTCGTAGGACCCTAAGGCACATGATGGCGGTGGGACTGACAGTGCGTGAATTGCAGGCGTTGTCTGTAAAGTTTAAGCCGTACTGTCAATGGCAGTCTACGCCACGCATTATGAGGCACCCGAATGTTGATGCACCATGGCTGCTGCAGCGTTGTGACCCTGTATGTCAAGGACGGACCGCACATGGGGGGGTGATCCTTGTAACGCTGTGAATAACCTTGCTTCACACAAGCTCGAGTATACAACATGAACTTGCAAGCCTCATCTGTGAGCTGGCACTGTTGTTCTGGAGCACCCGCCTCCTGTCATGCACTCCTGTCCTACAATGACGCTTTCCAAATTCCCTGATACTGTCACTGTCAAGGCATGCATGCCACGTGTTCACGACGTACCACCCGAACTGCAAGAGCAGCCGCCGTTGTAGACCGCCGCCGCGACCCGCGGCCTCTCGTGCGAGCTCACATCTCTGTTACACTGAGCTGAGGGCGCGCTGCCCTGTCTTTCTCGCGCCATGTGCACACGGCAGGTGTACGTGCGCCGCGACCCCGACGAGGACCTGTCGCCAGTGGTGGCGGACCTCATCCGCATCGCCGCGGCGCTGCACCCGGAGTCCCACCCGCACGCGCTGCCGTATCAGGTATGTGTGTGTGCTCCTGCGCGGTTGCAGGGGTGCGCAGCACTGGCGTGAGACGACGTGCGGAGTGGGTGGTCACTAGTCAGGGTCGTGCTGCACTGGAGGTTGACTGGGGCAAGCCAGTTCGTGGACATGGCGTCGCGTCTGCAGTGCTGCATCGCTGCTTGCCTAATAGACGCGTCAAGCATGCGTTACGCATGGCTTTCCCCGGCTGCTGCGATTCCCTCCCGTCACCACGCATGACGCGCGCGTTCTTGGCGAGCGTTGAAACCTTGACATGCATGGGTTTCGAGGCATCACTGCTGTTGATTCTGGTGGACACCTGCAGCACGCCAGACCACCCTGCCATGCCGCCCCGCATGCCGTCGTTGCCCTGCACATATTCTCGGCACACGCATTGCAGGAATGGGCTTCAATAGTGCGGTCAAGTAGACCGGTGCAACTTGCCATTTGCATGCTGCTGCTCCGCTTCGAGCACTACTCTATCAAGCCTGTGCGCCTCTGCATTCCGGTCGCCTGTGCGGTTCTGCATCCCATGTCACTCGCGCAACCGTATGCACCGGTGATTGCCGTGCAGTGCACACGTACGGTGCCCCATCATTGCGCGCATGTTCAGGTCGCCATGCAACTCCGGCAGCTTCCACGCAAACCTTCACTCATCCGCTCCTCTTTCCCAGCAACTGCGCTGCGCTCACATACACCGCCTCCCTGTCACATCCCCTGTCATTGTGCAGCGCTGGCTGCTGCCTCAGGCTGCGGCTGCGCGCCAGGCCGCGCGGCCGGCGTATCTCATCAGGCAGCACGTCCTCGCGAACCTCTATGACCGGCTGTCGACGCGGCCGTTCTTGGCGCCCGTGGAGCGCAGGTGCACACTTGAAGTTGAAGTTTTGGTCACTGGCATCGCAAACTGGGGCTGGTGACGTCACTAATGTCTTGCATTGGGGGGTCCGCAAATCGCCACCGAGCGCATCTGCTGCCAAACCGCCAGCATACTGCTGCATAGCTGCCGGCCTAGTAGCTAGATTGGAGCTGGTAGCAGCCAGTGGGACAGCTGACGCACCGACAACAGCTTTTGACTCCTGATGACTACATCTACAATCATGCTCTTTAAGTGCAGCTGCATGTTGATGTGTTCAAGGAAAGAGGCAACTGTGTTCAACTCATTGGTGGATTCATATTCCTCACATTCGCTAACGGTTCGGCTGCACCTGCCACCGTGCCACTGCTCTAAAACTGCAAACGCACTGCAATCCCTGCATGTCAAACTCGCTCTCAAACTCTCGCTGGGCCAACGCTCCATGCGTGGCGCCACGAAATGTGACCCGTGACGACACCCCACGTTGGCGCCGCGCTTGCAATGCACGACCACTGTACTCACCGCCCCCCCCCCCCCCCCCGCCCCCCCCCATGCTGCTCCGAGGGGCGCAGGTGGATGGCCTACCAGCTCCTGCGCGCGCTGGCGCAGTGCCACGCGGCCGGCGTCTGCCACGGCGACGTCAAGAGCGAGAACGTGCTCGTCACCTCGTGGAACTGGGTGCTGCTGTGCGACTTTGCGCCGTTCAAGCCGACGTACGTGCCCGACGACCAGCCCGCGGAGGTGGACTACTACTTCCATGTGAGTGTGTGTGAGTGGGGGGGGGGGGGTCTCAGTGGACAGGGGGGGGGGGGGCAGTGCTCAGTAGGAGTTTTGCGGCAGCGCTCGCTCGGCCACCGCGTCTGCCTCAGCCGGCCGCATGTGCTCGGCACATACGAATCACGGCCCACGCTGTCATGCCAGTAATGCACGGTCGGTGTCGGCGACGGGCCCGGCGCGAGGCGGCTCACATGCCCAGCGTCATGGCTTCGTATACGCATTTGCGTTGAAGGCCGGCTCGCCCGCTGGTGGGGGCTCACGCATCGCAACTCCTCGACGCAGCGGTGACTCGCGGTGGCGGCGCCGCAACGCAGGCATCGTGGGCCCCAAGCTTTGCGCCACGACGTCACACGCACAGACGAAATAGACAGGCACCTCCTGCCGCAGCGCCGCTGCGTGCTGTCAGGAGCGATACCCGCGTGATGCAACGGACGTCATGCCTCAACCTGACGTCACGCTTCCATTGTTTGCCGATACTGTCACCACATCTCAATCAGCATAATTCATTATGCGTACGCCACTGCTTGCGCGCTCCACAGGCACGGGAGCGCCGCAGGTGCTACCTCGCTCCGGAACGCCTGTACAGCCCGGCGCAGCAGGAGCGCGCCGCGGCGGCGGCCGCAGCTGCCAGCGCAGCGCAGCAGGGCGGTGGCGGCGCCGGCGGCGCAGGGGCACTGGACTCGCTGCTCGACAGGTGAAGAGGACATCGAGTAGATCTTGAGAACTGTGCAACGAGCGGGGAATGTTTGTAGGGGGGGGGGCTGCTAGCCCGCCTAGATGGGTGTAAATAGGCATGACATTGACATTTGCGCTGAACCGTCTCACTTGACGGTGTGTGCGTAGTAGGCAGCCCGTGCTTCTGAGTGTGCCGTGGGTTTGCTGCTGAGAAATGCCCTGCAGGGGCATTTGACAGGATTTAGGAGGGGGCGCACTGATTGATTGTCCTTTTGTGTGAAGCAAGGGCGTGCCCGGCAGTCAAATCTGGGCATGGGCAAAATGCAAGCATGCACAGCGTTGTGCATGCATGCCCCCAAGAATTGTTCGAGAAACGCCATACATTGAGAGGGCTGACGTACATAATGATGCCATCGGCTACCATACATTGCAGGTACAACAAACGTGCGATCGTAGACCATGTCAGTGCACGCTGCTGTTTGCGTGCATGCGCTGCAGCTGCCATCATATGTTGGACGCTACCACCTAGTCAGCATGCGCGCACTGAAGTGTATTGTGCAGACGAGCGGCACAACTCATGGCCTGATGCATGTTGCCATCCTGCACGCGCCGCGCCGCAGCCGCATGCAAGCCAGCATCTCCCTGGAAGCGTCCGTGCTGTCCCCTGGAGGCGGGGGGGCAAGACGCTCATCCCTGAGCCCTGCCACAAACTTCAGGGGGTCGCCCGCCGTGGCTGCCGGCTTGAGACGCAGGGGCACAGGTGTGTATGAGCACAGTTGAAGTTGTGCTTTGTTGAAGTAGAAAAGTCGTCCAGCACGTACCGTATGAGTAATGCGCTCATGGCCTTGCACTTCCGAGAGTTCTTTGATGGCGCTGCATTCGGGAGGTTGTGCATACGTTGATGTATGGCGTGGCAGTGAGGCCTGGCGTCAGGAGCCGCAGGCATCACCGCAGCGTCACGCGCACCCGGCGATTACACCGCCCGTCCGCCGCGTCATCAACGATGCAACGCACGACGGAGCCATCAGCCAGTGCCACCTCTGCGTGCGCCTGCACAATCATGCAACACCCACCATTACACACGCGCATTTGTCACAACCGCAGCTGCCCTTGACCCCCCCCCCCTCCACGCCGCTGCCCGCCCGCAGAGGGCCGGCGCACGGGCCCGCTGCAGCCGGCGATGGACGTCTTCAGCCTCGGCTGCGTCATCGCGGAGATGTTTCTGGACGGCGAGGCGCCACTTGACCTGCCGGACCTGCTGGAGTACCGCGCCGCCGCCGACCCCGCCACGTGCCTCAGGGGTCTCGCCAAGGTGTGATGGCGCGAAGCAGACGACGGCAGTTGCGAGGGCTCAGGCGCTGACGCAGCGACGCTTTCGCAGGGCGTGCGTGCGCTCGCGTCCGCAGCGCGTGCAGTTCTGGTGACTGCAGCCACGTCCTCTGTGTCGGGGATCTCCTGCGTGTGTGATAGGTGTATGATATCAGATTGGCTGCGCAGGCGCTGCCCCCCCCCCCCGCACCCGCGCGCGGCAAGCGCATGCGTGCCTGTTGCGAGCCTTCGCCTTTGCGGCGCGTACGCCCTTGGCCTTTGCTGCAACAAGCGCACGGGCGCCTCACATGACTTCAATGTAGTGACCGTCGTCAATCGGCAGGCTCGAAACGTGCCAGCAGCAGGGCGACCACGCGCAGCATCCGCTTTCAAGTGGCTGACCGCGTACCGTGGCTGCGCCCCGCAGGTGGAGGACGTCACCGTACAGAGGTTGGTGCGCCACATGCTCCAGCGCGACCCCGCGCGCCGCCGCACCGCGCAGGAGTACCTCGAGCGCATGGAGAAGGTGAGGCAGCGGGGCTCCGGCTGCAATCGCAGCTGCAAATTCATGGAGAAGTTGAAGTTCATGCTGCAGGTCAGATAACATGAAGTCGAAGGTAGGGGCCGCACTTGCGGACGCAAAGGTCATGGAAAAGTTGAAGAAGGCGCCTCTTCCGCGGCTGCTGAAATTGCTGCCCGTGCCGCCTTTGATGCAAGAGGTAGTAGCCGCCTTCATGGTCGTCTGGCGTTGCATGGCCGTTGCGCAGCGCATATGCTGTCACGCTCTCGCCAGTCCCCCGGGCCTACAGCGTGTAGCATCATCGCGCCGCGCGCAGAGCGTGACAGCGTTTCTGCCTCAAGACACGCGGGACAGGCGGGTCCGCCCGCCTTGGTGGCAGCACGTGTCACAAGTGCTGCGCGGCCATGCTGGCATTCACACATGGCCACTCACACACTTGACTGAGACGCCGACCTGCAAGCGTCTTCACGAGCTCTCGCTCGGCAGCAAATAGCGTGGGCATGAGGAGCAAACGGAATACGACGTGCTGATTTCCATGTGCTTGCTTGCTGCCACATCCCTTGCAGGACGAGGTGCTCTTCCCCGCGTACTTCAAGGGCTTCCTCTACGACGTCATGGCGCAACTGCACACGCGGGCTCGCACGCCTGACCAACGCATCCTGCTCCTCTGCAGGCAAGTCACACATTGATGTTTCAGCAGAACCTCGGCATTTTGCTGGCATGCTGGCCCATGCGGCAGCAGCAGCATCACTGTTCCTGTTACTGTAGGTATTGCGTCACTACATTTGCGCATCAGATCACAGCATTCACGCACGCACAGCCGATCCAGTGCCTAGTGCCTACAAGTGGTATGACAGCTTCTCAGTTCTTCAAGACATCGCTCTGTTGGTCTCGTGTTATGATCAGTTGAATTCACCTGTAGCTGTACGAGCGGTGCCGCAGGATCTGCTGCATCGCGCGCATGCCAGGGCTTGCAACGCTCACTGCGACTGCCTGTTTCATAGAGAGGGTGCGCGTCTCACTAGGCCGCAGGCGCAGCTGCGCACTGCAGTATGTAGACATATTCGGTGTACTTCATATCATTCCGTATACATCAACACGGTCCGGTTTCGTGGGCGTCCACGAGAGGCATATGCCCATGAGCCCATCGCCATCAGCAGCTGTGCAGACAGTTTTGAAGCAGCGCTCAGCTAGCCCACCATCCGCACTCTGCCGCGCTCACGCCCTGCTCGCCGCCTCCGCTGCTGCGCAGCTGCTACGAGCAGGCCATGCTGCAGCTGGCGGGCGTGCACGACCCCGTCGGCGCGCGCGTCTTCCGCAGCTGCATCGAGGGCGCCGCCGCAGGTGACGCCGGCAGAGCCGCGTAGCGTCAGCGCGGCTCATCACCGGCGGCACATGCATACATGCATGCCTGCACCTTGCTTGGTCTGCGCAGCATTGGTCTGGGTATGACTCGTGTGACGCGATGTAGTGCAGCACTTGGTCGGCAGCGGCCAGTGGATGCCAGGTCAACGAGAGGGGAGACACGTGACATGCCACTGGCTATTGCTACGTTGGGCGTGCAGTCTGTGATGGTGAAGAGAATGCCCTGCTTCTGGCACGGCCGCGCCTGAAGCAGACGCACGTCGTGCAGCTCGCCTGACCAGACAGCTACCTGCCCAAAGGAAGCAGCATTGAATGTCGAAGCCAACTGCGCTCACCGCCTCACTCCGCATCAATGGTGCCGGGATTCTTGATTTGACATGGCAGCACATCTGCTCCCGTTCTGCTCTTCAGGGCTACCTGTGCCACTGCGACCTCCCGCCCATCATTGTGCAGCAGTAGACACCAAAGCAAGTGCTCAAACCTCGTCAGACCTGCACGGCAGTTTACCAGTCCTTTCCATCGTCGCGTGCTGTAGAACACCCCGACGCATGCCTCCGTTCCTCTGAATCCAACATTAGAAGCCCTCTCGACGTCCGCGCAACAACCCACGCCCGACGCTGCGCACATGCCACCGTGCGCGCGCAGGCCCTACGCGAGCTGACGCCGCCCCTGCTGCGCGGCAGCGCGACGCCAGCCCCGCGTCGCCCCCGCCCCGCCCCGCGCGCGGGAGGTCTGCAGCTGGCAGGGGCTCCGTGGAGGGCGTGGAGGACCTGCTCGAGCGCACGCGCGCGCTGATCGCTGACCTGGACCCCTCCTGGCGCAGCGACGCTCGCAACTCAGGTGCGTTCGGCACGGCGCGAGAGGAGCGCGGCGGGCTGAGGCGTGTGATCTGTGCGCGAGAGACTTGGTGTCACGCGCCGCTGCGCGCGCCTGCTGAGAGCTGCCGCGGCGGAGGCCGCCGGCATTGCGCAGGCGTGCTTGCCGTGTCACGCGCCGCGGTCTTTGCTCGTGAATCAGTGCTCAGTGCATTGGCACCGAATGCGCAGCACCGGCACGGCTCCAGCATCGGCGGCGGGCCAGCCGCTCAAGTCGCGCTACCTGTGCGCGCAGCGCATCGCCCAGCAGTCTGCGGGACGCGCTGCCGCACTCAATGGGCACTCTCTTTGGCTCTGTCTGCTTCTGCCCCTCTGCCACGGTTCGCTCATGTCACCCACCCCTCCGCCCCCACCCCACACGCGCCGCAGCGCCAGAGACGCTGGGCCGTGGCGCCGCAGCCGCCGCGCCGTCGCCGCCCGCCGCCGCTGCGGCAGCGGCAGCGGCGGGCCCGGCGCCGGCGTCCGCCGACGGCAGCGGCCTGGTGATACTGGCGCAGGCCGTGTGCGCGAGCCTGCGGCACCTGCGCCGCGCCGGCACGCGCCTGCTGGCGCTGAACCTGCTAATGCGCTTTGGCCAGCACTGCGGCGACGAGGCCAGGTGCGCTGCGGCGCCGCTGCCGCTGCTGCTGCTGTGCGTCAGCGAAGGGCTGTAACGGGCAGGTCGCGTGCAAGTGGGTGGAGTGCGTTTCGTGCGCTCTGGCTCTGGCGACGGGGCTGATGGCATGCAGTGTGCTGCCGATATTACTGTGTTCTATCTAGTTTATACAGTGCGGTGTTGCGGAGGCCGCAGAGGCAGCACACCGCAGTAGTGTGACACGACCTCTGAAGTCTTACATGCTAATACTTTTATGTTTCTCGTATTGCACATGGCGCCCGTGTGCGCTGCTTGCGGCCAGCACGATGGTGCAGATTACTCATGACGTCTACCTGTGCGGCGGATGCAGTGCGGTCATGACTCATGCCAACCCTCAAGAATTCTGCTCTCATTGACACTTCTTCCATACGGCATACACCTGACCTGAAATGTGAACACCGCGACGCCTGCATCTCACAGGTTGCAGCGGCTGGTGCCCAACATTGTGCCCCTGCTGGAGGACCCCGTGCCTTCGGTTCGGGCATGCGCCGTCCGGGGGCTGTCGCTGCTGCTGGCCATGGTCACCAGCTTCCCCCCCAGCGACGCCAACATCTTCACGCTGTACATATTCCCTGCGCTTCAGGTGGGGCGTCCTACGTCATACGCGTGCACTGTGAATGTGCAATGTACAGGCTTTGCACGCTCTACGACACTCAACCGCTCATGACGACGCCCCAGTTCTTTGTGCTGTGTCCTTGTGTGGGCGTGGCCGTAGTCACTTACTAGCGCGTACGTACGACCTCAAGAAGCCGAGACGTCTTGGCTGTTCAGACCTCTCGCACGGCTTGATTGCGCCAGAGCGATCGTCGTCTTGCCTCTCGTATCTGTGCCTCTGTCACTTGTTCAAGTGCACCGCACAGCAGCGCGCACGTGCGGCGTTGAACTTGAAGTTGCCATTTCGACACACTGCAGGCGAGTCGTGGTAATGTGGACGCCAATGCCACGTATATGCCTTCCAATGCCACGTACGCCTTTCAAGTAGATGCAATGCGAATGTAAGCGCACGTATCCACATGCCCCAGCGCTCACCTGACGCGCCAGAGGGCGCACCCAGCGACTGCACGCGCGCCACCTGCCCGTGCACACAGCTTTCATGAGCCTGCGGCTGCAGATGCGCACGCGATGCTCACGCTGCTGCTGCTGCGCGTGTTTGCTCGCGTCGTCTACGCCTCCGCAGCGGCTGCCGCAGGACAGCGAGGAGATGGTGCGCGCCGCGTTTGCGGAGGCGCTGCCCAGCCTCGCCGAGACCAGCAAGCGGGTGAGTAGCGCTACTGCGTGTGCGGGCTGCAGAGCTGCCGCGCTTTCAAGCAGGGCGTGTCATGTTTTGTTGAGGCCAGGGTCGCGTGGGGGGGGTGAGAGCCAGCGAGCTGTGTGATCCATGTGTGTGCTGTCAATCGTGACGGCGTGTTCTCTGCTACGAGAACGGCCGTTGTGGGCTGCATCGCTCTGCGCTGCGCTGCGACGCCGCTGCTGCTGGTGCTTCTGCCGCTTCTGCTGCTGCTGCGTCTGCTGCCGCCGCTGCTGCTGCGTCTGCTGCCGCTACTGCGGCCGCCAACGCTGCTGCTGCTGCTGCCGCGTCTGCTGCCGCGTCTGCAACCACCGCTGCTGCAGCTGCTGCTGACTCTCTGCTGCTGCGCTCCGCTGTGCAACGCCCTCCGCCGCAGTTCCTGGACATCGCTCACGCCGCGCGGCAGGCCAAGGCCATGGCGCGCCAGGCGGTGTCGCTGTCGCCTGCGCCACGCGCACCCGGCGGCGCGGCAGCGGGGCCTGTGACCGCGCCTCAGCAGCCCCCAGTCCAGGTGCGCATTCGTCTGAGCAGAAGGCACGTGCCTTGCGTATATTGGCGTTTGAGGATGTCATCTGCACTGCGTGACCCCTTTTTTGTCGCGAGCGGAGTGCCCTGCGAACGTGACGCTAACCACATGTTGTGTTGAGCCTGCGGAATGCCGTGATCTGCGCCTGTTGGTCAGCGATGGCTGCCCTGCAATGTTGCTACTGTGCTTTCAAGCATGTGCTGGCCCGATGACCTCACAGCGGCACTTGCGGCACCAGCAGTCAAGAGTGCTCTAACGACCGTCTGACAGGCGCGAGGCGCAAGCACCACCTTCAAAGCCTATCGCTGTTGATGTGATCCAGTCACCCTCTGTCGCCTATTTTTTCTCATGCACTTTTTCAAGTTGAAGTTGTGCGCCCTTGTGGCCTCTCTTGTGCTTCCCCTCCCCCCAAGGGTGATGACTCGCCCCAGGCGCTGGAGGCCAAGACGACCACAGGCGGCGGCCTGGACCGCGTTGTTCTGGTGGACGCGGGCTACGACCGCGAGCTGGGCGCGCTGAGGGGGCAGGTGTCGCGCTGGCTGGTGCTGCTGGCGTCGCCCCCCGCATCCCCTCCGCAAGCATCTGTGGGTGCCTCGGGCAGGCGTGCTGGTCAAAGCTTGCGGCACGTTCGTAGCACTGCCCGCGTCAGAGCTTGCTGCACGTGTTGTAGCGCTAATGTTGTCCCAGACACTGTTGGATGGACTGCACCGCAAGCGACACAGTGTCTGTGTTGTCATGTGCGCGCTCGTGCGCTCTGTACAGCCTTGTGCTGGGCCTGCAGACTGTGTGGCGTGCGTTGCCAGTCGCACCCCAGTGCTGCTTATGCTCTCGCCTTTACGTATCAACGTGACCTGGCCCTTGCATGCCGCGCCTTGGCACTGGTGTGCGCTTATGTTCTGGCAAGTGCGCCGATCGTCTTGACCTGCACATGAAAGCCCGATGGGAGACGTGCTGGCGCCTGCGTGACGCGTCATGACATGAACGCAGATACAATCGCCGTGTCTTGCTGCGGTCGTGCACCACAGCATCTGCAGGGTCCCTCCCCAGTGCAGTGGCGCTCGAGGCGCATTGAGTTAGGGCCCATGCTCACACGCTGTGCACCAACAAGGCCATGACAGCGTCCTCTCTCAGTCGTGCAACTCTCTGCATGGCGCAGGTCACCACAGCCTTCAGTGCATCCCAGATCCGGTGAAAGCCGTGCGCAAGTTTAAACCCCAGCCCCACTTCTCGCGCGCAAGCCGCCGCCCTTGTCCTTGTGCACCATCGCCTTCCCCTGACCCCCCCCCCCCGTTCCCCCCTCTGCGCGTGCGCCGCCGCAGGACGCGGGCCGCGGCGCCGACGCGCTGGACGGCGGCGGCGGCAGCAGCGCGGGCGCGGCGCCGCGCCTCGCGCTCGCCGGCGGCGTCGCGCGCCTCTGCGGCTTCTTTGGCCAGGAGGGCACGCTCAGTACGCTCCTGCCGCAGCTCATCACGTTCCTCAACGACCGCCTCTCGTGGGCGCTGCGCGCCGCGTTCTGCCGGCACGCGCCCGCCGTGTGCGCGTTCGTCGGCAAGGTGAGGCGCCGCGCCGCGCGCGCAGCGGCGGCGCAGCATGCCTCGTCCTGTTCCGCCCCGCGCACATTGTGTCTCTTGCTGCAGTGGCGCGCGCAGACGTGTGATGTGGGTGCGGTGCACCTCCGCGCAGACGTCCGCTAAGTGGGTACGTGCGACTGCGACTGCGCTCGTTACCGGTTGTGCATCTGCTGGGGCGCTGCCGATGGGAAGTTTGCTCAGGTTTAAACTCAACTGCAATCTGGCCAATGCGGCATCAAGCCGCATGGCGGGCACTCGCAGGTTCTAGTAGGAGAGCTTGTCATGGCACACATTTGCCGCTCCTGCTGGTACTAGCTCAGCGCGCTGCGTTCAGCAAAAACGCTTGTGCCAGATGCTACACATGGAGCACTCCCCATCTCACTGGCCAGTCCGCCAAGTCCAAGCCCCCCCCCCACCAGCGCCGTTGATAATATGCCTGCCACTGACGATCACCCGAATGCATCTGCTGCGCTCATAGGGCATTTCCGCACACCCAGCAGCCGATCACCTCACGCCTCCGCTCTGTTTGGCGCCTGACCCCGCCCCCCCTCGACCTCGACCCGCCGTGTGACACACGGGCGCAGGTCGCCACCGCCAAGTTTGTGCTGCCGTGCATCGAGAACGCGCTCGCGGACGCGGAGGAGGCCGTCGTGGCGGGCGCGCTGCGCTGCCTCGCGGCGCTGGTCGAGCTGGGCCTGCTGGCGACGCACGCGCAGCTGGACGCCGCGCGCGCCGCCACGCCGCTCCTGCACCACCCGTCGCTGTGGATCAGGTGCGCACGGCGCCGGCGCCGTTGCCGCTGCGCTGCAGCGGCCCGCCGGTAGCGTCACTGCGCTGTTGCTGCCTGCTCGCGTTCGTGGCGCCGCTGAGCGGTTGATGTGCCCGCGCAGGGCACGCCTTGTGTGCACGCGCGCCGTCAACTCTGTGTGTTGCGCTGCTGCTGAAAGGCGGTCCAGCTGGTCCGAGCGCTGCCATGGTGCTACGGCACGCTACTCATGCGCATTCGTCGGCGCCCGTTGCGGAGCGCCGTTCAGGCACGCTGCGCGCGCTGACACGCCTGCGCCGGCACCCCTTGAGCTCATGCGCATGTGGCACGCGCTTCTCGTCGGGAACGCGCCGCTGCGCCACTGGCGCCGCTGTCTTGCGCACATCCGTCGACGCGCCCGCCCTTTCTGCTTTGCACTATCCATCGCAGCGCCGTACCCTTTTGCTGAACGACGTCGTGCCCTCAAACGCACTACGCCATCCCTGCCGTCCGCGCCCCCGCCGCTCCGCTCTCAGGGAGGCAGCCATCGCGCTGAGCGCCGCCATCGCGCGCGCGCTCGGCCCCGTGGACGCCGCCGTCTTCCTGCTGCCCGCGCTGCGCCCGTTCCTGCGCTTCTCGCTGCTCGGCGCGGAGCCCATGCCGTCAGCGCTCAGGTCAGGGCGGCGCAGCGCTTGCTCGCTTGCGCGATTGCGCGCGCTGCTTCTGCATGCGCCGCGTGTGTGTGGTGATGCTCAAATGGGTCTAGCAGCGCAGCGGCGTCCTCGTGCGCAGCAGATGGCCGGTCGTGCTTGCGCAAAGCTGTAGAAGCGGCGCGCGGAGGCTGCAACGCCATGCCGGAGAGCGAGGCCCGCGAGCGCCGCACCACATGCCGCTTTCTGCCAAGCAACGTGCGTGCTGCTGCTGTGCTGCGTACATAGAGCGCACCTCTCGGCTGCGCACATGTCTCACCCCCTTGCAAGCCCCCCCGTGAGACCGCTTCCTCAACTGCACACTAACGCCACTGCGCCGCGGCCGCTGCTGCAGGCGCGCGCTGGTGCCGCCGCCGTCGCGCGCGGCCCTCCAGGCCTACGTCGCCGAGCTGCGCGGCAGCAGCGGCGGCGGATGCGGCGCGCCCGACCCTACGGACGCGGGCCTGCGCTCTGTGGACCTCGTGCTGTCTGACTCCGCCGTGGACTTCTGCTTCTGCGACGACGTGTTTGACGACATTGACGGCGTCGGCGGCATCAACGCGTCGCAGCCCGGGCCGGGGGGCAGCGCGGCGATGGTGGCGGCGGGCGCGTCTGCGGCGGCGCTTGCGCGGCGCGCGGCGGCCGGCGGCAGCGGCGGCGCAGCGCCGTCCGCGGTCGTCGCTGCAGGTGAGCGGGCGCGCGGGGCGGCGCTTGTGGGCGCTCCACGCAGCGCGTGCGTGCGTGGTGCAGGTCGCCGCGGTGCGATGCGCTGGCCAACTGAAGGCGAGCGCGAGCCGGCACGTGCGCTGCGATGTCACGCGGCTGCGCTGGCGCACGCACGCCCTGCCGCAGCTGCGATGGCCGGCCGCATTTGGTGGCAGCCGAGCAGCGGCGGTGGCCCTTGAGGCTGCGAGGACAACGAAAGCGCGCTTTTCAGCGAGCGGGCAGCGATGCTTGCACCCGCGCAGTGCGCAATTGCTGCGCACTGCCATGCACAGAACATATGCTGTCGCTTGTGCGCCATGCATCGTCAGCTCCAGTGGCAACGATCATGCGGATTCGTCGCTCACTCGTGCGCTGCATCGCCGCTCCGCACACGCAGGCGCCGCTCCGGCCGCCGTGCCGCAGCAGCACGCGCTCACGCCGCTGGAGCGGCGGCAGCTGGAGGCCATGAGGCCGTACGTGGAGGCGGCGGCACGCAGTCAGCTCGGGGGGGGTGCGGGGGCGAGGGGCAGGAAGGGGTCGGGCTTGGGCGGCAGCGCGCTGCGGCTGTACGGCCAGAGCCTGCCGGAGCGTCTCGCGCTGGCGCTGTTTGTGCCGCATCAGGTGCGTTGTGCGACGCACCCGGTGGTGCTGGTGCTGTGCGGCGGTTTGTGGTGTAGCAGGCCGTTGTTGTGCGCAGCATGCGGCCGTTGTGGCAACTTGCATGTGAGGAGCCAGTCATACCGTTGCTGCACGTCAAGGGGCATCTGCGAAGCAAGCAGGTGTTGTAGTGTCACAGCCCATGCAGGCAACGCTGGATGGGTGCAGTTTGACGCGTATGCCGCACTTGCAACAGTCACTCAAACAGTTACAAGGGAGCGCATCGGGCGTTGAAGTTCTGCGCTGCTGACGACCTGCGTGTTGCTCATCATATGCATCTACATATGGAATAGCCGAGCCCTGGCGTTACATGCGAGGGCATTGGCGCAAAGCGTACCTGGAGCCAATGGCCCATGTGATGCCTAGTGCTCACGCCATTGCCGTATACTCATACCTGCTACGAAAGCATGGCCCCCTGTCTACTTGAACATGCGGTCTGTGCACTACGCCCGCTGTGCACCCACGCTCGCGATGCCTTTCACCTGAAGGGACGCAGCAGTCGCGCGCTGCCGCCCGCGTTTACGGCTGCCAGCCCGACGGCAGCCTTGTCGCACCAGGGACCGTGACACCACACCAATCCTCCCCAGAGCGGACCGTCACAAGCACATTGCAGCCCGCAAATGACGCGCCCCCTTCATTTACGCTCGCTAACGCACTTCACGCCGTGCATCGCCGCCGCCGCGCCAGCGCTACGCGCCTCCGCGCCCCACGCCCGAGGGCGACGCGCGCCCCTCGCCGCCACGAGTCAGCGGCAGCTGCGGCGGCACCGCCGGCTGGACGGACCCGGAGGCCATGGCGGCGGACACGGGGCTGCGCACCAGCTCCTCTCACGCCGCGCGGCTGTCGTCCACGGCGGCCGGCGGCGGCGCGTACGGCGCGGCGGCGACGGAGGAAGAGGACCTGTACGGCGTGTCCGATCTGGCCTCCGAGCAGTCAGCGTGGAGCCTCCAGGGTGAGCGCGCGTGGAGGCGTGCTGACCGATGCTGAGCGCTGCTGCTTCAGGGGGGTTGTCGGGGGGTGTCGGGGGCTGCGGCGCGCTGCCCGAAGCGACGCGCGAGTGCCGCCGTCTGTCTGCGTGCGCTTCATGTGGCGTGGCTGCGCTACGCTGTCCGCGGCGGCGTGCTGGTTGCAGCTGATGCATGCGCCTCAAGGTGGTCAAACATTCATGTTCATTAATGACGAGCACTTTGTGAACGGCCGCTACGCTCCTGCGTGTAACCGCAAGGTTGTTGCAGGGCTAGCGGGCACCAGCCAGTGCTGCTCCACAGCCGCTGCACGCTGCTCTCTGTGCCGACAGCGCCTACAGAAGTGCTTTGCCGCTGCTGACGACAGCTTGCCTCCCTTGCTGCCGTGCTGCTGGTGATGCGCGTGCTGGTGATTGCGTGCAGGCACGGGCTTGGCCGCAGAGGCGGAAGGACAGGTACATGCAGAGCCTTTTGCAACTTGAACTGAAATTCTTCGGTGCTCGATATCTTCGCGCCCTTCCACACTAGCGATGCCCATGCTTGGATTTACAAGGCTTGCATTTGAGCCGGTCGTAGCTCAAAGGTGCTAGCGGCCCATCGTCTAGGCCTGACGCAGTCTCATCAAGGTGCACGCAGGCTGCCCAAGCAACGTTCATAGCTACCGCAGTGCTCACTGTCATCTGGGAACTGATGTAAGCAGGTGGCTCGGGAGCAATCGTGCCCTTGTTGACCGTTGACCGTTGCGCATTGAGATTTTCTCTGCTGCTGAATTGCTTATTTGAAAGCCCTGAAACCTTAAGCATACTGTTAGGTTAATGTGAAGGCAGTTGCAGAGATTCATCCATGAACCATGCACACATAGTTGCCATTGACGTGACCCGCCGCGCGCTGGGCACTGCTGCAATTTCAGCGCATCTCTTCCTGATTCGCGATTCGTGCGCCAGTGGCTGTGGAGTCTTTGTTGTGTTGGGTTTCACGCTCTCCAGCCCCATTCAAGAAGTCATGATTCAAATGCACCACTTTGTTTCTTGAAAAGCCACCATTCGAAATAATTGGGTCAACTGGCAATTCTGGCGAGCCCAACTGGGAATTCGTACCAAAGGCTGATGTGCACAGTATGAGCATTGCGCTCGGCGCCATTGACGTCGCGCAGAGTTCGTGGCACGTCATCACACCTCCCAGAGCACAGCCTGCGCAGCGAATCACCAGCGCTCAGCACGCCCGTCTGCACCGCTGCTGCTATTGTCCATTCCACCACGAGAGCGCACGCCGGAACGCGCCGTCGCAGTGCTCAACCGCGTGCCCGTGCGCCACATACTCTCCCGCAGACGGACCGACTGCTGGGCGGCGTGGAGCCGCAGGCGCTGCTGGCGCGCGCGCGCGCCGTGGGCGTGCCGCCGTTGCCGCCCGACCTCGGCCGCGCCTTCTCGCTGCACGAGGCGTGGGGCGGCGGCGCGAGCGGGCAGGCCGACTGGCGGCCCAAGCAGGTGACGCAGTGGCGCCGCCGTCGTTGATGCGGTGCGAGGTCGTGTGCGCGATGCGGATGCGAGGGCATGCGCGTCACTTACTCGTGGCATACGTGTGTGATGGCGCGGAGCACCCCCCTGCAGCAGCTCCGGGGGCTCAGAGCGTATCGTGCGGCGTGGCCAAGGCGCTGACTCAGATGCCTCATGCTGGTGCACACATGTCCTCTGATGGTCGATGGCGCCGCTTCTGGTACCCGCAGCACCGCCTTGCTGGTGTGCGCAACGGTGGACATTGGCCGTGCACGATGCTCGTGTGTGCTTTGTGCCACAATGCAAGACCCGCAATGGCCGTGAAGAACAGGTTGTACTACGTGCAACGCGCGCCTCACGTCGCGGGCCGTGACTTGGGCCACTCAGACCTCTCATTGTTCTTGTCGTGCCCATGCAGGGCGGGCTGGTGACGTCGCTGCGCGAGCACACCGCGGCCGTGAACCGCATCGTCGTGGCGCAGGACAACGTGTTCTTTGCTACCGCCTCCAGCGACGGCACCTGCAAGGTGCGTGTACGCCCTGTCCGCAGTCTGGCGGGCTGGGATCGTAACGCCATCCAGTCGAGATGAGCGCGCATGTGCACCTGCGCCCGATGCAATTAACGTTCTGCTGGGCGGCGGGCGCTGATTCGCAGTGTGCGCTGCCACGCCCGCTGCTCAGGCAGTCCATACCTCACATGTGGCACTTGCGCTGATGTGTATGGCGACCCAGTCAGCCGTGGACAGGCAAATTGCACTTGCTTTGGCGTGCTCGCTGTCTAGTACGTTTACGCTTGCCCCCGCCCCCCTCCCCTTCCTCCCCCCTCCCGCGCACTGACTGACCTGCATAACCCCTTTCCTCTCCTGATCGCTCGCGCTGTCCGCTTCACAAAAAACCCTTGCATCCGCCCCCGTCTGCTGACCGTGCCGCGCGCCTTTCGCAGGTGTGGGAGCTGCGCGGCCTGGAGCAGTCCATCCGCCCGCGCTCGCACGTGACATACGCGCAGCAGGGCGCGCCGCTGCTGGACGCCTGCATCGTCGAGGGGTCGCACTCCATTGCGACGGCGGCCAGCAACGGCAGGTGCGTGTCACGCGCACAGCCCGTGCACGCGGCGCTGCCATATGCACGTAGCTGTTCCATGTACATGTGCGCTGCTGGACCAGCGCTGAGCTTGGTGCTTTTCTTTGCACTTCGTAATGAGCGCAGTCCCCTGCTGCGCCTGTGGACACCGGCTGACTACGGTCAAATGGCATGATCGTCGCTGGCGCTATCAGACCCCGCCAGCTGGTTGCAGCAGCATGTCACTGCCGCAAGGCGCGCACGCATGCGGCAGCCGGGCTCGCGCCATTGGACCGCGCGCTTCCTGCACTGCGACAGTCACACCGCGCGCATGGCGCCCGCTGCCATGGTGACTGCCGCGTCCGCGGCGCTGTGACGACACACACTGATTGCACGGCTCTCTTAAACGTGATGCCCTGCCTTGATATGCAGCGTACACGTGTGGCGCGTGGAGCTGGCATCCACTTCATCCAACATCGGCAGCGCTGCCCCCCACCTTGCCAACGGGGGGACGATGGGGGGACCTGGCGTGGGGGGCGGCGGCGGCCTGCGGGTCGCGGGGTCTTCGCTCGTCAAGCAGGTGCGTTGTAGCGCGCGGCGCCTATTGCCACACAAGTGGGTGATCGTGCGTGTGTGTGCGTGTTGCCAGCGCTGGCGCGTCAGTTGAGGGCAGATGATGCGCCAGCGTCTGCCGCTGCTGCCGCGAGCGGCCGTCAGGTGGGCGCTCTGTGCTGTGTGGCTGTCTTTCAACGGGGCCTCTCCTGCCACTACTTGTCAACGTGTTGTCAACTGGCACTGCAGCTGCAGAGGTCAGGAGCGGCGCACAGTGGCCTGACGAGGTGGACTGCGCTCATCCACGATGGTTGCTTGCTGTGAGCGTTGCAAGGAGCCGCCAGCGCACCATGCATTGCAGCTGCTGCTTTTGCTGCACTGAAGGAGCACCAGCTACTGCTGTCGAGTCTTCACAGGCACGTAGCGATCCACTGTTTGCGCTAATGGTTCTGTTGTCGCCTCTGCCTGCTGCTCTTCAAAACGCGCAGGTGGCAGCAGGAGAGGGGCCAGTGCTCAGCGTGCACCACTTCAACACGGACCTCGCGTCAGTCGTCGTCTACTCCACTCAGGTACGCCGTTGCAGTCGCCGCTGCACCAAAAGCGTCGCGGTTCTGTATTGCAAACACACGTTTCATGTGGGATAGCTCGCTATGCGCTTTGTACTGTCTGATGGGCGATGGCCGTGCCATGTGCACCAGTGCGCACCAGCTACACGTGGAACGCACTCAGATTCCAATTCGCGCACCTGATACACAGGCTACGTTTGCTGCCATGCGCCAGCACGTGCGGTTCTTGGCTGACCCCGCTGCGCCGCCTGCAAGGTGCTGCTTGACTCCATGCCCCTCAGACAGCCCAGCAGATGTTCTCACCGTACTGCCGCCCTCACCCCAACACCAGTCAGCGCGTTCCACGCCCTACTAAAGCTCCGCCTGCCGTGCCCCCGCCTCCTCCCCCCCTCCTCCCCCGTCCACACCACTCATCCCCACCCACCACCGCCCCGCCCCGCCCTCGCCCGCCCTCTTCGCGCGCCCCCCCCCTGCAGCGCGGCCGCATCCACGCGTGGGACCTGCGCTGCAGCCGCGAGCCGTGGCGCCTCGCCGCGCCGCCGGAGCTGGGCGCGCTCACGGCCGTCGCGCTCGGCCCCGACCGCCACTGGGTGTGCGCCGGCACCGCGCGCGGCTACCTGGCCATGTGGGACGTGCGCTTGCCGCTGCTCGCGCGCCTGTGGCGCCACAGCGCGCGCGGGCCCATCCACCGGTGAGCGCGCGCGCGCGGATGCCGCCGTTATGTGTACATCAGCAGCGCGCGTCTGCGGTAGAAATCAGGGGGGGTCGCAGGGGTGCCTGTTGCTGTGCGTGGCTCGCGGTGCGAAGATTGGCGCCGTAGGGGGTGCTGAGCACTGCAGATGCAGCTGCGCCATCATTATTGGCGCCGGTCGCCGTGCATGTCGGCACAGCTGCAGCTAGGCAGCGGCGGCTGGCAGCACGCTTGTTCCCATAAGCACCTACACCCCTCTTGCAAGTTTGGGGGTGCGATGATCCTGGCTGCTGCGTGACGCAATGGCATCTCTACAAGCGGTACTCGCATCAAGGTGGCAATTTGTGCGCGCGAAGTGGTGGCCATGGCGCACTTCAGCGCTGCTGCAACTGCTGTGACAGCGGACCTTGTGCAACCAGATCTTGAGCCAGCAGCTGTAGCACTGCCATGCTACTGCCGTGCCCCGTCACGCGCAGCGCTTGCGCAACCGCTGTCTACGCACAACAGTGCTTGCCGCGCTTGGGCGCTGCTGAGCGACATACAACCTTCATACCTGTTAGTCTGCTGGGCTTTCATCTATCTCGTCATCGCAGGCTGTCGACCTGCGCACGCCTGCCCGGCGACACCAACGCAGCGGCGCCGACACCGGAGGCAGGTGGCGCGGGGCCGCACGTCTTCATCGCCGCGGGCGACGACGAAACCGCCGTGTGGGACTTGCGCGGGGCGGGCACGCTGCGGCCGCGCTACTGCTTCCGTGTGGCGCCGGCAGGTGGGTGTCCCATGGTGACGTTCCAAAAGGTTTGCTGCTGAACGTGAAAGTCTCTCAGATGCGTTGTCACAATTGCCTTTGTCGCGGTGGTGCCTGTGGAAGCACTCTGCGGGTGCGCTACTGCTTCCGTGTGGAGACGGCAGGTGGGTTTTTCCTGATGACGTTCCACTAGCTTTGCTGCTGACAGTGCAAGTCTCTTCAATGCGTTGTGGTCAGGCCTCCTGGGTGTCATGGCCTGCGTTGGGAATTAACCTATGCTTGGAGGCATGCAGAGCATGTGAGCACGGCCATTTGTTCTGGGCGCTGTAGGCTTGGTGCTTTGTTGGTGCTGCACCCATCAGATACAGCAACTGATCCCAAACGTCGGAGTTGCGCCCGCGGACAGCGGCTCTCACACCAGAGTTGCATGAGGAAGCAAATCAGTGAAATTAGCCAAGCTCTGCGCGCTGCTGATTATGCAGCAGCTCTCTGAGTCGTAGCTGAAGCTGGCATGTCTCCTAGGCGCACAGCCACGCCCCCAAACTTGTACACCGCCGTACGCTCCGCAAAGTGCTTGCAACTGTTGAAGCCGGCGTGCAATGCAGCTGCAACTGCTCGAAACCATCTCAAGCATCTGCATTCGCCTCCATGCCCTCTGCGCCAGGTTTCGACGGCCAGCAGGCGCCGGTGCCGTCTCTTGACTCGATCGCCCTGCCCGCGCACCCACGGGCGCCGCTGCTGCCGATGCACGCCGCGTTTGCCGACGCGCGCCTGGGCGGGAACGCCGGCGCGGTGAGCGCTGAGCGGCTGCGCGGCACGTCATCGATCCGCGCCATTGTGGGGCGCATCTCGCAGCACGGCAACTCGTACCTCATCACCGGCGGCAGCGACCGGCACATACGCTACTGGGACTTTCAGGCATGAGCGGTTGCGGTTGCGTTGTGCAGGGTGCTGAGGCGGCTGTCGCATCACATGCATGTCACATTATTCAGTCCCTGTGTATGTCCAGTACGTTGTGTAATGATCGGATGGTCAGACAGGCATGCTGATGCCGTTCCTCACGCACATCTGTAGGTGTTGAGCAAGTGAATGGCTGCGCGCTTCAACAAACACTTCTACGTACGCCTTGCGGGCTGCCTTGTTAACCTTATTGATTGCAACCGTCAGTCTTGATCTGACTCCCTGAGGTGCGCTGCAATCATTCCTAGGCAGTCAACTGCCTGTGGCAACGTCAAGTCCCGCACTGCAGCGCTGACCCCGCACATTGGTCATGCGCCGGCTGCAATCTCCAATGAGCACCTTCGTACTTGTAACTTACACGGACCTCTCTGCTGCCTGCTCTCTCATCAGGTCCCATCCAGGTGCTACACAGTTTCAGGGGGCTCTCCATCCCCCCTGCCCGCCAGCATGATGCCCAGCGTGGAGTGCTACAGGTCTCACGGCAGTGCCGCTGGTGGTGCCGCCGCCGCTGTTGGCGGTCGGGGGGCTGCCGCCAGCGATGGGGGGGCAGGGGAGGCGTGCATGGTGACAGTTTTCAGGAAGCCGCCCAACTTACAGGACATCATGCAAGCGCATCTGGCACCAGTGGTGAGCAGCGAGCATAGGACAGGAATCTATCATGGATGTGCAGGGATGCGCTGGTGCACATCGGTCCTGCGGTATGGAAGTTGCGTGGTCCGAGCATGAACAGGTGCAATGAGCCGGCCTCCCTTTTGCCACGGGCACGGCGGCATTCGTGCGAGTGCTTCGATCACGTCCTCACGCCCCTTTTACGCATGCATAGGGCAATAGGCGCCTTGCCTCATTTCTGTCTTGCACTGTACGCAACTGCGCAGCGCCTGCATCTCTGCCCCTCCATGCGGCATGTTGTCTCCGCCTGCCACCACGGTCTGCACCCACGCAGCTTGCAGTCGCAGAACCGTGAGAGAGTGGCGCGCTTACGAATTGCACGCAGCTCTTGGGCTCAGCAGTCACGCTCATACCGCATCGTGTGCAACACTGCTGCTGCCCTAACGCCTTTACACAGCAGATGCGGGGAAGTACATGTTGACGACTGATGCTGCGCTGCCTGCCCTCGCTCCGTTCTGTCCCCGCGTGCGCAGGTGGCGGAGTGCGGCGTGACCGCAGCGCCCACTGCGCACGAGGACGCCATCCTGGACCTTAAGTGCACCGACATGCCCCTGAAGCTGCTGCTGTCGAGCAGCCGCGACGGCGTTGTGAACGTGTGGAGGTAGGGCGCGCGCAGTTAAATGCCGCGCGGAGGGCGCAGCGACAGGCAGGCAGCTGGGAGACCGCTCTCCGTTCCATGCACTGCCGACGAGCGGCATGAGTCACGCAGCGCTGCCAGTGAACATGTAAACATCGGTTTGTACAGCGCCGGGGAGTGGCAAGTGTAGAGGTACCGTAGGGTACAAGGGAAGACCCTCCCCTTAATCCTCCGGAGGTAGGGGGCGAGGGACCCCTAGTGCATGTGTGAGGAGGCAAGAAAGCCTTGGATGTAAGTTGCACTCAAGGCGGAGTCAGAGTCCTCACAGCAAATGTCCATGTCACGAATTGCCTGCGTCATTCAACATGAATACTGGTTTTTGTGTTGCACCTCTGACCATCTCTGACTGAGAATATGCACACGCTGCGTGCATTCATATGATATACTTCGAAGTAGCAGAGGTTATCACGCTGCACATATCTGTACGATCTTCGCACCGCGGAGCTATGACTCGTATGTAAACGACTCAGACTCTGCTCCGGGGACGACTCCTCTGGCCCGGGCGGAGTTGGAGCGGAGTCGGCGACGACTCAGCCGGGCTGGCTTGCCTCAAAAGCACAAGCAACAAATGCGCAGAATGTGTACTTATCACCAGCTTGGGGGGCCCGGACCGCAGGATGCCCTGCTTCATGAACACCAAGTCAGCGCTCCACGCACGACGGTGCTGCCGCGCGTCCGCCGTGACTCGCGCCGTCAGCTGCGCCTCGTGCGCTAAGACTAATGCCACCGCCGCGCTGGCCAGAGCATCATCTGAGGATTCGGAGTTGCCCCCCAGTGTCTTTAGCCGCCTTGCGTGGACACCGTCGCGCGTGCGGAGCGTGGCTCGAAGGAGTGCATTCTCGCGGTGTGCCGTCTCGAGCTCGCGCCTGGCGTCGGCGGGCCGCTGCTGCTGGCCGCCAGGGATCTGCGCCTGGCGCAGCTGCCTCAGCTCCACCCGGTCTGCGGTCGCGGCGTCTTGCTCCTCTGCATACTCCTTGTTGAGCTGGACGAACTCAGTCTGGAGCATCTGCACTTCCCTCTGCTGGCGCTTAAGTACGACCCACGCTATGCAGATCGTGGCGAAGAACCTCTCAACGGAGCGCTGCTTCTGGGTGCGGTGCCCAGCCTCGACCGCTGCCCTCTGCTTCTCGTGTGACGGCGCGCGCTGTCTTCTGCCGTGGTACGCTCCGCATCGCGCTCTGTCTTCATTCGCTGAATGGTCGCCTCGGCAACCCTGAGGCGCTCAAGCAGTTCGCTTTTGCTGAGGTCGGAAGCGTCGGCGCCAGCAGGAGTGGTCGTAGTAGTGGCAGTGCTGGGGCTGGTCGGTGCTGCAGTCGCGGCGGCGATGGTGGCGGAAACGTCAGTGGCAGCGGGGGCGGGCGTGTCGGCTGGTGTAGGCTGCGGCGCCATGATCGTACGCTTGCGGCGCTGTGACAGCAAAGGCGGAGTGGCACAGTCGGTGTGAGATAAACCATGTGTTGCAACGTAGAGAGCTGTTGCTCACTACCCTGTTGCGCCACACCCGCAGAGCTAGACATCAGGGGGACAAATGCAACAGAAGACCGACGCCAGTCGTGTGCTGCTAGAAGTGAATGTATTGTAGTCTCCACCGGCAAGTGTAACTGCCGTAACCGTCAAGCGTGCGAAGGTCAATGAGCATGTAACTGCCATATGCTCCAACACTATGCGACTGAGCGTGTGTGTGGAGAGCGACCGCGTTGCGCAGGCAACAAAACATGCAAGCGTGACGTAAAATACAGTTGTGCTTCCTGCCTCAAGAGAGTATACCAATATGAGGATGCACATACTCAGCACTGGCAGGTCGCATGTACTCTCTGTGAACTCTGTTGTACTGTAGCGCGCGTCCGTCACCTCTACTTGTTTACTTTCATCAGCTGCTCTGCATATGCGTTGCTGGGCCATGTTTGGTCCTCTAATCGTGCAGGTTGCAGTGCTGTGATGGTGCTCTGATCCGTGTGCATACGTTATGATGCATACAGTAACGTGCAACGTGTCAGCACCCCAGCAGCATGGGGCTCTCAGGAGTCAACAGACAGCAAATGTCAGCAAAAGAAAAGCTGTCAGGCACAGGTGCTGATCACAGTGCATGGCGTGTATTAATCGATTCTGGTCAACACAGTGCTGCTGAGAAGTTCCGAGGTGATTACATGCAGCATATAGAACGAAGCAGCTGGTAGTGCAATTTGTGGTGATGACTCTACACGCAGACACAAATAGCTTACACAGCTGTGCAGCTGGGACTTGTACACGAAGTATGGGCACTTGGCAAGAGCCAGTATCTACACACACCCTACTCGGCACGCACATATACAACAATCGCTTGTCTCCAGGTTGTTGAGAGCACGACTATTGTACGAACCATGTCACAAGCGCCACAGGTCTTATAGAATCACATCAAGCCCTCCGCGGGAGCATTACATACAAGCGACCGCGCTGCGAGGATCGCCCTCGCTACCTGCACACCCTCATTACCACCCCGATACTGACTTCGCCGCGCGCAACGCTGGCAAAGCGGGAGTGCGTGGAGCGGGGCGCACACATGCGCGCCGCACGCTTCAAGGCCAAGGTTCAAGGCCAAACCAGGCCCATGATTACATCCGTCACACGCTGCAACGTCAAGTCCGCAGCGCTTGCGCCACTCCCTGATCGTCGACCTACAGCAGCACGCCGTGTTGACCGGCGGCGCTGAACAGCGGCCCGAGCGCGTGCGATCCGGCGGCGCCGCGCGCGATCGCAGCGTGCACATCGTCGTTGAGCGAGAAGAAGGAGGAAGGCTTCTGCGGGGCCCACGGTGCGCGCACGCTGCGGCCCCACTTGGGCCCCACGCCGCTGCACTCGAAGGAGTGCAGGCGAAGGCCCAGCGTCACGTCGGCGCTGCCGCTCCGCGCTGGCCGTGCAGGCGCCTGCAGATGCATGGTGAGCACTGCCTTGCCGATGGCAGAGTCGCCCTGCGAAACCACGGCGACAGAAGAACACGCAGAAGCGGCGTAGGGTCAGTAGCAGCGGCAGCAGTTGTGCGCGTGTGCAGACTGGGTTGCGATTCGACGAGCCTGCCACGTGCAAGCAATGCGCGTGCGTGCCAAGTGGCTTTGTCGAGGGGGCCCGGGGGTTGCGTCATGGTCCCAGACCGACACACATGCAAAGTGCTTGTCCTCATACCGCATACGAGACCTGCGCATCTGCACGCGACGCAAGCGCGTATGAAATAGGTCCGGCGCGCTGCCGCACCTGCAGCGCCCGATGCACAGTCTGCTGGTCGCTGACGCGCACGCCGCCCGCGCCGAATGCGCACGCCGCCGGCACCCCGGGCGCGCCCCACTGCGCGCGCACCCAGTAGTACCAGCGCGTCTCCAGCAGCAGCGTGCCTGCCAGCACGCCGCTGCCAAAGTGCTGCCGCAGCGCCGCAAACACCGGCTGGAATGCCCACTTTGGCAGGGCGAGCTGCGCAAAGCCGGGGTCCGGCTCTGCCGCCAGTCGCGGCATCTCGGGCCACGCGGTGCTGCTGTTGCTGTGTGTGGTCATATCAACGCGTGGTTCCGTGAGCTGCGCCCTGAGTACGACATCGCGCGCTGCGCACCGCTCGACGGCGGCGCATGCGGCGGGAACCAATTGTGCAGCGGCATCGTAGGCGTGAGTTGGCGCCGCGGCCGCTGCCGCCACGGGTGTTGTGGTGCCATTCACGGCGGCGGCGGCAGTAGCAGGAGGGGGGGCTGCTGGGGGTGACGATGCTGATGGGATGACAGCGCCCGTGACAGCGGCTGCGGGTGATGCAGCGCTTTGTGTAGTCCATTGTGGCACCTCACCAGGTGCGGTGGATGGTGCGCTGGCGTCGACGCGCCGCAGGGTGAGGTTACCTGCAACAGCCAAGTATGCATGGTCATTACTTTTTGACCACCAGCGGGCACTGTATAGCGCGGCCGCAGGCGCAGACGCCGACCATTCATTGAAATTACATGGCGCGCCGACTGGCATGCCCATGAACATCCTAGAGGTGCATTCATGCATGCAAGCGAAATCATGGCCAAGTCAGGGCAACTCCACGACCGGCGTGGCTTACAATCCCATCATGTGCACACAGAGAGCGCCGCCGACGCTCCATCTTCCTAGTGCATGTGCTTCAATAAAGGTGGGCCAGCTGAATGGGATTCACAAGGCACTCAGCCAGTGAGGGCAGTACCGAAAGCATCTTTGCAACATCATGGCCAATAAATGCTGAACACGTGCTCTCTGCAGCATCCATGCCCTAGCCATCACTGAGGTATGCAGAGCAAGAGACTACTGAGTGAAAGTGTCTTGAGCTAGTGGCTGCACACGCTGCTGCTCACATGTGAGGCGCTTGCCGCCACCCGCGCAGCGCCGCCAGTCGGACAGTGGCTCCACTACCAGGTCGCACCGCGTCCAGTCCACTCTGCTGAGCGTTGCTGCATCCAAAGCATCAGCATCGGTGTGCGTGCCTTGTGCGACTCTCAAGCGCGCTAGCACGTGATCGTCCGACTCCATGCTGGAGACAGCGTAGCCAGGAACGTCGAGTAGCACAGCTCGTTCGGACAAAGGCGGCGGAGTGGCAAGCCGCGTCATGGGCGGCGGTGTATCAAAACGGGAGGGATGCAGGAGCGCGCCAGCATCGTCAGTGTATGTGCTGCCACCGTCGCTGATGGCGCAGCCAGTGTCGTACGTCTCCGTCTCTCCCGGGATGCGCTTCCTGCTGGCGCGCAGTCGGTCGCACAGCTCGACTATTGTCATGGTCCTTCTTGGTTTCTTGCTCGAGCGAGGAGGCGCGCATGGGTCGGTGCAGCCAGGCTGTGCTGCCGGGGACTGCATTGAATCCGCACCTGCACAAACGCGAGAACAAACTCCAGGAGTTGGCACGAGCATCATGCAAGGCAGGAGCACGTTCACGGACTGGTGAACTCACACAAGTCCAACTTCAACGAGACCTCATGAAGCGGATGGACACAGGCATTGGCGACACCGCCTACGACGCCGACTGGCGCGGTAGGTGCCGATGCCCAGCTTACGCTGGATGATAGCGTCATGGAGAGGTCATGGTCAACAACAACATCTTGTTGACCACGTACCTGAAGTGCAGGTCACCACGGGATCAGGTGAATCCCGCCTTGGAGTGAGGCTGTTCTCGTCAACTCCACCGCCAACATCACTGTCTCGCAAGTCGGCGCCGTCCCTGTCGCAGACGGCCTCCCGCTTGACCATCCACCCTCCAAAGAGCGAACGACGTTGAATGACGTGAGACGCAGTTCCAGGCTTTCGAATTTGAACTGTTTCGCGCCTTGACCAAAAACCTGAGTGCCTTGTTGCGTTGTGCGGGCAAAGCTAGCACAGCACGGCCACCCCCAGGTGCTGCTACTGTTTCCAGGAAGAGCGCGCAGATCCAGCAGTGATCTACACGCATAACAAGTGCGGAGCACCTGTGCTGGCCTGGCGATTCGGATCATGGAGAAAGCCTTTGTCCCAGCTGGCAAGGACGTGCCAACGTACTTCCTGCCCATGCTGAATGACATCGACAGGTAAGAGCTGTAAGAACCGACATGTATGCTTGATGATCGATTCTACCTTTCAAGGCATGCTCAGCAGGCACAAGGGTTTGGCCTGAACCAGTTTATTGAAGTATCGATTCAGCACAGAAGCACTTGCACTGAGGTGCTTTGTCTTCCTGATATGAGCGGTGCACGGCTGTGACAGTTCTGCACGCTGTCATTGGTCGAAGAGCTGCAGCACGTAACGCGGCACTGAGGTTTCTGTAGGTGCACACCTGAGGGCGCATGGCCATTGCCAAGTGAGTCCAACATTCAACGCCCCTTGTTGCTTCCCGGCATTCATAGCCACTGTTATCTCACCTAAGGTTCACACAGTGCTGGGGTTTAAACTTCCACGGTGGCCGCTTTACGTGCGCCGCCTGTCAGGAATGTGGCCTACGAAAACGCCATCACAGAAACGATCAAAGAGTTTGAGAAGGCCGAGGGCCGCAAGCCCACAGTGCTGGACGTGGGCTCCGGCAGTGGCATGCTATCTCTCATAGCCCTTCAGCAAGGGGCGGAGCGCGTGACGCTGCTGGAGGCAAACGCGTCGCTGGCGAAGATCGCGGCGCTGGAGCTGGAGGCCCGCTTTCCGGGGGGCAAAGAAACCAAGGTCAGTGGACCGGTACGCCGCATCGTAGGCGACGTCCGAAGCGCTGGCTGCTTGATGCAGCACAGGCAACAAGAAAGGTGGCGTGTGAGACATAGCTTACCCTTTTGCGGCTATTTTAAGAGTGCCTGCGTGCCCCTGGAGTTTACCCTTATGCGGCTATTGACAGTGCCTGCATGCCCCTGCAACTTCACCGCCGAGGTGCCAGCAGCTGCCTCGTCGCAGCCTTTCCCACCTTCCCCACCATTTGGTGAAGCTCGCGCCTTGCACCTCTGCCAGGGTGCTGAGCCTGATCTTGCTGTATTACACACATTGATGACTACGCATGTCAAGGTGTCACATGATGAACAGCGTAGTTCGCTACAAGCTGCTCTGCTTCAGCGGTCTGTGTGCGAAGCCTGGAACCGCTTCAGTTGCCTTGTGGAGCTGTAGAGGGCGAATCCCATCGCAACCAGCACCTTCCCTTGTGAGAGTGTCACAATCATGTCCATTTTTCTGCTCACGCCGCGCGTCGCAGTGGGAGATCATCAACAAGCTGTCGCTGGACATGCCGTCGCCGGCGCAAGGCGGCACGGGCTTTGACATGGTCGTCAGCGAGCTTGTGGGCTCCATGATCAACTCGGAAAGCATGGGGGTGTACCTGTGGGACCTGCTGCAGCGCGGCGTGGTCAGAGACTTTGCCAAGGACGGCCAGCCGCCCCGGTTCTACGCCGTGCCTCAGGGCGGCGCCATGACCATGCGTGCCTACTGGTGGGTAACTGTGCTGACAGATCTGTGCGTTGTGTGGCTCAACTGACGAAACGGCTTGTGGATGACAGCCGGCTTGAGGGAGTTGCTGCGTTGTGAGATCAGTAGGTTGTGGCGCTGTGCGGGTCTAGCTCCGCCCCGCTGCCTAGCATGAGCGCGGCGCGGCCATTGAACTGACGGAGTGGGGCTGCGTGCAGCGCCCCGCTGCTGGTCGCGAAGCTATGGCGCGAGGGTGTTCCCGTAATATGGCTGACACTGACTGTTACCTTGCCGAAGCAACCTGATTGTGTGCCAGTAACATGCACCGGCACTTAGTTGTGTTTGCTGCATTAATGTAGAGGCTGTACTGAGTCCTGGCGCAGCATGCGGTACAGGTGCACGGCGACGTTGCCTTTGGAGCGCTGCTGCCGTGCGGAGCAATGCTGCTCCATGTTCATGCTGAGCACTGATGCTGGCTGATCAATGAATCACCATTCTCTGCATGAGCGCCAACTGCTAAGCTCGAAGTAGACACCGCAGTCGCGAGGGCCGCTGCAGAGCTTGGATGTTAATGTTGAGCAGGCATTACAGAACACTGACAAACTGTTTGTCAATCGCCGCTCTGTGCAGGTGCCCGTGCGCCGCTGGGCTCGTCACTGGCATAGAATACGCGCCGATGAAGCGGCTTTTCAAAGCGGTCTACGGTGGCAAACAAACAGCGCAGGTGCGTCTGCACTGACAGGTCTGGACTAGATAGAGTCTGCGGGTAGGCACTGGGTACATGTGTCAGGTATCCAGGGGCAGTCTAGGGTTAGGGTTAGCCGGCATGCGCCATGCATCTGCGCATCAGAAGTATCGTCGTCGCTCGCTGCAATCAGCACCTTGCATCTCCTTTTCAGTGGCGCTTGCGCCGCATATTCGAAAGTACACATTGCTCGCTTGCACGCGCCGCATTTGACACAGCTGCACTCTTCGACGCCCACAACGTCCACGATAGGCTGTGCAGGGATGCGCTACTGCACACATTCGAACAGACGCCAGCAGCGTCTGCGCCCCCTCGTCAGCCCCTGCTGACACCATACTCTCGTCATCAGTGCAAGGTGACAGTCGCGTTAAGCTGCGCACTCCGCATCGCCGCGCGCGCAGGCGGACTGGACGCAGGACGAGAGCATGCGGATATGCATCGCGTCCAGCAGGCGCGCGCCCGCCAGCGGCGCCGTCAAGGTGCTGGTCGAGGCGTACGACGCCACCAAGGACAACGTGACGCACCCGCGGCACGTGGATCTCACCATCGCGGAGAGCCATCGCCAGCCTGACAAGGTGGGCATGGAGCAGCAGGGCTCAGCAGCCATGCAGACACGGATGGCGCGCCGCACACATTGCGCATGCGATGAGGGGGTGTCATGTTAGGTGGACGCACCGTGGTAGTCTAGGACATTGTCGCACTTGCTTGACCTTGCGAGATGTGCGCAAGACATGAGCAGATGCACTATGCATACATGGAGCATTTGAACTACTGCAACTGACCATTGCCCCCATGTTTGTTCCTCCATCTCTTGCAGCTCGCACAGGTAGTGCTGGTGCTGGAATGGGAGCTGCAGCTGAGCGCAGGAGTGACTCTACGCCACACACTCGATCATGTTGCCAGCCTCGAGCCTGAGGTGCGGTTGGCAAGGTACGCCTGCAACCTGTGTGAACTGTGGTGCATCACATTGTAACATAGGCGAACTTCCATACCGTTGAAGCTTCGTAGCAATCTTCAAGGAGTACTGCGATGGCTTGCAGATGCATTGGCAGCATACGTCCTCGTCGTACGTGCATACGTCAGCCTCGTGTGTCCACTTGGTACACATATGTTCCCCTCATATCGATTGCAGAGCACAGGTGGGGCTGCGCATGTTCGAAACTGTGTTAACACCACCATGCACCGCTGAGCCGCGCCACCCATTGCCAATGTATACTTCAAAGTACTACGCTTATGGTGCAACGCGCCCCCCATGACGTCCAGACCGAAAGATGCCAATGCCTGTGACACGCCCTGCCCTCCTGGTCTATCTGCTCTGCACTGCGCAGGTGGGTGAACTGGGGCTTCCTCTTCGTGCCCCTGCTGTCGTGCGCGCGCCCGGACGCGCACGGCCGCTGCCGCTTTTCCGTGCGATGGGCGCCCGGCGACCTCCATGTGGAGACTCAGGCTGTGCCTCAGAGCAGCACCGAGGGCAGCAGCAGCGCGCCCGCCGCCCCTCCTGCCGCCGCTCAAGCGTGCGTCGTGAAACGCAAGGAGCGCAGCGGCGACGGCGCATCGGGGCCCGCCTCTCGCAAGCCCAGGAGAGCAATCGCGCCCGTTGTTGTTTCAACCAGTGTGGACGATACAGTGACCGTCTCCCAGGGTCGATTCGCGGACATTGTGAGCAACACGTGGACACTGGCGCAATCTGGGTTTTCGTCCGTCTAATGAATGACACTTCTATGCTTTCAGAGGTTCAAGTGTGCATGGCAACTGCATTCACGTGAGCTGTTCATGTGGTGCGCAGCTCATGTACGCTGCAGGTCACAGGTGATGGTGAGTGCCCTGTGGCATCACAACACGCCGGTGCAAAAGGCTTGTGCAGGCCCACAGCGAATGCATGATTACACGGGCCGCACACTTGTGCGCAGCATGACGTCAACTTTGAGGCATTAACTTCACGTTCAACTCCCTGAATGGAATCATGCAGCATGTGTTGCAAGTATTTGAAAGCAGTCATGTGCGCACTGCACCAGTGTTCCGTGTCTAGACAGTCTACATACTTCAAGAATGTGATGCCTCGACTCAATGTCTTCATCTCGCCAGTACCAGCAACAAAGCACATGCTTTCTGTTGGACTCAGCACGTTCTTCCTTCGAATCATTTATTTGGCATGACAGCAGCAACCGCCACGCGCCCCTCACGTGTCTGCGCAGCAGTGCCCTCAGCTCGCTGTCAACGCCTGTACCGCCGACTTGTGGATAACTAAACTGGACGTTTTTTCATGTTTGATTAGATACTCGGTTGGGGGCTAAGGCCTCCGCCTCCCCCGCGCAGATCCCCCGCTTTTACGCGTCTTGTTCGGCGTCATCGAACTGATCGGGCGACAGTCGGCTGCTCACACCCTCGAGCAGTGCGCGCGCCGCCGCCGCCGCCGCTGCCGCCGCGCCATCTGCGCTCGCCGCCGCCGCCGCCGCGCCATCTGCGCTCGCCGCCGCCGCCTCCCCCCCCAGCACCTGCGGCGCCTGCTGCTGCTGCTGCAGGGGCTTGCCCCTGCCCGCAGGGAACCCCGATCCCATAGCGTCGCTCGGACCCGCCGCCATGCGGAAGTGCCGCTGCGTGGCCTTGTCGGTCCGATAAGGGGCAACGGGGGGGTGCTCAGCGCTCGTGCGGCGCCGCGCGGGGGAGCGCGGGTGCAACGGCGTGTTGTTGCCCGTGCCGGGGTTGGAGCCCCCGCCGCCGATGCTGCTGCGCGCGTTGCTGGGCGTCGGGGGGAGCTCGCCGGGCTGCATCATTGCGGAGAGGCGCGCGGCCTCCTCCTCTGTGATCTTGCGGACCTGATGAGAGGGCGGGGAGGGGGGGATGGGGACTCATGTGTCAGAAGGCAGCTGAGCCATTGTAGCAAGCGGCGAGTGGCACAACCCTAGGCTCAGATGCATCTTGTCATGGTGCTCATCTTGTGATGCTGCAGCTGACATGGCTGCTTTGGGATTTGTTGCAACAAGCACCCCGGGGGTGCAATAGCTTGCCGCCTGCTGCCAGGTCAAGTCAGTAGCTGCAGCTCCCCTGCTGCGATACGATGTTTCAGGTCGCAAGCAGCCGCTGCCATCACATCAGAGAGCGATGGGCGTACAGAGACGCACTGCAGCTCTTGACTGCTGCACTTGACTCAGCAGCTGAATCAGCCACCTGACGCCTCTGCCAAGCGCTGTGGTATCCAGTGCTACCGTCCTCACTGCTACCAAGGCAGCAGGGCCGGCAACCTTCATGCCACACAGATGCTTTCTGCGTAATCAGTGCAGGTCCGCTCGCACCTGTAGCGCCACCCACTGGCCAGACTCATTCCGCCAGGCGCGATACCGCACCAGGTCGCCCTTTTCCACCGCTGGCCCTTCCACGTCTACCGCCTGTGCGTCACAGTACGAGCGAGCAAGAGGGGCGTAGCTTCAGCTTCCAAGACCTCATTGCTGACAGTTGGCCACTGATGAGGTACACCGTCGTCTGACAAGCGCTTGGCAGGGTTGAATAGTGTGAGGACGATGCAGCGCGAAATGGGATAAAGGGTGCTGCGTCTGCAGCTCATGCAGTAGGGGCAGACAGCAATGACCAAAGCTGACGCATGAGCTGATGCGCTCATGGGCTCACACTGCTAGCGCGTGACTGCTGATCAACATGGACAGCTGCAAAGTGTTGACCACCACACACCTCATACAAGCCCGTGCAGTGGGCTGCTGAGACGGGCAGCCTGCGCTGTGATTTCAGCAGTGCATGATGTGCTGACAATCCCCTCCATCAATTGAGGAGATGAGCAGCATAGCAAGCACACGTGCTGTCCCAACGCTGCGTTTATCATCAAGTCTAGTCATGTGTCTACAGCAACAGCAGCAAGTTGAAGTATACTGACGTTCTGGAGCTTTGGCATGGGGATCAATTGGCAGCCTTCCAAAGCATCAGACGCATGTTTGTGCAGCAGCACCACAGGCGCTCTCAGGCATACCTGCCCAGTACACTCCTCAACGCTGCCTCACAACAGGAACTTGAACAACTTCAAGCCCCACTTGATGTAGCAATTTTGCAACAGCCGCTGCTGACCGTGAAATCAGCAGGTATATGTGCCCGGTAAAAGATTTTGCAACAAACAGCACTGATCTTCACATCAGTTTTAAACAATGACAGCCAGCAAACGCACCAGGCTGCAAACTGAACTACAGCCGCCACACCGTTTCCCCTCTCTCCCCCCCCTCACAAACAGGCATCAGTGCATGTTGCTTACCTGGAACGCCAGTTTGGTTCTTCGTGCGTTCCCCCCCTTAATCACCCCCCCAGTAGCTGCCCCGCCTGGCCCCGCCGGGCCGCCACTCCCGCCGCTGCTCGACCGCCGGCTGCCGCCTATGGCCGTAAAAGCCGCGCCCCCAGCCCCCCCTACCACCTCCGCATTCGCGAGAGCTGACAGCGCGTCTACGCCAGCCTCCGCACCGCCGCCGCCGCCGCCGCCGCTGCTGCCGCCAGCGCCGCCCGCTTCTGCGCCGCTGCCGCCGTCGCCGTCACCCCCCGCCAGCGCCTCGCGCATATTCGCCGCGGACCCTGCGCGCGACTTCTTTCTGGTCGAGCGCCCACCCGCGGGGCTCGATGTGTCCGCCGCATCGCCGCTGCCGCCGCTGCCGCCGTCCGTGGACTGCACCACGCCGACGTAGAGGCGGCCCTGCGGCGGGGGGGAGCCGCGCGGGGGGTGCTCCGGAGCGCCCGCCATGCGCGGGCTCCTGCTGGTGTTGTGGCCTACGGCGGCGCTGTTGGTGCCGGCGAGCTCCGACAGGGCGATGGACGCAGCGCGCGGCTTGCGCCGTGCCGCCTGCGCGCGTGTAGTGGGGCGGGGATGCAGAGAGCTTGTCTGTGGGTGCGGATTGGAGCGCTGCCACAGCTGCAACAAGAGTGCTTGCCCTTGCATGCAGCGGGCACACGCCATCGGCCGCACAGCACAGATAAGACTGCCGAGCACCGTCCACTACATACCATTGAATGCAGCCATGGCCTGTCGCAAGCGCGAAACCTCACCTTGGCCTCGCCCTGTGCGGGGCTGTGGCTGTTGGACATGGCGCGCATGCGCGACGGCTCTGGTGGCGATGCATAGCCTGACGCCGCCGCCGCTGCTGCTGACGGCACGGAGTCGCTGCGTTTACGTGCCGCCTTACGCGCGCCGGCGCTGTCCGGCGTCGCCGCCGCTGCCGCTGATGCCGCCGCCGCCGCTGCCGCCTGCTGCTCATGCCCAGCCTTGCTGCCGCGCTGCGGCGGCAGCGGCTTGACACCACGCGGCAGCGCGACGCGTAGGCCGCCGCGCCAGTTGGAGGTGTCGCTGAGCTCCTTGTGCGCGCGCGCCGCTGATGCTGCCGCCGCGTACACGCAGACAGCGAACGCGCGGCCGCCGTCGGCGCCCGCGGGCCTGGTCGTTGCAAAGACAGGCGCAGCAAAAGGTTGAGGGGGTGGGCAATCTGTGCACCTTGTAAAATGTTGGGCTCTTGAGGCTGCATAACAGTGCCAGCTGGGACGACACCACTGGGAAGTGTTCTTGTGTCAACTTCAACAGTGATCGGAAAGCTTCACCTGCTGCGTGCGCGTCGGTTGTTGACTGTGAGCGACAGTACGTGACCATGTGATCGGCGACGAATAAATGACCAGACCAACATCATCATGTCACAATCGTTGATGCACTTGCGACGATGGAAGCCAGGCTCACCTTTCGCCGTGATGTGACCGCGTGTCCCCAGTCGGGTAGAAGCTCACTGACTCCACCTTCCCGCACCTGGCCAGCAGCCAATGCAGCAGGAGCAAGACCAATGAGCACAACACAGTCAAGAGTGGCTATCACTGGGGCTGTACACAGCAGATAGACAAGTACGGACCGCGTGCCACGATATGACCTCACAAGTTGATGCCGACTCAAAAGGCCAAACATACAACAGATCAGCTTCGCCAATGCACTTGTGAACAAGTGCCGCGATGCTGCTACTGGGGCAGAGCCACGGGGAACTCCTGTCACGGTGAAAGCATCCATGCCCAGTGTGAATGCCACTGCGAGGAGAGCTGGTCAGCATGAAATCTTGGCCTAGGCGCTGCAGTGTCAGGGTTGCATCGAGTTTAAAAAGTGATCTGCTCTGACAGCCTCAGCCGCGAGCGCACAAAAGCGTCAGCTCTTGGCTCGTTGTTCCAGCAAAGCAAAACACGAAATGAACGCAGCAGAGTGAAACCTTCAAATGTAAGCGCTGTCGCACATTGCCACACAGCAGCCACACCAGCTCTGGTCAGCATAGCAGCACGCAAACCAGAGGCAATGGGGCTCTGGCCCTGCCGCGACGCGAAAGGCACTGCCAAAAGTACTGATGCGTCACCAAAAGCACACGTCTGTTCCAACTTCAGGGGACTCAGATTCGGTCGCAACGATCTGCAGCCGTGACACGGCGCAATCTGCCATCATCGAGCGATGATGCAACTTCACAGTGCGCAATGGCAGCTCAGGAGCGCTACAAGCTGGTTGCAGCATGGTGCCAAGATCAACGCAGCACGCGCACCTGGAGAAGAGCTCCGTGAGGGACGCCTGCGTGGCCCCAGCCGGCAGATTCGTGGCCTCCACTGTGCGCTGCCGCACATCCTCAGCCGCCTTCTCCGCCTTCTCGGCCAGCTCCGGCAGGCGAAATGGGCACCTTCGCGCGAGCAGCTTGCCGCCTGCATCGACCTGCATCACCGCGCTTGACTGGAGCGCCGCCGCGATGCACGCCACGCGGTGGTCTCTGCGAAAGGCCCACCAAACAATTTCGAGAATTATAATTGCAGAATTGCAGGCCATGGAACAGAGATGCGCCGCTCCACGCAGCGCGGCACAGCTGTGGCCAGCGTCACTCACTCGTCATATGATTCACATGCAATGCAGATACTGAGGGTGCCAGATGGTGTGAGGGCAAGGCGGCGCCTCGAGCTGAAAACGTAGTCTTGAAGTGTGCCGTGGGCAACAAATAGGCGTGGTGCAGGTGATAAATGAGATTTGTGCATCACAAACGCACGCGCCTGCACTTGCACATCATCGATTTTGGTACACTCAGATGCCACTGTAATCAAATGCCACCATCGCCAGGTTCTGAAAGTGTTGTAACCTGATCCAGCACACAACACAGCATGAATATGACAGATAAGCCAGAGCTGGGGCATTGCCACTGCCACGCACTTGACCAGACCTTCATCAATGGCCGACTTAAAGAGTTCTTGCCAGAAACTCACTTTTGTGGGAGCAGCTTCTTCATTTTGTTAAAGCTGCCCACTACCGAAATGGGCACCCAGTGCACCTCATTCCCGTCTTCGTCATGCCCGATGTGCTGTCTCATCCGGCCAATCAGAAACTTGTCATTGGACAGCCGCTCGTCGTCAGAGAAGTAGTGCTCCACCTGCGCATACCGAGCCAGAGAGACCAGGAATCAGCGCATCGTACATGAGTGCTTGTGAGGAGATGGGTTCCATTCGCAGGGCAGGTTGTACGGTCACCGCACTATCTATAGACGCATGCTGCCAAAAAGCAGAATGCGCACGACTGTGTGTGGGTGATCATCTGGCACAGTACACGCCAATGAAGGCCTCCGCATCCATGACTATCAGAAATGTCGAAGCAGCCGCCTCACCTGTCTAACGATGGCTTGACAGAGCTCAGCGCTCATGTCAGCGGGCCGTACGCCTTGCGAAGAGTGTTCTGCCGGCTGCAACTGCAGCGTGGCGCTGGCGTCGGCCGGCTTGACGAGCATGCTGGAAGGAATGAACGGAGCTGCGCTCGCATCGAGGCTTGACGATCGACGCTTGATGAGCCCGCGAGGAGGCGGATCATCATCGTCTGCTGCTCCGCCGTCCTCGGCCGCCTCTGGTGTCGCTGCAGCGGTGTCCTCAGGTGCGGCCGCCACGACGCCTGTGGCGGTCGGCTCAGGAGAGTCTGCCGCGGGAAGCGAGGCCGAGTCAGCTTCCATGGCGAGCGTGCCAAGGACTGGAGCTCCGGATGGGCTCTACAGTGATCGATCCCAAGGCATGGCAAAAAAAAAAACCTGAGCATCATCTGACGTGTGTTGAAGTTCTGATGTCGTTGAATGTCGTTGAAGTTTAGTGATTTTTTTGGGAATGTGCAGAAGTCCGCGAATGCGCGCTGCCCGATTTGTTGCTGCCACGGGCGGTGCGCTGAGTCTGCTGTTGCCGACATGCAGCGCGCTGGTCAATCAATGCAGCTGCTTGAGCACCAACAATGTCGCTGCCTTCAAACATGCATGCAGAGCAGCACAGTACAGCATGCAATCGTCGCCTGGGCCCGCAGCGGACGCCAGCAGGCGTGCTGTGCTGCGTAATTTGATCAGTGCAGTCGGGTTTGTGTCTTCCAGCTGGTCAGCTGTTGCGCTGGGCTATGCGGCCGACGAAGAATCAAAAACATTCGAGGATCCTGAAGTGGGTTACCGACTTTCATTGCCAGCCTCCTGGACGGCCTCACCGAGACGCAGCAGCTTCATGCCCTTCTCATTAGGCCCAAGTGAGTTGCGCACCCGTTCTGGGCTGCCGTGAATTGCCATACACGCTGACTTCAACTTCGGCATTCCTCAAGGAACCAACTCACCACCCGCTGCTGTGAGATTGAGAGTCATGCATGCTGGCTCAAATTGCAACTCTATCTGCCGATATTCTGCACGACTGTGTTGCGTTGCAATGCGTGGATGAAGACTGCGTTGCGTTGCGTTGCGTAAATGATCAGCGCACCACATCAGCTCACTGATTGGCAAATTCTTCCCATGTGCTGGCCCAACACTGCGAAGAGTCCAGGACAGGCACAGTGCTAGTGGCTGGAGACTATGTGGCTGGGCTGGCTGTCAGCGTCTCCATTAGCAATGTGCGGGAGCTGCTTGAAGGGGCAGGCTTTGACAACAGCGGTCGCCTCGAGACGATCGCCAACATCGGGAAGCCGATGGGCGTTGCAGACCTGCTGCTGCGGCAGCGCGATGGGATCCTGGAAGAGAAGAACCCACTGAGCAGGTGAGCTGAAGCGCATGCAATGGAAGTACGCTTGCATGCGGCAATGGGGTGAAAGCATCAGCGCGAGCTGCTCATTGAAGTTTCACTTTACCCCTGCCAACCGTTTACTCTGCATCTGCTGTTGTGCACGATGGGGTCTGACATGTCTGGAGCAGCATGGAGGCCGATGACATTCAAATCGCTCCATTGTCTGCTGCATTAACTGATTGCCTTGCTGCTCAAGGGTGGCAAGCGCGGAGGCGGATGGCGCAATGCTGGACTTCGTCTGCGATACAATCGTGACATTGGCTGTCACAGGCGCGGTGAGTCAGCAATCGCAGCGGCATGCGAAACGCTCCATCAAGGTCCTCATGTGGATATGGTGCTGCCACATTGGACTTGGCTTGCATGACTGCTGCGCTGTTTGTGTTGCACCTAGATATGTTGGCAAACAACAATGCACTCTGCCGCCGCGTTCGCCCTTCCCCACGTCCCTCGTCTGCTTGCTTGTGGCTAGGTTGCAAAGAGAAGTATCTGTATCTGAGTGTCGGTGCATGTCCGTCTCGTCATGTTTAGTTCCTGAGTTCAGAGTAGATGCAAGGTGCCGCATCCACTGACGTGGGTGCTGATTCGCACAGGCCACTTCTTGCCGCCATAAAGTTCAACTACGTTCCCCTGCCCTGAACTGGTGCTGGTGTGCCACCGCCGCATCGCTGCCTGCAGGCGCCAACGGCATTAGAGCTGGCGCCCCTGGAGCCGAGAATAAAGACGACACTCGCGCGCAGCTTCCTGCGCCGAAACGGCGAGATGGTCACTGTATGGGCCACCGAGTCAGGGCGAGAGGGGGTCCCAGTCGGCAACCAGCTGTCGACCCTGCAGCGAATCGTTGACTCGTTTCAGTTGACAATGTCATGACGCGATCGCGTGCAGGGTAAACCGTGTTTCAGACAACAGACGCTTGAGGCACAGTGGCCCGACCCCTTGTGTCAGTATGATGCAGGTTGTGTTTTGAGGTAGAGTCACAAAACCGAGGAGGGCGTGAGCAAGTGCACTGTATTTGCACGGCGCGTAGTGGTCATTTTTACATCACATTGCACTCATCATACAATACACAAACCAATTACTGCTAGAATTACCCACGCAATGACCAATGCTTGCAACGGCTTGACAGCTATTTATTATGTTGTCATGTTTCTGATGGAGTTGAAGTATCATGTTGCGCAAATGATGCAGCCGAGCAGCACAGGCAAAGACAAAATGACTGTGTCAACGATGCAGCCAAATACAGCACAGTAAGCTCGCAGCCTTGGCACACTCGTGTGGCATTATGTGCAGCAGTGCGTGGCAGCATGCGCTCTGTGAGCATGGGTATGCAATGTAGCACTCAGCATCCAAGAACAAGTTGCTGCACTCTGATGCGCGCTGGCAGAGGCGCACAGCGACCTGCCAGAGCACGACTTGCTGAGCAACGCTGGCGTGCTGAGCTTTAGCCATGGGCAGTGCCGCTGCTGCTGCAGATGTGCATGCCAGTACAGCGCGTATGCTAGAACGCTGAGGCAAACTTGTCATCGTCCACAAAGCGCTTGGTGGCCTCGTTGAGCTGCCGCACTACCTGTGCGCAGTCCGCACGTATGGGCTCAAAGTCGATTTCGCGTCCCTTGGTCTCGACAAACTGCCATGTGAAAGCAGAGCACAAACGATGGAGCAGACTTTAGCGGAGCCATCGTCTCGCAGCGATACCTTTAGACTTAATACAGTGATGTTATGTGCTGATGGGCTCTGGAACCTGTCAAGACTGAAGTGTAACTTCAAGGCGCACGAGTGTTTGGTGCAAAGGCCTGAGCACTGCAGAGTAGTTGGCACTGCGCATCGCAATCGTCCATGGCACTATGTAGCAGCACCCAGCTCCACTTTGGTTTCTTTGTGCCAGACAGTTTGTATGGTCATTGATGGTATACATCCATGAAACATGCGTGAAACATCGCTGGCCTGCCAGCTACCCACTTGCATCAACAATGCCCCCAGCATGCCGCAATGATACTGCGGTTTTCAGCAGTTGCATATTTACACCAGTGAAAAGACGTTGCCACACATTCAGACTGCTCGACTTTGGACCTGCATCAGAACCTTTGCATAAACGACACCAGGAGCGAAATGACAACATCAGACGCAGCCGTGTGAGGGTATCTTCTCCAGTGGTGCGCAGACGTCCAAGCAGCCAGTGGCGCGTACAGAGAGCTGCTCACCTCTCTCAGGCTGAATATGTTGGTCTCATAAGCTCGCAGCTTCTGCTCCAGGTTCTCTAATTCCCTGCCGACCTGTTGTATAGCGTGCAGTACAGCAAGCATCGGCGATACAATGATGAGAGTTTCCCCAGTGGCGCTGACATGACGTCAGTGGATATGCGACAGGGCGGCGGGCAGGACACATGCATGCCTAGTGACATGTGGCGTTTGCGTCAGAGCTTTAGCATCCTGGACAATTCCATGGCTCAACGTCAAGTCATACGTAGCCTAGACGGCATGTAGGCAACAAGTGACCCCGCGCCATGTGGTCCCACGGCTTGTACATGCGCGAATGCAGCTGAAGCACGTACTGCAGAGAGCTTCACCGTGCGATGGCCCCAATCTCATCTCATTCAGAGCATGGCAGCGAGCTTCAGCAACAAGCACGAAGGCCACGGGACACCGCATCAGCGCCACGAGACGCCATCAGCGCGTTCAACGCGTCGCATCGCAGCGGCGCACGGCAAACCATGCATCAGATAGATGGCGCAATGCAGCACTGTCGATCAAACATGCAGCGCGCACCGTACCTCGCTCATTGCGGCCTCGCGCTTGGCCGCTTCGCACGACGCCGCCATGGCGGACAGCTGCGCGCGCATGCCCTCGCGCCGCCGCATGTACTGCTCCTGTTCGCGGCATCACGGCAAGTGCGGGACAGAAGTGCGCGTCAGGTGGAGCGCAAGTTGAAGTTGAACTGGTGTGCCGACAGTGCTCACCGCCACGTCTGAGCATGCGCACATCTACTCCCATCGAGCCCTGCCCCGCGACCGGTCTCAAAAATGTAGGACCATCACAGCACCAGCAGAAATGGGTTATGTCGCAAGCTTCACGGTCGGAGCATGCAACATGCAATAAAATGCACCACACAGTAGGCGCAGTAGACACTACACACGATGCAGGCACACATGGCGGCCTCATCAGCGATGTCAAGGGCGTCACAGCAGTGCAACTCGCCTTGAGGTCCGTGAGGTAGCGCATGGTCTCGCCGGCGCGCTGCCGCATGCCGTCAATGTCATCCAGCTCTGCCATCTCCTGGCGCATCGCCGTCATCTGCAGTTCATCGGCCATCGGTGCGAAAATCATTCAGAAAATGCGCATGCGTACCGCGCGCAGCTTAGGAGACGGGACCGGCCAAGGATCAGGCGCGAGGCATTCCGTGCCAGCCATGGCCTGGCCATTGCACGCATGACATGGATGCAAGGCTTGCGAAAGAAAGTCTGCTGCAGCTCTCTTGGCGAGCTTGCTGCACTGCCAGCACCAGGCGTGCTGGCCGAAACGTTGCGCTCATGCTGTTCTCAAGCCCCAATGCTCACTCCCGGGGCACAACATCAAGGCATGCAGCAGCACCAATTGGTGCGGTTTAGACACAGTCAATGCCCGCCTGTTGAGCGCTGCTGCAGCTTGGGCCTCGTACCTTGTCGCGCAGCGACTTGAGCTCCACGGGGATCTTCTCGTCGAGCGTGTCGATCTTGGCCATCTCGGCCAGGCGCTTCTCTTTCTCGCCCTGGAGCCGCCGCATGGTCACCTGTGCGCGCGCGGGGGGGGGGCGGCAGGGGGTGCCCATCGGCTCGTGGCGATCAGTCACGCAAAGGACATCATGATGCGCAGTACAGACTCGTTTGTGAGTGCATGGTGCAGCACCCGTCAGGCGTGAGTGAAGGCTCGCTCGCTGATGGCCGCTCTCGCCTTTGTTGCGTGAGGGAATCATCTGCTCACAGACGTTGAGCGCTGTAGACCTGGTGCCGCGCTCATGGCAGACTGAAGCATGTACCTACGCTCATTGCAGATTTAAGCGCGTTACACGGCGTGTAATGGGCGCGGCACCAGGACCTCGATATTCGCAGAGTGCATGGTCGGCATACATGCAGAATGAATGGTGCTGACCACGTCAATGGTTGCCATGACTATGTCAAAACACATGATCGGCGCGAAAACTTGCCTCTGAGCTCTTGAGCTGCTTGTCTTTGAAGCTGCTTTCGTCTTGGAGCTCCTTCATCTGCGAAGCCGACAGCAAGCGACTGGGTTTAGGCTTGTTGGTGGCATGTTGGCAGGCCTGCATGGGATGGGTGACGTGCTCTTCAAGATGGCATGCCAGCTTGGAAAGTGCCAACAATAAAGAAGCCGTTGAGAATAGGTGTACAGAGCTGGCCTGCACCTAGATGCAGTCCACATTTCTGACTCACAACCACAGCACAAAATGTCACAAAGCAAACCCAAAGAACGTATTCAAGCATGCACCGCCCACATGCAAATGCCACCTAAGATGAAGTTAATGCCAAGATGCCTGCCTGAGCTCTGATCAGGACGACACCAGGGCCAGCAGCAATTATATGCCCCGTGTTTGCTCGGAACAGTACAGTGAGCATCTGCGCAAGGGACACCTGAGACGCGGCTACCATCAGCCACCAGAATCCCATCTGCCCATGCGCTGACGCTCCAGCGCCGAGGCCACACGCCGCAAGGCACCCCCCCATGCGGCACCGCAAACGCACGACCGTGAACAACAACAGCGCGCGCAATGTGCACGTGCATGCCCGCGAGCGCACCTGCGCCTGCTCGGGTATCGTGTGCTGCGCCTCGAGGCCGGAGCTGATGTGCGCGAGCAGCGCGACGATGGCCTCCTGCGCGCGCGACTGCTCCTGCAGCACGCCTGCGCGCGTCGCGTCGAAGCGGTCAATGAACTCGCTCATCTCCGCGTCGCGCCGCTGCAGCACCTCCACCTGCGGGGGGGCGCAGTGAGGGGGGGGGCAGGGGTGAGCGTTGATGCGGATGTGGTTCAACGAGCGCTGATGTCGTTGACAGCTGCGGACTCGGCGACGTAGTTGGGGGATTTTGCTCCATGCCATCCAACTTCAACATGATGAAGTTGCAGTTACAGCGCATGGCGTGTCAATCACAGTACAGTGTCACACAAAGCAGAATTTGTGGCTGACACGTCGTCTTTGGCACACAGGTGCGGCGCCTTTTGCACGCTGGTGCATATGCCTGATGCAGGTGCCACCTGAAATGGAGGCAGGCGGCCAGCACTCACGGCGCGCCTTCGGGTTGCCCACGCGCTTCCGTACAATGGTTCAGAGTACGGCCAGGCACGGCCTAGAGGCTCCGTGCATGTGCGCCCATACCGCCCCACTCTGCATGCGCCGCGCCGCCGCAGCCTTGCTGCGTTGAGCACTGCACTCAGAATTGAGCACTGTCGCTGCGCCCCGCGCAAGATCCGCACGTGCAAGGCATGTAGTGGTAGTCACTCACCCGCCGCTCTTGAGCGTGCGTGAGCGCCTATGCCAGAAACACCGGCGTACGGAGTTGACGGCCCTTCGCATCTCGCACACTGCCATTGACCTTGCCCCCCCCTCAGTGTCACATAAAAGCACGCAAGCATACCCCCCGCTGCAGCAAGCCTGCATACCTTGGAGGGGTCAATCTCGCCTGCGCCGCTCCTGCCGGCCCTGGCGTCGGCCTCCGCCTCCGCCACCGCCGCCCTCATCTTCTCCATCTCAGACGCAGTGTCCGCGGAGCGCCGGTCGAGGTCCTTGCTGCGGTCCTGGTCGGCTTTGACCTGTGTGTGAGAAGCGCAGAGGGTGTGTCGGGATGGAGGTGTGAGCCTGCGCCGTGGTCATTTGCATGCTGAGACACGGGGTGATCGTTATGGTGTATCTATGTCAGAGGTGGGGCGTGCAGTGTGCACGCGCCTGATCACCATGTGGGTAATGTGCATGTGAGGTTGATCAAAGTGAGCAGTGCTCAACCAGGCACAAGATGCACTCCGTGACCAAGTGAAACGAGCACTGGCCGGCCTTACAGATCGACGCTGACAGATGCAAGTATGCGATGGTAAGGATGCACGTGCCCGCCGAAGTGTGTGGCAGGCTCCTGTCCAGCATATGCACTTGAATGCAGGTGTTGCTTCCTGACGTGATGCGCAACCATACAAAAAAACTGTCTTAGACTGGCCAATATGTCAATGGACGAGATGTAGCACGTTGTCGCTGTGTTGGTCACCATACATATGGGAGTGTCCAAACACCACATTGCACATTCATGTGTTGCATCTAGCGCCATATGAGCATAGCGGAAAGTTCAGACTTCAAGTATGACGTGCCTTGGCAAGAAGCTTTTCGCGTGCTGCCTTGGGCTCCATGGATGCGAGCTCAATGTCAGCTGCCAGGGCGTCGCGCTGCCGCCGTAACCGCCCGACTTCGCGCTCAACATCCTTGTACTCCTGCCGGTACGAGCCGCCCTTGGGCCCCATGCGTGCCTCATGCTCCCTGCAGTAGATCGTGGGGTATGCACAACACCACGAATTGAGATCGCAGCAAAGTGCCTTGAAACCGAGTTGCCTGCGCAGTGATCTACAATGTATCCGCAACTGCTACGCCTTGCAGCTGAAGTGAATCATCAGCCGGCGTGTTCGGTTGTGTCAGCTGCAACGTCTGTCAATGTGCCGCACCACGCTCGCACATCAATCCCTGCAAGGCCAATGCGACTCAATGCGATGCTAGTGTGGCACCATGGTGATGGCCAGCGCCGCAGTACTGCTAACAACCGCTCGTTCGCATGTATGAAGTGATTCCTACGTTGTGCATATCTGTCCACTTTACTGAGGCTCATATGCGTGACCGTGGCTATTATGAGAGCATATGCTGCCATACAGACAGCTTCAAGTAGTGCGATCAAGTCAAGCCTACAACAAATTCAAGTGTGAGTCTCTTCCTTACCCTGCCGCTGCACTCAGAAACCTCAGAGTGTTGCATAACACATGCGACCAAGGACGAGAGCCTGCCATGGACATGACTGACGAGGCAGCAAGGAGAAGCCCGTTGTCTCCCTCGTTGACATACTACTGTACCGACCTGAGAACGCAGGCATTGCAAGCGTGTTCCCGCAAACCTGTGGCAGCATGCAGTGTTTGACTGAGTCGCTCAGTCACATGAGCACGGGACTGTGCCCCTGCAGTGATGGTTGAGCGTTGCACCCGACGGTACTCACTTGATGCGCGCGGTCATGGCGTCCGTCTCCGCCTGCACGGACGCGACCTCCGCCTCCAGCTGCTGGCTGCGCTGCACCAGACCTCGGTACTCCTCCAGCTGCAAGCCACGCCGCGCGCGCATGGCGGCGGTGAGGGTATGTAGGGTACACAACTGCAGTATTGGCGTACATAGTCACTAGAGGCCAGGCCTCGGTACTCCTCCAGCTGCGAGTGACGTTCGCACGCGCATGGTGGCGGTGAGGGTATGCAGCGTATGCAACTACAGTAGTGGCTTGCATGGGGACTACAGGCAAACAACAATGCCAGGCACTGCCAAGTGCGAGGGTATGCCGACCCACTGAGCAACCACTTGCAGCAGGCAGCCGGGGGTGATGGCGTGCAGAAAGCTGGCAACAGCAGTGCCGATCATGCATTAGACGCGGGGACATACCTTTTGCGGGTCCATGGCATTCACTCGGCCTTCCATTTCCCGGTGGACCTGCACGTAAGGAGCGGCAACCATGGACACCGTTGCAGCAATGAGGCACCAGTGCACAGATGACGTGCAGCACCGCACCTGCAACGTAGGCCAGCCAACGGAGTGCCGCGCATACCATACCAATGAGCACTGCCATATATGCTACTTACTGCACTATGGCAGGGCAGCCACCTGCACCGTTGAGTATGCACACAGCTCTTCACAATGCGCCAGCTGCAGTCGCGCTGTATTGCAGAAGGTTCCTACTGTGGCTTGACCCGTCGTGTAAAGCAGCTAAGGCATGAGCCTGCATTCTCTGACGCACACACCTGCTGCGCTCGAGTCACACGACTGCTACTGGTGAGGCTACTACTGTACTATGGTAGATGCTGCTGAACAGAGTTTGCATGCCAGGTAATGAATGGCATATGCCAGCAGTCACCGCATCGCTGCATCCACCAATGAAGAAGAAGTCTGCCATCACTGGCCAGCCGCCAGTCTCCTCAAGTGCGTAACGCACACGAGCTCTGCTGCGCTGACCTGTGCTATGGCCTGCTCCACGTCCGCAACCGCCCTCTCCCTTTCCTGCTTGGACAGGAATACGTTGTCCAGCTCGCGTGCGTTGCGCCTGCCCACAACAAGCATGCCGTCACAGCATCAGGCGGTGGGATGACCACCAAGCCATGCAGCTCGCTTGTTGCAAGCCAGGAAGTCCTGAATTATACGAGTAAGAATGATCTCGTGATGTCTGCAGCAGGTCATGCAACGACACGCCAGTCCATTCGTGTGCTGCACGATGCTGCGCGAGCGCGGTGGTGATGCGTGACGCACGATTTGCAAACGCATTAGCCTCACTGCACACCAGCCGCCTGCCTGTTTCTGCCATGCGGATCCCTCGTGCACAGTAACTGAAGCAGTGACGTGCCTCATTCTACGCAATCAATGCAAGCCTGACCTGTTCCTATCCTCCAGCTCTGACAGGTAGGCCACCACTTCGCCAGGGTCAGCCGTGGTGCGTGCCTTGTCCATAGCCAGGTTGTGGTCCGCCAGAGTGCCCTGGAGACATTAGGTGCAAGCAAGCGGGCAGATGACGTGACGCGTGTTGCGCATTGCATTTGGACTCGACACTGGCAATATGGCTTGCCATGACGTTGCTGCCTGCCGTAATTGATGACAGAAACGCAGTCGAACGGCAGCACGCAAGCCAGCTGCAGAATGATCAGCCGCCAGCACACATATCAGAAGTCTACGCTGTCCGCTGTGTGGATGCACTCATGGTAGGCTGCTCCTTATACACCAGCGTGTCAGGCGGCGCCATGTAGTTCGCCTCACCTCTAGGTTCTTGACCTCAGCGAGCAGCGTCTCGTACGTTCGCTCCAGGCCGCCGTATTGGCTGCTGTCCTTAGTGTGCTGCTCGCCTTCCGCCTTCAGCTTCGCCAGCTCTCGCTGTATGTCCATGATCTGCAGGTGTTCACAGCAACGCACACGGGTGTGCCATCAGCAGCGCCTCTACAGCCTCCGTCTCACCCACACTGATGGGTCGTCAGTTGTTGTTGCGATGATGACATATCGTGAGCATGTTGCCGTCGGACAAGGCGGCAGGTTCAAAGTGTAGTTGTAAATTTAAGCATGTTGAGGTCGCCGCAGCCATCAGGGCCGCAGAGGGCTGTTGATGCCGCCCGTATTAGCAGCAACATGCAGCAGGTTGACAGATCAAACGAGCTTGACCTTCTGTCGCAGTTGTCCGAGGAAAAAGCTGCCATCCTGAACCAGTCTCCCTGGCCCCGCCCCCTGGCTGGTCCGCATGCCACTCATGCCCTGCTGTGTGACAGGCCGGTTGTCGACATTGACCTCATGCGTCAGGGCAACTCCATAGGCAGCTTCCCTGCTGGCAGTGGGAGGGGCAGCCCCTGTCCGCATACGCATGCCTGCAGAGGAGCCCATCGCTCCTCTCTGTCCCGCTGTCAGTTGCACGACCGGCAGCAAACGCACATCACGAATGCATGTGAAAAGTTTTTTTGGCTCACTTAGATTTTGAAGTGATGTTGATGTTGTGGTATTGTGCTGTGCTCACCTGTCCCCGTTCGCAGGCCCGTGCCGGGAGGCATCTGGCCTGAAGATGTCGGCGGTGCTCGTCTCATGACTACGCCAGTTGGTACAGGCACGCGAGATCTGCACTCTGCGACGGTTGCAAGGGACTCCAACTACGACTTGAAGTCTTAATGTTCGTGAGAAAAGCCACAAAAAGGAGACATGAGGTCGTCAGTGTGCGCTGCATGCTATGCTCTGGCGCTGCTTCAGCAGCAGGCCGCTGCCTTCTGCGTCCCGCCAAGAGGCCAGGGCGTAATCGGCCGGAGCAGCCGTGCATGCAGACCGTCCAGGGTGTTCATGTCATCTGAGACAGCGACGGCGGCGACCAACAAGTTCTCGGCTGCTCCGGAGGCGGACCCCATACCTTTCGTGAGATTGCTGGGCCAGCTGACACCCTCGCCAGCTGAAGACGCCAGCCCAGAGATGGAGGCACAGATGGTGGCGGAGGCTGTGAATCAAAATCTGGACAAGGTATGGCCGCCATCTGCTGCCACAGTGCTGTGCTATTGCGACGTCAACCCATTGTTTGCGCTACTGTGAGTGCTCTTACATTGCAGCCTACTGCAGACCGCATTTCACACTTTGCTCGAGCGTGTCACACAGCTCTGATTTCGTGGTTTCCCAGGTGCTCGATGGACCATTTTTGCGGTGGCTGCAGAAGAAAGTCGCTCTTAGCGAGACCATGGGCAATCAGGTGTGTTGACACGGGCTGGCTTACGTCGAATCAATGAAGACATCATGTAAAATTGTTCCAACATAAGCATCAGTGTTGCATCTGATCACGCAACTGTTCGGCATGCCAGCAAAAAAAAAATAGTTGCATGCCTGTAAGTCACAACAGCCGAATGTGCACTGCTGTGACGGACAAACAGCCTTCAAAAGTGCATGCCCGCAAGTTACAACAGCTAGACCTGCGCTCTATATGATGAACAAATTGTCCCCATCAAGTCTCCAGCAGCTGAAGCACTGGCAGCCGTCGTTTACGGCGCGCAATACTCACCATGCCGAGCATTGCTTACCACTAACACGGCAGCAATCGCCCTGTTGTTGTCTGTAGTACTGGCTGACTTGCTACCTGCTGGCCTTTCCCTGCTGCAGTCAGCGCACGCGACACTGCGCACGCTGGAGGGATCCATAGCCACAGCCATCAAGGCCAAGCTGCGCGCGGCAACGGAGCTCGTCACAGCCTTGCTGGGGACGGACTGCTCTGGCGCTCGTGGGCAGCTGCTGCGTGAGATCCTGATACTGCCAGGGGGACAAGAGCACCCTTTGTACCTGGCACCTGACGACCCCAAGCGCCAGGTATGTAGGTACATCTTGAGATTGTGTCAGTGCCTTGCCTGTGCTGTGTGTGGGCCAGCTTGCAGCGAGCAAGTGTCATGCATCATTCACAGAGTGAGACACGGAAAGTATCTGCACACACTTACGACGCTCATGTCAGCTGAGGGGCATTCTCTTTTTCTTGATGTAGGACTAGACTCATGGGCATTGCGCAACATCAAACGTTCAGTTCGACACAGGACCCCAACTTTAAATTGGATCTTTACATCATCAGTGCATCGGCTTGTGTGCAGTCGTCACGCTCATCATTACCACGGTGCATTGCAGGCACTCTGCCTTTTGATGAATGCAACTTCAACATGAGTTCTGTAAAGCATGAGCCCGAGGTCCGGGCCTAGAGGGGTACCAGCTTCAACCACCAGTGACCACGAGAGTGGTTGGACACATCTTGGACCTGTTGCAGTGCCGATCGTCCTCTTGAAAGAAACCAGGTGGCAGGGATTGCCAGAGGTCTGACTTCGCTGCATTCACCCTCATGTCATCCTCTCTTGCGCGCTGCCGTGCAGTTCGGCGACGCCGCAGTAGACCCTTACGACTTCAAGAGGGCATGGGACATACTGGCGGAAGGGCAGCGCCTGCAGGGGGTATGGGAGGACACTGCGGAGACTCCGGGGACGCACGCAATGATGGACACAGTTTTGGCGGAATGCGCGCGAGTGCTGAACGGGCAGGCGGACGTGAAGAGCGACGAGGAGGTGTCATCATGCAGCAGCAAAATTTAGGGCGTAGCGGCTGGGCTAAGGAAGATGCGAGCCTGTGCCTGCGGAAGTTGAAGATCGCAGCTGACGCACACGCCAGTGGGTTGATTTCATACACGTTATACGTATCCTTGTGTTTGGGCTGGACGTAAGCTGTTGTCACCGCAGGCAACTACAGAGAGTGCAATTATTGCAGCAGCAGCAGCTGAATCAATGCCACAAATAGCACATCAGAAATTCAGGGCTGAATGAGTATTTGCGGCTGCGCTGACACAATTGGAGCTTTGCATCCCAGCACCATGTGAGCCTCATGATAATGATGTCAGCTGTTGCTGGCCACCACTTGTCAGAAGTTGCCGTCTGCTGGCGGCTTCATTGCATTTGGCATCTTTGCATGTGCACAGTGGCGCGTCATCATCACCAGTCAGAAGTGACACTCCATGCTGTGCATGTACACTTGATTTGCATGTCGACAAGAGCAGCAAGCCATTTGCACTCAGGTTGCCATGGGGTGGGGCACACATTGTGTCACATAGAATGGAACCACCACATGCTTTTGCGTACCACTGTTCAGCTGTGTTTTAACAACTGCGTCCAGTGCAGGCAATTGGCCTGCCATGTATTGACATCTCTCAACTACTCCTCACATGGCGCTACACACGCACAGCTACTTGAAGAAAACAAATCCTCGTGATGGCTATGGACACCCGGCGCAGTGCAGAAAGCTCGTGCTTACCAGCCAGGCCAGTGTCCAGCTGCCAGAAAAGAAATGGTGGCCACGCAAAACTACCAATGTGGCAGATCACATGCGGCACCTCAGCCAGACACTGGCGCATGTCCCCCTGTCAGAAAAGAAATGAAACCACCTTTGCCAGGCACATGACCAACATGGCATGCAACGTGCGGCGCCTGCGCAGCGCCGAGCCACAGCAGCGCGTGCAGTCACCCCACCGTGCTGAGAACAACTACCCTCGGGTTGCAAGCAGCGCCTCTTGACGGAACCTTATAGACAGTGTGTACAGAGCCAGGGCTGGCACGCGAGCGGCGGCGAGGTGCGAGGGCGCTGCAACACGCCCTGCAGAGACGCCACGCCCAGCTGCCGCGTGTTCCCGGCTGCGCTGCTGAGATGCGGCTGGCGGCGTGCAAGCCACACACGTACCGCGCAATGCCACCCACTGTGCCACATGGCAGACGACCGCACAGCGAGGCAGCAAACGCAGCGGCGGCAGAGCAGCAGCCGGCGGCAATCGCAGCGCTATCGCGCGCTCGTGCGCTCCATGGCTGCGTACACGGCGTGGTGCAAGCTGCACTTGCGGCTGCGGTAGCGCGTGAGCGTGGCGCGCTGCAGCAGCGTAGTGGTGACAGGCCCCGCGTACCCCGACTTTCGGATCAGCGACTCCAGCGCCTCCGCCTTTGTCCAGCCTGCAGGCGCATGCAGCGCGACGAGTGTAGTGATGAGCGGTGTGGTGGCCGTTGAACTGCGACTGTCAAGAATCACTCATGCTGCTCTGTTGGTATAGCAAAGTTACAGGGCTCCAGAGGGTACAGAGGGATGATGGATGAGGAACAGCCTGCATCTGCAACGGTGTACCCGGTACGGCAGGTACCAAATGCGATCCGCCCCGCTCCACATTGCAGCACACGTCTGCATGTGACTGGCAATTGACTTTCATCTCGACCCTTGCTGTCTCAGCACGACACAATTCACACATGCTTGCCCAGACGCGTCAGCTCGCGTCACATCATCTAAACCTCTGACCGAGCAGGCGAGGCCAGCAAGGGTGATGCCGTGTGCCGCAAATGCTGTGACAAACAGTGCGCAAGCTGGTGCACCCCCCACACTAGGTGCGCTACGCTGGACTAGGGCTTGCCTTGGTCTCGCGCAACCTCAGGCAGGTACGTGGCGCTGTACTGGCTGCCCCTGGTGTCCTTGAATGTGATGACGATGCCGTGCTCGCTGACCTCCCAGTCGTGAACGTCCTGCACGGCGCAGACGGCAGCTTGATTACCACGCCAGAGCCGCAGCATGCAGCTCAACGTCACACTCGTGCTGAGCTGACAACAAGCATGCACCCGGAAACATTGCTGCGTGGGTAGGCAGCACTTGAAGCGTAGGCAGCAGTGCATGATGCAGCATTACCGTCGCACCGCCAGTGCGTGTAGCTGAACATACTACGTGATCAACATGCGGTGCATGCACAGCGACCTTATGCAGCAGCGGAAGTTGTCGGCTCACCTTGGCGTCCTCGTACTCCACCAGCAGCGAGACGGAGCACTTCAAGTGCCGCAGCTCGCACTGCGCAATGGGGCTGTCGCACGCGCATCGGAAGGGGGCCACGCAGCACAGTGAGAGGGCAGTAGAAGATGAGTGCACGGAGACGCAAAGCAGGCAGCGTGTCTTGTTGTACGTGCCGTAGGATAGCCAAAGCCACGTGCAGCGCACATATACCGCGTACACTGCCTTTTGAGCATTGAGCGGCAGCGGCGGCATGGCGTCGCTGGCAGCGACTTCCGGCGTCAAAGCATCACTTGCCGTTTCAGGCATAGGCACGTGACACTGCTGTCACTGAGGGGCACAAAGCTGTCACATCAGCGAGGTTGTCATCCTCAATCGTGAGCTCTGTACATACTATCGCAAATGTAAAGGTTCAGTTGCGCAGCCCCATGATGATCTGGCGTATGCAGACGCATGTTTCCTGCAGTAGCGAACACTGCACGAGCTGATGTGATGAAGCCCACCTGAATCGCCTGTCGTCGAAGGCACTGCTACACGCGTAGTCAGCAAGTGCTGTCAGGGGTTGAGCGGATAGCGTGCCTATGCAGCCCCTCAGCTTGAATTCTTCAGCCCTTCCGCTGCCTTGCTTCTCCCAGGTGACGAAGAAGGGGCACGAGATGCCCTTGGTGAACGGCGGCAGCGGTGGCCTGGTCCTGCCTTCCAGGCCACACGCTATCACGTCTGCGCAACAAGAACATGAATGCATTGCAGGATGATCTGAATGGTGGATGCCAACAGGCGTGCGGTGCTGTCGCACCGGGCGATTTGTAAGACATTTCATGCTGTTGTTCTTCAGGCAGACCAACATGCAACTTCAACAATAAATCCTGAAGTAGTTGCGTCGCAAAAGCCTCTGCCAGCGGATACAAGCCCCGTACCAAAGCAGTAGGCACACATTGCCGGCGTAGCTTCAGGCTGCAATGCCGCAAGGGGCACAGGTACCCTCTCTGAGAGATGGTCCTCGTGGTGCTCGTAGAGGCGCTCAGTTTTTGCTCGCTTCTCCCTCTTCGACTCGAGGTACGAATCATCACCTGTCACAGCTAGGGACATGATGCAACGCTGAAGCTACTACAATGCCTCACTGCTGCCTGGAATTTTCAGCAGATCCTAAGCTCCTGCTGCTGCTGCTGCTGCTGCTGCCAGATCTTCGTTCTCTTCAAGTAGGAGATCTTCAAGCCTTGAAGTTGTGGCTGAAATACGCTTGAAAGAAAAAGCAGAGGCGCCATGCGGCATTGGACACGTGCGCCGGCGGTGGTGGTAGTGCTGCTGCTGCAGCAGCTGCTGCACCATGTCGCTTCTTTCACGGTGCGGTCGCATCTGGGTCATGCGGCGCAAGTGCATGACACACAACTTTGGAGCAGAAGAAAAAGCAGGCGTGGCAAGCTCAGCATGGAGCTGCAGAACTATGCGCCCAGAGACTTGCAAATAAAACGTTTCGTCGGCGAGATGGGATTTATGGAGGTGTGTGGGAAAGTACAGCAGAAGAACATTTACGTTAGTACTCGGCTTGGGCTTTGCCACCGCTTCTGAAGCGCGCTTCTCTACATGCCTCTAATAAGCCCTCCATAGTGCAAGTGCTCGTACAGGCTAGTGCATATGAATGACCTCCGACTCCGTCTCAAAGTCACTCCCAAGCAACGCATCTGCTCGTCTGGTGCAGCGGCCTAGGCCCAAATACCTTCATCGACTTGAGCTGAGAAACTGCAGCCTATAAACTGTAAGCTCAAATTTGTACACATATGACGGCTATATGTTCATATCGCTTGTAGACCCACTTGACACCGCGTAGTTGAGCCTTGGATTGTATGGAATTTCGAGGCCTCGCCAAGTACGCAAGCGCCGTCAGCCAAGCCGAGAGCGCCGAGCACTGGGAAGTACCAGCTTCCAGCGCCAGTTACATCACAGGGGCGTGCTGGCTTGCATGCATTGCATGCCTTGCGTAGCCAGCGAATTCTCGCACTGCAAGCCATCAGTGAATCAACAAGTTTCAGTGGTGTAGAATGCTTGCTCGTGGTTCATGCTGCAGTTTTCAATCCAACACTGGCGTGCACAGTAACCTTTATGTCCCCACTAGAGCTCTCACGCTGCAGTTGTCCTTGTCCTTGTTGACTCAGCAGCGCAGTGCTGCTCCCAAATCAACCCCGCCTCTCCATGCCACCAACTCGCACCCGTGAGCTCGCGCGCATGGCCCACCCCCTTGATGGCACCACACCCTCTCACTCCACGCGTCATGCCACAACTCAACGCCCCACACACGCGCGCGCCATCTGCCGCCCCCCCCGCCCCCCCCCACTCGCGCCCCCCACGCTGCAGATCACCGACTGGGAGTACTTTGGCGGCGGCCGCAACCCCCTCGACCCCTCCGCGCCGCAGCGCACCGTCAGCAAGGGCGGCGCCACGGTGCGCCTCTTCGAGGCCAGCACGCCCGCCGCCGAGCGCGTGCTGCTCAAGGAGTTCCCCGCGGCGGTTGCGCAGCTCGCGGGCAACGAGCTGAGCGTGCACCAGCGGCTGGCGCGCTCGTGGGAGGCGCGCGGGGGCGCGGCGGACGCGGCGCCGTCGTCCGTGCTCATGGGGAGCCTCGTCGCGGACGAGACGTTCGACAACCTGCGGTTCATCGAGAGGTGGGCTCTCTCTCTCTCTGTGCGTGTGTGTGTCTCTTGCTCCTGTGCTGTGAGAGATTTGGTGTGGGGCGACGTTTGCATGCATCGGGCCTGAGCGGCCTTGGCGTTCTTCACGTGCGGATGGGAGCTCGCAGCTGCCGTGCTTTGTGTCATTGCACGGCTGATGTCAGGCCGCTGTCACCCTTGCTCACTGGGGTGGATGAAGGAGACTGTGAGAACGCGACGAAAGACTTGTTGTGATGCTCAGAGACCCGATTTTCAACGAGCATTGGGGCTGCGCTTTGGCATCAAGCACATGCATGTGCTTCGAAGTATACATCTATCATTTGCGCAGTGCACAAGTGCAGCAAGTGTACAGCAATATGTCTCTTGATGTGCTCATATTGCAGAGCAGTGCATGGCAACTTGGCGCGCCTGACTAGATGCTCGCCAGATACGCGCTGGCAGGCACGGCTCACAAGTTCAGCATGCCGGTCGTGCACAGTGGCCAGTGTTCCGCAGTCACTGCGCGGTCGCTGCATCCACCCCTACCCCTGGTGGTGAGAGTTGGCGCATCACTGTGAGTGCAACTCGTGTCGCCAAACTTCCTTGCTGCTTCAAGCACACGGTGTGCAGTCATTGGCGCGCTCTGGCTCGTGCGTGTGCGTGCGTTCCTGCTTTGATCAGCTCTGCTTCAACAAGCAGTGTGCTTGGGGTGGTTTGCTGGCCTGTGCTCCCCAGGCAGAATTCTTTTCGGGTACTCAAGGATAGCTGCCCAGCTTAGATGCAAGCACAAGCGGTACATCGTCATCTGGCCGCAGCAGCGCCGAGCAGTGAGGCGCATGTGGCTGATGCATACATGCACATGAAACGGTGCTGAGCACTGCTACACTGGGCCTCAGCACGTGCTGAGCAGTGAGGTGCACATTGGTGACGCATGGTAGAATGGCACCTCACATTCCATTGCTTGTGAGCCTGCAATTCACGTTGTGTCTGTCTGAACACAATCTCTATTGTTTGGAAACCATACCGTGAGCATGCTTGATACCAGAACATTGTGGCGGCTCCATCATGGCCACAGCATTATCAGCGCTGATCTATCCTGCAATTGGGGCTGCTTTGAGTTGCAGATGGATGACAAAGTTCCCAACGCTGACGCCGCCACGGCAAGGCAACATGTGGCTGGTGTTCAAGTGGGAGAGCCTCATGAGCTTTGCAAGGTGGGCATGCACGAGCAGTCACTCCCTCGCCCCCAGGGTGCTGGCAGATGAGACACAACATGTCATGTATGCTTTGTGTCTCCTTTTGAGATTTGACAGCGCAGCAAGTAACCATTAACCGCTTTGAGCGGAAGCTGGCTGAGCCGTCTGCGAGTGCTCACTGTTGCTGTACATCGTGTTTTTGCTAGAGTCTAAGGTAGTGTTGCGCGCCATACCGTGTATGTGAGCAGGGACTCCCCTGTGTAGTTTCAATGCAATTGTTGTGAATTTGACATGCTCTGCCTGCGACGCTATGCGGGAACAGGTTGTTTTCGCACTTGAGCTGCCAATTTGTGTGTGCACGCAGCCCTTTTTCGATTGTCCACACTGGCACTTGAAGCATTCACCAACCATGAAAGCATGCTCCACCATATGCCCCGTGGACGTGTGGTCATGACGTCATTATTACATGTGTACATCACACTGGGACGCAGGACAACGACACTGGCACAAATGTACCCACGTGTGCTGGCGAACTTTTCGGTTGTGGATGCTGAATTGAGGATGCTCGCCTTCACAGCCATGCGCACTCGTGTGCTGAGTGCATTATGAACGAGGGGGCATGCGGCAGACATCTCATCATGATCCTGCAATGCAATGCTCAGTTCTCGGCACACAGAGAAGACGTCACGTTGCAGCCCATCAATCTCATTGACGACTCGCATTGTCACGCAGTGCCCCAGGCACGCAGGCATCACGTTGCAGCGCATCTACCATCCATTTCATTGACGCCCCGCCTCCCGCTCACCGCGTGCAGCTTTCCTACCGCGAAGCAAGAAGGGGAGTACCTGCTGGACGTCATCGACCCAACGCGGCGGTTGCGCCGGCGCACCGCCTTCCTGCGCGCCATGATGGCGGCCGCCGTGCAGGCGGTTGCGTCCATACACGAGGCGGTGAGCACTGCTGCTGCATGCCGCTTGTGTTGACGTTTGCTGTGCTGCTCCGGTGGTGTGCTGGTTCTATGGATGACCGCGGAAAGCGCCTGTCTTGACGACATCTGTACATGTGTCACGCTGAATGGGCAGCCAAGATGGTGAGCATGGCTGACATGGAAGATGCTCAACTTAAAGACGTTGCCGCCGCGCGAAGCTGCCGCCGCCGCCTGCCGCCGCCGCCTGCCGCCGCCGCCTGGCTGCGGCGGCCACAGCGGCAGGTGCGGCCACCGCTGCGTAGCAGCAGGCGCTGCAGCGGCGGTGGCGACAGGTCTGGCGGCTGCAGCATCTTCCTTCATGTTTTCCGCATCGACCCTTCCTCAACCTCTAGGCCGAGCACAGGTTTTGCTTGCTGTCCCGAGGTCTAGTCAAGGATTCACCTATTGGTGATACATGAAGTGGACTAGGAGGCGGTGACGGCGTCGTTGCAGCTAGTAGCTTGCACAGAGGCAGCCTGGGCGCTTTCGACGACAGCGGCAGCAGCCGCAATACTTATGGTGCCCAGGGGCAGCGGCAGCGGTGTGACTGCTGTCGTGATCGCCGCTGGAAGGGGGGAGATCGCAACGTCGCTGCGTCCGAAAGCACTGTGTGCGTTCACGTGGGCGCAAGCTCAGCGTGCTAGACAGCTTTGTGCTGCGCACCCTTCTTGTGCTTTTGTTGAGAGGGCCTGCCATGATTTCCAGGCGCACATAGGCTCTACTGGGTAGCTGCATGCCAAGACCAAGGGCGTTCGCAATTATAGCGCCTTCTGGCTTGCACACAAGGCCATGTGTTTGCTGACAATGACATGACCGAGAAGCACCGCTCGCGTTCCCGGCGGCGCCGCCGCATGTCGGCGCACGTGAGCGCTGCCATGACACCAGGTGCAGCTCATATGTGATGTAACGTACTTGATACCGTGCCGCGCTGGCCAGTGAGCGCGCGGCCGCGACCCTCTGCGGCTGCAGCCGCGTTTGGAGCGGCGTGACGTGACGCGAGCGCCGACAACGAGCGCGCTGTGCTAGTCCCGTTCGGAGAGCCATAACAACTTCTCTGCGCCCGCAACACATTGCGCAGGGCGTCGCGCACCGCTCGCTGGGACCGTCGAGCTTCCGCATCAACACAGCGGACGAGCGCACGCCAGAAACACTGACGGTGAGTGCATCTGCTGTAGGGAGGCGTGAATCTGGTGTTTCCGTGGCCGCAGAGGGGCCCGTGCCGCTGACTGCGTTGCATGCTACTGCCGAGGTGCGTGCAGTTTTGAGGCGCGGCGCTGCTCACTTTGCCGCTGAACAAACGGTTGTCAGGTGGCGGCAGGCTCCTGCACTGCCAGATTCCTCAAGTGCAACACTGACGCTGACCTGTGCACTTAACTGGGGTGCATCGGATGCATGTAGTCTAATGGCTTCCTGTATGCGGCAAGCCCTCACCCATGTTGTGGGCGCACTTGAGCGTGATTCATCCATGCAATTGGCATGTTTCATCAAGCCACAATTCATGATGTGAATGCTCTGCAGTACTCTAATGTTTCAATTGATGCTGGTCCTCACATGCCCGCGGACCGTCGGGGCACGTTGGGATGCAATTTGAGCGGCCTGATCTCATTCAGTGCTGCTTGCGGGACAGGGCTGAAATCGATGCGGTTGCCGCAGATGCGGCTGGCACGCTTGCAAGCGTGCCACTTTGATACGCTGCATCAGCACACGCGAATTCCGCTGCAAAACACTGTCTTCACTTACGCCGATGCTGGTGCGTCACTGGCGCATCTGGTGGACTTCGTGTCTGCATCACCGCTGCACTTGATGTATGCAAACATCGACCGTGAACGCTGACTTACTGACGCCAATGCTGGTGCGTCACAGGTGCGGCTGGCGGACTTAGCATTTGCGTCATCGCTGCAATTGGTGTATGCAAACATCGACTTTGAATGCTGATTTGCTTACGAGTATCGACTGTGTATGCTGACTTGCCTGCGCCAATGCTGGTGCGTCACAGGTGCGGTTGGCGGACTTCGCATTTGCGTCATCGCTCGGCGACCCCGATGAGGCCACGCTCAGACGAGCGGCGCGCCTGGCCGGCATGCCCGCCAGCGGCAGGGTCAGCCCGCTGGCGGTGGCGTCGATCCTCGTGCGCGAGGACCTCCAGGTGAACAGCGCCGCCGACCATTGAAGTTGAAGTTGAGGTAATTGTCAAAGCAGAGAGGGGGGCGCACCGCACTTGCTACGGCGTGAACATCTGACGCGACGACCCAGATGCTGTGCATGCTGAGGGCACGCTTTAACACAATTGCAATGGCAATGTGGTGCGCTTGTGCTGCACTGACATGCAGCGAGGGTGTGGCTGGGCTCTTTGGTAGCGTCGTCACTTGTGGCGACATCTTGGCTCCAAATATACGCAGATACTCGGTGGGGGCGCCAAAGCGCGAAGACTGGCGGCCTTGCCAATTCCTTCGCGCAATGTGGTGACGGTTTGGCTTGGTGGCTTGCTCACCGCTTGAGGTACTGCAACGTTGCCGTGTGCATGCGATAACTGCCAGACTTACAGCAGCGCTGGCGGCACTGCTCACTGTTCTGTGGCTTGATGCTTTGCGACAGCGGTGCGCACAAGGAGTCAGGTGGAAGTACGCATTCGCGACGATCCACGCGATCTGTCGCTGACACATATGCGGCCAGCGTCATGATTGTCCGCAACTGTCCGCGACACCACAGCGTTCACACGGCAAAGCAAGTCCCTGCCCGCTCCTGACGCTTCTCTGCCAAACGCACCGCACCAGACCGTGCACGCTGTGCAAGGCGTGATCACCATCTGCTCCGTTCCTCGCATCTGCCGCTCGCAGTGCCTGGGGTACACGTTTCTCGAGCTGCTGCTCAGCTCTCTGTCAGAGGCCAATAGGGACACTGGCAGCAGCCCCATGGGGGCGGCAGTGGGGCGGCCGCAGCAGGGGGACAAGCCAGCGGGCGAATCGGCACCCGCGCTTACTCGGCCGACTGATCAGGTGGGGTGCATCAGTGGCAGGTCATGCCGCGGCGTATGGGTATGGAGTGTCTATGGGCGACAATGCCTTGCTGAATTGTGATCTGTAGCACTTGGCTGTTGCTGAGATGAATAGCAGCGGTGCTTATGTGCAGCTAGACATAGAGCAGCGCGGATGCCGAACCAACTTGCGTCAGTGCTCTCTGCTGGTGGGCAGGCACGCAGAAAATTCGGCTGCCCATCTGCAATTTGTGGATGCCAGTCAAACCCTGATTACTGATGCAGCCATGCGACGGAGCAGCGCGCCGCTGCGACGCGCTGCGCCCAGCGCTCCGCGCACATCGCCGCCGCGCCGCAGCCGAGCACGCGCCGCAGCCGAGCACGCGCCGCAGCCGCGCACGCGCCGTCCACGCGCTTCGGGCTCACGGCTCCCTCCGACTCGCGTTCGAGTGCCAGCACCGTCATCTCTTACAGCGACGACCGCGCGACCCCCCGTGCTCCTCCGCGCGCGCGCCGCAGACGTCCCTGCGGCGCCTCGTGGAGGACATCTACAAGCTGGACGTCACCGGCCGCTTTCGCGAGTACGCGGCCGCCGAGGACACGTGGTGCGCGGCGGTGGCGTTCCTCGACGAGGACGACGGCGCGGGCTGGGCGGTGCTGCAGGCGCTGATCGGCGGCAGCGGCAGCGGCGGCGGCGGCGAGGCAGCGGGGCCGAGCACTGCCGGTGCTGCCGCGCAGTCGCTGTCGGGCGCGCGCGCGGTGCTGGCGATGCCCTTTTTTGCGGCGGCACGTGCCGCCGCGAGCAGATAGGCGGCGCGTGGTTCGCTGATGCTGCTCTCGCGGCAGTCGTAAGTAACGGTAGCGTTGAGGCCGGCGGCCCAGTGCGGAAGCGCACATGGCTGCTGCATGGCGCTTGCAGTGCCCGCCGAAGCACTGCGAGGTTCGTGTTTTGCTGGAGCGGCGGCGCTGGGTGCATTGCACATACTTGCACGTATGCGGCTTGTGGGGCGCTCGCATATATGGCGGACATCACATAACGACGGAGCACATTAAAGCCACACAGCCATTGCTTGCTGCTGGCATGAGACAGCATTCATCAGCTCAAGTACCTCTCCATACTGCAAGTACATGGCAAGAGAGGCTGCAACGGTCAGCTCTCGGCCGGGCATCTGCATTGGCTTTCCATTGGTGTACTACAGTAAGTGGTGTCTGCAGTGGGTTGCAGGCTAGCAAACCTGGTCTCCAGAAACGGGTTGTCATGTGCAGGCTGCATGCATGCTTGCTGCAGCCATGTGCATGTGGACACACGTTGCAGCCATCACACGTAAACATCATGCAATGCTGTCAGTAAACACCCTCTTGCCACGCTCAAACCTTGCGGCGCCTGTTCTTTACAACACTCTTAGCATGTTCATCGTGCATGTTTTCACCACTTCAATCTCTAAGCGTGTGTGAGCAGTCTTCTGATGCTCCATAGTCTGTGCCCGTGTTGCCTGTGTGCAAGCAACAACTCAAAAGAGACACTTGCCAGGTTGCATGTATACCAATGTCTGCATTGTGCTTCGACCATTGTCAGGATGAAATCTCACAAGGCCATCCCATACAGAAGTAGGTGCATTCATCTAGCGTCTGTTCTTCACACAGCCATAATCACTGTCGAGAACGCCTGCCAACTGATGGTTACAGGAGTTGGCTCTGTGGACCTGGGCTGCACACTGGTTTGAAGTGGGGTGTAGTAAAAAAGTTCACCAGTTTCCCATTTTGCAATCTTCAACTCAAACTTCTGCAACCGACAACTTCAAGTTGTGAATAAAACTGAAAAAAAAAAATCACCTCAGGTTAGGTAGCCAACGGCGGTGTCCGCAACAGCAGGCAGCGATGGGATACTGTAGCAGCATCGGTCGTCCTGGTACGACACTAGGAGCGGGGAAAACCAATACGCCATCGATATCTTCAGTTCAGCATGAGACAGCAATGGATGTCTGGGAGGTCGACAGCGAAGACTGCCCCCCTAGCGCAGCAGATGTCGACGATGCGTGTGTGGAAAGCATCATCTCCTTCGTTGGTCCAGGACACTACATGCTCCTGGCCTGCTGCAAGCGCTGGCAGCACGCGTATTCAACTTGCGAGGATCAGCTCAAAATGGAGACCGCAGTCGAGAACGTCACTGGCAGCCTCTCGCTCATTCAGTGGGCTGTCAATGAGCACGGCGGCGGGCTCCGCATGAGCGCCAATACCTGCGCCATCGCCGCTGGCGGCGGCCATTTCGCCTCACTGCGGTGGCTGCGAGAGCAGGGCTGCGAGATGGACCAGCGGACTTGCGCGGGGGCAGCAAAGACGGGAGAATTCGCCATGCTGTTCTGGGCTCGCGCTAACAATTGCCCTTGGGACAGCAGCACGGCAGTAGAGGCGCTGCAGAGGCGTGACTTTGCGATGCTGGAGTGGGCGGTGAACACCGGTCTCGAGATCAGGAACAAGGAGACAGCCATGGCGGCGGCCAAAGGGGGGCACCTGGGGGTGCTGAGGTCGCTGCGCATGCGGGGGTGGGTCGCCGGTGTGTCTGAGCAATGCGCAGCCGCCGAAGGGGGGCAGCTCGAGGTCCTGCAGTGGCTGTGGGAGCTGTGCGCCTTGCACAAGACAGGCGTCAGCACCTGGGCCGCGAGAGGAGGGCACCTGCACGTGATCGAGTGGCTCGATACGATGCCAGGTGTATTCGTGGAGAGAACATGCGCATGCGCCGCGGAAGGCGGTCATCTGCACGTGCTGCGGTTTACACACGAGCACGGGTGTCCGTGGGACAGCAACGTTTGCTATCTGGCAGCGATCGGTGGTCACCTAGACGTGCTGCGCTACGCCAGAGAGCACGGGTGCCCGTGGGTTGGGGAGGAAGTAGCCAGGTGCGCTGCAGCCGAGGGGCGCCTGGCGGTCCTGCAGTGGGCCATCGAGAACGGCTGCGAGTGGGACGAGGCGGTTTGCGAAATAGCAGCGCAGGAGGGGCACGTCGACATGCTCGAGTGGGCCGTTGACAACGGCGCGCCATACGAGTACTCCAACCTGGCCGTGCACGCCGGCATCGCGGGACAGTTGCCAGTCGCAAAGTGGCTCCGTGCGCGCGGCCAGGACATTGCCGAGCTGCTGCTCAACGCCGCGCGCTACGGGCACGTCGCCGTCGTCAAATGGGGCGTCTCGACGGGCGCCGCTTCGGACGATGCCGTGCGCCCGCTCGCGTGCGCCGCGGCGGAGTGCGGGCGCATCGAGGTCCTCGTATGGATGCACGCCGCCGGCCACCTCGCGCCCGATCGTTGTGCGCGGCGGGGCAGCCCCGCGGGGCACTTCAGCGGCGGCGGCGGTGCCAGCGGCGGTGCCAGCGGCGGCGGCGGCAGCGGCAGCGGCGGCGGCAGCGGCGGCGGCGGCGGCAGCGGCGGCGGCGGCAGCGGCGGCGGCAGCAGCGTTGGTGGCGGCGGCGCGCAAACTGCAAGCTCAACATGCACGCTCGCGTTGCACGCAGCGCGCAGCGGCCACGTGCGCATCCTGCAGTGGCTCAAGGCCCACGGCCTCTTTGAGGCGCGGGGCGTGTACGCGCAGGCGGTGGAGCACGATCACGGCGACGTGCTCGTGTGGGCGTTCGCGAACGGGTGCGAGTGGGAGGAGTCCGCGCGCAGCGCGGCCGCGCTCAAGAGGAAGAGCTGCTAAAGCGGGCGCTCGCCGTCACGCTCGGAGCTCGGGTCCGTGCCGGAGAGGAGGACGCGGTGTAGATTGCGCAAGTGAATGCGCAGAGAGCGGGCATGCATGCATATGTAACTGCCGTATACAACATTGATTGATCCCCCCCGCACATCAGCTTTCAGGTCTGATATGTCACTTACCAAAGTAGAACCTCTAGGGGGGCCCGTCTTACACAACGTACCCCCCGGCTTAGCGTCACGAAGGCTCTTGGAGGTGCGTCATAGGCGCTGAGTCATGGGACACTAAGCTCTGCGGGACTCAATGAAAGAAACCACAATATCACCATATACACCATGCATGGGTTGCTGGTAGCGGACGGGGCATGGGCTGAGAGTTGCGTGCGTGCAGTGGCACCTAGACGTGCCCAAAATGGCAGTTCGTTACATAGCAAAGCAACATGTGTAATTCGTCTTCAGCTTTCAGTCTTTGATCAAATCATGCAATGCGAAAGCACCAGCAACGGCACCACAGCACATGCTCGTTCATGCACTGCAGGTGGCCAGATACGCATTGTCAAGGCCACCATGAACTTGAAGTACTCGTTGACGACACTCAGTCGTGGAGCATGATCGAGATAACACCATATATCATAGTCAATCAGCCCCGTGGCTCATTGCAAGGCAGACGGGGCAAACGCCCGCTCATCATAACAGGGGGGGCGTGAGCAGCCTGCAGCATAAGCGGATTTGTCTGGCCCCACACCTCCTTGCTGAGCGCTGCTCACTCCATGGCTGACCTGGGACTCCGTGAGCACATCCTGACTTTTCTCATCACCACGATCTGATCACCTCTACAATGGCGTGTATGAGGGTGTGGCATACTTCTATAATGACCACGTTTGCAAGCAAAAACACGAAGACAGCCACCCAAGAGATTCACGAGTGCCTTGAAGTTGAAGTGTGATATTCAGCTGAATCACGGGCAGCCAGTTGCCGCCATGACCCCGCCCGTAGGACCAGTGTGTATGCGTGCTGCCAAGTACGTGGGCACACAAAAACTACCCCCCCCCCCCCGCCACTGCAATGCATCACCCAGTCTCCCTTTCTATGTGCAATGCTCAGATCTTCGGGCTTCAAGCCAGGCAGGCAACATGTCAGTTCTGCTCTGTACGCGCGCTTCACTGGCCGCTGCACTGCAGCCATCGCAGTCACCGAGACCACTTCGCTAGCTGTCCAGCTGCAGCCGGCAGCCCTGTTACCGCCGCGGCTGCCGCCGCCGCTGCCGCTGCTGAGAGCCGCCCGTCTCTGCCGCTGCTGCTGCGGTACCGCCGCTGCTGCGCCCTAGCGCGCGTTCTCTCTTCCGTGCGGCGCAAAGACATTACCGTAGTCCAGCTTCGTCGCCAACACCTGCTGCGCGTCAACGTCCGTGTAGTGTACTCCACGCCCTGCTGCAGATCGCACGGCTGCTTGTTCTCGTGCTTGACAGCCGGCGCCGCTGCCGCCGCCGCGCCCTGGCCATGCGCACGTGGTAATACGCCTGGCCATCATGCTGCCGTCGCGCGACCAGTGTGGCCCTGCGCTCATGTACATGGCACAGGGCCGCCGTGCATGTGCGAGACACGTTGAACGCGCCACGCGGTGGCAGCAGCCCATAGCTGCCGCCGCAGCCGCCACTGCAGCGCTGGTCAGATGGAGATGCGTAGCGGTGGTCACCAGGCATTGCGTAGCAGTGGTCCCATGGCAGCAGCTCGCGCAGCAGGCGTGGCGCCCAGCTGCCGCCCGTCAAACTTTATTTAACCTCAGTTGTGAACTTGGCTAAGAAGGGAAGTTCAACTCCAGATTGAAGTATGAAAAGTGCGCCTACCGCAGTGCAGAGTTTTCAACATCGTCCCTGCGCCGCAGAAGAGGTGCAAAGCTGTGCGAAGATAGCACAGGGTGTTCGTCTCCTGACAGTGACTGCTATCGCAGCCAATTCGCCATAATGTTCTGCATAATCAGTGCTCTTGCACTGCCAACAGATGCCATTGCCGGTGGTGTATGTGTCGCCAGAGCCGTCACCGCAGCGGCCATCCACGTCGCGGGAGCGTCGCCGTTGAAGACATGTAGGGAAGGGAATGACAGCAGCAGCATGGCAGTGTGAGAACCAAGCATGCATGCGCAGCATACCACAATCACAACACTAGTGAGCACTGCATAAGCAACTAATAGCGCTGAACTCAGAAATTCTGTGCAAAATGGCTCATGATCACCGATTCGGGTGTGAACTGGGAGAGGCCTTTCCCAGTGTGAAGTATTCAAGCGCAATGATGCAGTGACAGCAGCAGATACGCTCAGACGTAACTTTTCGTTGCGATGGCCCTCAGCCAGCCCTCACCACACCTCCTCCCGGCAAGGCGCACCTTTATCGACCACCGCTAGGGCAGCGATATGGGGAGGAGGTTGGAAAGGGCTTGGCAGCGAGGCGCAAAGAACCAGCAGCCCAGCACCGCACCCTGGCAGGAGCCGCACCCTTGATCATGAACGACGTGGAGTGCGAGAGGAAGGGTGGCAGCGTGACTAGCGCTCTCGCCGTCGTGGATTGAGTGCCCTGGCGACCTGGCTCCAAGGAGCGCAATTGGCCACTGGGAACTTGCTAACTTAGGGTTAAGAGCGGGTCCCAAGGGATGCCCGCTGACGAGGCCAGGGGCGGGGCTTCGGGCTTGCTGTGAGGATGTCATCATTGCGCGCTGCTGCTGCTGCCATATCTAACTGCCCTATTTACTGCAAGTCGACGGCTTCTCCTCTGTCTTACCTTCATGAACATGGACTGAGCCATTGCTTGAGGGCAGCAGGCCAGCCTGGCTTGCTTGAAGGCCGGAAGACTTGCTGCGTCCAGCACGACGAATGGGCTGTGATTCCATTCGTCACTTCACTTCCCGGGAGAGGACTCGCAAAGGGACTCCAGGAAACTGCACGAGTTTCTTCTCGAGTCAGAGGATTTGATTGATTTGATTGTCCTCTGCTTGGACCACAGCTTACAGTAATTGAGCTGCCAACCTGCTTTGGCGCAACATCTTATTTGGACGCGGTTTCTCTCTGCGGCAATCGCACCAGACCTAGTGCAGCAGTGACATCGGGATTAGGCAACTTCGACACCGGGACTCGCCAATATGCTTGTCTGCAGAGCCAGAGGAGCCAGGTACGCCTAGCCGCATGCGCCTGCGATGCGCTTACCAACAGTATCCGATGCTTCATCATCGATCTATGCTATTCCAAAATAATTGCTGCGATACTCAGACCTGTGATTGATTGCCTGCGACGCGCAGGTCAGCGTTGCAGCTGGCGCAGCGACATCGGTGCAGATCGCTGAGCCAGAATACAGGTGACCGAATCATAATCGTATCTGCATGACAAGCACAGGTGGTTTCGATTGCAAACACTGCGGTGCATTTTCGAAGTCAACAGCATGCTGGTCGACATGTCATTTGACATCTTCTAGACCTGCACATCGTACTGCAGCAGCAAAACGGTATTGCGTGCTGGTCATAATCATACCGCGTTTCACACAGAATTTGACACTTTCAGTGACGCTGTCACAACCTAGAGCTCACCGTTTGTGCCCTGAGCTTCTACTCCTCTGTTCACACCCTTCAGCTGCATGTAATACAGCATGCCATCCCTTGCGCGCTGGGCCATGCAGGTCCTTCGCAACCTCCGCCACCGCCACCCATTGGCAAACCCGCTGCTGAGCTCAGCAAGGAGGAGCTGCTAGCGTTGCGCCAGCAGCGGCGCGAAGCGCTAGCCTCCGCGGAAGCAGCGGGCGCAGGCGGCGGCGGCGGCGCTGGTGCCGCCACAGCGCACAAGCTGGCAGCGCCGCGCCCGCACCCGCGCAGCCGCTACCTGTGGCCCACAGTCACGCTCGCGGTGATCGGCGGAGGCGCGCTCGCGTGGCGCCTCTGGCACGACGACATCGCGGCGCTGTACCGGCGCAGCCCGCTGCACGCGGCGGGGAGGTGGGTGAACGCGCAGCTCGCGGAGATCGCGCGCCCCTTCACGGAGCCCAGCAGCGACAAGCTGCTGCCCGACTGGCCGCCGAGCGAGCTGCCGCCGGACACGCCGTGCCCGCCGACGCTCGTCCTGGACCTGGAGAACACGCTGGTGCACATGGACTGGCACCGGCGCACGGGGTGGCGCGTCGCGCGGCGCCCGGGCGTGGAGGAGTTCCTGCGCGAGATGAGCATGTACTACGAGATCGTCATCTTCACGTCGGCGCACGTGGGGTCCGCGGAGCCCATCGTGACGAGCCTGGACCCCGCGGTGAGCCGCGCGCGCGGGGTCGAGGTGTCGAGCGTCAGGATTAGGGTTAGGGTTAGGCCGCTGCGGGTGCCGTTGATTGGACGCCGCGTGCCTCATTAGAAAATGTGTGAGCTTTTCTTGGCGTCGTGTCAGCCCTCGCAATGCTGCCGCGCAAGGTTACAACTGATGAGACGAGGGCTATAGCCGCGGTACCTGTTGGGCCATGCGCTGCACCTTACATGGAGCCCAGGTGAGTGCAAGGGACCCAGGCGCTGCACTGCCAGATGTGTTGGCTTGACAGTGCGTCACAACACAAGTCGCGTTGCGGCAGCAATCGGCACCATGCTGTTGTCCCCACTGCAAAACTAAAGTAGCTGCACTGACTGGACTGCACGACGACGAACCTAGACTAAGCGTACATATGTTGCATGAGGGGGGGTGGAAGTGGGGGTATGCTGCGTACGGTGAGAGGGCTGCACACAGTTTGCAACTACAGCACCATGCTACGCTGCAGGCAAAATGGAACGCGCAGCGAAGTTGGGATGCTGTACAGAAGGGAATACAGCAGGCGCAGGCGCTGCGGCTCCCGTTGCAGCTCGCAGAGGCATTGCAGGCGCGTCTTGGTGATCAGTAAGAGCATGACCGGGTATTGACACCAACCCAAGCCGTGGGGTACTCATACGATCAAGATGCTGCTTGCAGCTCAAGTTTGCTGCAGGGAAGTGGATTGAAATGATTGGTTGTCTACATGAATTACAAAGCACAGCTTTGAAGAGACATGCATGTTTGCAGGTTCACGACATGAACTTCAACTTGATGATCGTATCGAGTTTGCAACTGGCATGCCACCACCGTCGTGGATGGCGATGTCTGGCACACGGCTCAGGCGACACGTGTCGCCTGCATTCCTTCCCGACGAGGTGCGGCGTGATGCGCTGCGCACCGGCAGCATGATAAATCCGACAAGGCATCGCCTGCCATCCCGTGTCATGTGTCATGACGGCTGCGCGCTGGTGACGATCAGCTCGTTGCACCTGATCGTCAGTGTCCGCGCACCACACCTCAGCGGCACGCATGCGCGCAACGACCATCGCCCCATCCTCACCTATTGAACTTCGCTAATTGTACATCATGCCCAATCCGCTGAAGCATTTGATTACGCACATGTAGCGATGCTCAACTGCAGTGCGCCTGGTCCACTCACCCAGACTTTCGACTGTGCGCACTGCTGCAGGGGTACACGTCACATCGCCTGTACCGCGATGCGACACTGTTCAGCAATGGCACCCACGTCAAGGATCTCAGCAAGATCAACAGGGATATGAAGTGCGTGTCCGCTTTGTCATGTAGTATTTGTGTCATGACTCATGAGCGTTGGGTACAAAGGCAACTGAAGTGCGCGTGAATGAATGAGTATGCTATGTCGTTCACGACCTAGTGGCGTGCCGGTGCCGCCTTACATCGGAACCAACGATATGTCATTTTCGTGGTTGCAGAGGCGTTTCTGCAGGCGCGTGATGTCATAGCTCCCTTGCTGTAGGTCAGTCGATCGACACAGGTCTGTTTCGCGACCGAGTCGCTGGAACTGGCTCGCGCGTGCAGGAGAGCAGTATCAGGATCTCTGCTCACTGTTAATGCATACATTTAGCAGTGTGCATACGCGATGTCTGCAGCGCCACCTGTAGGTAGCTGGCCACGCATCTGTGAAAGCTGTGCCTGAAATGAATGCGCACGCGTAGCTGCTGACTGCGCTTGGGCGTGCGCCATCAGCACGGGAGCGCGCGGAGGGCGGTCACGCTGCGCTCCGAGCGCGCGCGCGCACGCCATTCGCGCACGCGCATCGCTGCACGTTCTCGTGCAAGCTCGCGCGTATTCAGGCGCGCGCCGCCGCCCAAAGGAACAAGAGAGAAAGAGGCAGAGAGGGACAGGTGCAGCACACCAGTATACTCGTCATGCTGACAGCTGTAAGTGTGGTACACGCGCGCAGGCACGTGATCATCATCGACGACGAGCCGGAGGCGTTCCAGCTGCAGCCCGACAACGGCATCAGGATCAAGCCGTACGAGATCAAGCCCGGCGAGGACCCGCACGCGGACACGGCGCTGACGGACCTCATACCCTTCCTGCGCGCGCTCGCGATGGAGGGCGTGCGCGACTACAGGAACGTCCTGCGGCCGTTCCGCGGCCAGGACAGCGACGCCGTGGTGGCGGAGTACCGGAGAAGGGTGCGTGCGTGCGTGCGTGCGTGCGTGTGTGCGTGCGTGCGGCGCGCGCGTGTGGCGGGGGGGGGGTGCGCGCTGTCTCGCTGCGGTTAAGCGCGCTCGCCGCCGTGTCGTTCACCATTTACTTGCGGGGTCGGGCGCTGCAGCGTGGTGGGCGCGTGCGCTCTGCGGCGGAGACGGCGCATGCGCGGCGCGCGCTTTAGGTGTCACCGCGGTGCCGTCCGCAGATGCAGTTGCGTCGACGCCACCCTGCACGCGCAGCGGAAAGGCGCATCAAGTCGCTGCATGCAAATCGTTGTTGAGGCGCTGTCAGAAAGATCCGCTGTTGTCAGCTGCAACGTAGCGCGGAGGCACCAGCGCACATGGCGCAACGCGTTTGCCCCGGCGGCACGTGTGCGCTACTGCCCATTGAACCTGACACTGCCCGTGCCCGGAAGTTGCTTTATTCTCCGCTGACGCGTTGCAGCCTGTCGGCTGCTGACCCGCCAGCCTGTCGTCCTCCAGCGTGGTGAAAACGGCGTATCGTATCTCACAACCGTGCTCGTCCTGTGGCCGAGCAGGTGGACGCGGCAAACGCGGCGCAGCGCGAGCGGGACAACAGCGGGCTGGGCGGCCTGCTCAGGGGGGCGAAGCGCGGCCACCTCGTGCCCGATGCGCAGCCGACGCGGCGCAGCGCCATTCCGTCCAGCAGGGTGAGCGTGCCTGCGCTGCGCGACGTGGGGGGCCTTACGTGTGGCATACGCTTTATTCGCTGCTCTTGCTGCTGTATGCACTGCTGCATGCACTTGCCAGCTGGCACTCCCCATCAGGCTTGTACGCAACTGCAGGTCTGCCGACTCGCTGCCGCTGCGTCAGGCCCGACCGCCCGATGTGCGTCTGTCACTGTTATGCGTGTCATGGAGCGTGTGTGCCCTTCGCCAAGCGCGGGCTCTCGTTGGGCAGCGCTGGCCATGCGCACGCAACGTCGCGCTTGCAGCATAGCAGCGTAGACACCTCCACAGCAGCTCCACATCCAAGCACGCACTCGGCGGCCTGCTGCTGCCTGCCTGCTGCCTGCGCGGTACGCCGGCCAGCGCCGCCGAGCGCGATACAGTACAGCTGCTGCGGCGTGCATCCCACAAGCTCACTCACGCATCGCCCCCAGCCGTGCCGCCATTGCCGCGCCCACAGCACCCACAACACCACACTGTGCAGGCGACGCCACGTCGACGATATGTCGTCGCAACCAAGGCGCGCCGCGCTCGAAGCGCTCTCGGAGCCACGACACACCGCTCCCGTTCGTTCACGCTGCGACGCCGCGCTGCATCTGCTCACTGCTCTCTCTCACTTACTCTCTCTTGCGGCGCGCGCCGCCGTGCAGGACCTGGTAGGCGCCGCGCCCGCAGACGCGTCGGCGAGGCCCGCGGGCCGCAGCGCCGCCGTCCCCGCCGTCGCGGTGCCCGACGTTAAGGCGCCGTCGACGGGAGTGGCGCCGCCGCCGCCGGAGAAGCAGGTGAGCGTGCCCCGCGCGCGCGCCGCCCGCAGCATCGTCTCTAGGCGTTCCGCAACAGTGCGCATGGTGTCGCGCAGGGGGTGCAACTGCGCGGCCGACTGTGCCGGGACGCATGCGGCGATTGTGAATTCGCTGGCTTGGAAGCAAACGGGAGCTGCTGTCGATTGCAGTGCTTGGCAGATGGGCAGCACCTGACAAGACTGACTTGCCAATGGTGTGACGGCAAGTCAAGTCCCTCATCGCCGCCGTTTTTCCTACTCATTTAAGGTGCCACAGCTGCATCAGGTTCAAGTGTGAACATGACATTTGGTACGCAAGCGAATTTGCTTCCGCTGTCAAAAGCGGTGGTTGGCGCAGGCAGGATACCCCAATAACTCACTCAGATGACGCTCACCATTGGCTGGTCTTATGTTGAACCTCACCATTGATCACTGCCCCCCCCCCCCCCCCCCCCCCCTTCCCCCCCAAATACCTCAGGGGTCGCTCTTGCGCTGGTACCGCAACCACTCGCAGGAGATCATTGAGGAGCGGTCCCGCAAGCTTGAGAAGTGGCAAGAGACCACGGCCAAGAAGCAGAAGGAGGCTAGCGGCAGCTCGCAATGAAGCGCCACTTGTTGCACCCAACCCCAAATTCAACGCAGTACTCACCGTCCCCGCTGAAGAGATTGGTCGTCCGCCTCCGCGCTGCACCCGATGGGGAACCTTGACTTGCTCTCTGAGCGCCTGCAAGCCGCCGCGGATTGGTGGCATCGGCGGCGCGCAGGACTGGCGCTCGCTGGTGTTGCCGTTCAGTGCGGGGGAGGGTATGCGCGAGGCACACGCCCAAGCGACGCCGCGGCTGCTCCTTCGTGTGCCGCAGTACTAAGCTGCCGGACATGATGCTTGGCACAGGCTACAGCACAGGTTGCATGGTCCGTGTTCGCGCCAGTCAATGCAAGGATTTGCCATATTATTACTGCAGCGCCAATTGATATCCTGTGCTGGCTGTTGTTGTTTTCTTGGACTGGCCGCACACTGTTGGCACAGGGCCCGCTTTGAGTGATCAGTTACTCAGCATGGTCCATATGCCTTCTGGTAGACAACGATGCCTCAAGTCTGGGACTGGGTGCCGCATGCCTGCATGGCCTGACAATGTCTATGCATGGCATGACAGTCTTGAGCACAGTGGTGCATGAATGCAATGATGAAGTCTCTATGCAGGCGTTACGGCAGACAAAAAGCATGGTGACGACGGGGTCCCACTGGCAATGGTGCTTATGTTGTATGCAAAATGCAGGAGCATGGGCGCAGCAACCCTTGTAATCATGCGCACGCTGCTTCCCGGGTTTGAAGCGCAGCATGCCACCGTTTGCATGGCCTGACAATTCCCATGCAAGACATGACAGTCAAGACACTCTTGAGCACAGTGGTGAATGACTGCAACCAAGACATCTAGCAGGGGACATGGCAGACAAGAATGCAAGGTGACGACAAGGTTTCACTAACAACAGAGCGCGTGTTTCATTGCGAAGTGCACAGGCACAGACTCACTTGAGCCAGCAACCCCTGTAACCGTGCGCGTGCTTGTGCCGCACTCCAGCCTGCGACCACTGTGCTCCTAGACCATGCTGCATTCTCCCGCATGTCGCGGTAGCAGCAGAGTTGGCCATGCATGGCGTTCGCGTTCGCACTGCTGTGCTGTACTTCGCAGTCAGCACAGCGCCATCGGCATGGCGCACACAATGCGCGGCTCAGTGACGCCTGCCCATCGAGCCACGTCGCGGCAGCTGGAAGTCCACAGCGGCCTGTGACTCGCTGAAGCCTGGAGGCACAAAGACGGGCAGCTGCGAGCATTGCGCTGCTGCCGTCGTGCTGAGCGCCACCGCTGCACGCCACAGCCCTTCAGCAATGCTGCCCAGGCGCGTGGGGCGCAGTCGCTGGTGGCAACGGTGCAAGGCTCCGCAGGCTGACGTTGCGCGTGGCCAGCATTGCTCGTAGCACACGCTCGTGGCACACACTCGTGGCACACACTCGTGGCGGCGCGCTGCTGCGCATGCGTAGTGCGCATCGCATTCGTTCCTGGCGCGCGCCGTTCCTGACGGCGCCGGCGGCCAGCGCCGCCGCTGCACGCCCCCTAGCGCGCCGCCGCGCCCCCCGACGTGTCGCTCTCGATGAGCCTGTTGAGCTCCCGCAGCAGCGCGAGCGCCTCGCGCCGCGCCGCCGCCTCCTGGTCAAGCGCCTTGGGCTCCGCCGCCGCGGCGCCGACGCGCTCCGCCGTCTGCAGCGACAGCAGGTCCGCGCGCAGCCCCGTCACGCGCATGCGCTTCGCGGCGAGCTCCGCCTCCAGGCGCGGCAGCAGGGTGTCGCCGGCGCCCGCGCTAAGTGGCGACGGTGCCTGATGGGGGGGGCGGGGGAGGGGGTGGGGAGGGGGGGGAGTTGCGGGAGGGTGGGGGGGGGGGGGGTTGGAAGGAGGGCTTGCGTGTGTGAACACGTGTCATCGAAGCGGCACGCATTGGGGGGATGGCTGCCGCGGGGGGACAACAACAGAAGTGCACCAGGAACGAACACGTGTGTATGCATATGCTCGAGCACGTCCGCTAGAGCACGATTGACAGCACGGGCGAGCTCTCGCGTGTGCTCATGCTCGGCAGGACGGCGTCACGCGAGATGTGACGTGCCTACACAATTGAGTGTACCGCTGGGGCGCACGCGTTGACCGGAAGGATCAGGATCAGCGCTGTTCGCACATGTTGAGAGCTGGCGCGTCTGATATAGGCTACTGCTGGTGGCGAGTGCCGTGTCGTGGCAAGCGTGTGTGGAAGTGTCGAGGGAGATGCAGGCACAGCATCTATTCGCATTTACACCCAATCATAGTTCTACATCCTTATCATTCGTACGAGCAGCCAATTGGTGTTCTTGCAACAGAATGGGGCCCTGCAGTGCAGCTCCAGCATCGCTTCCGCATGTGAGAAGTCTGTTGCAAGAGAGTGGTTTTTCAATGGCGCTAAAGACATGCATCCTTGATCATCATGCAACACCAGGTGTCAGCCATACAGGAACAGCTCAGCCTGATTGCTTGTATTGGCACGGACGCAAGGCTCAACTGTCTTTCACCACACTGGACCTGCCGTTTTGCCTTGCTCATGGCCAGAGCAAGAAACTGTCAGCTTAGCACACCAAGACTGCATTTGCCTCTGCAAAGTGGTTTTGCAAATCAGCGCCTCTGCCCACGCATTTGCTCGGGACGTCCGCAGTCGAAGCACTTGAGTGCGGGTGCTGAGTCCCTGCAATGTCTCGGAGCACCGCATTGCTGCAGATCTAGCTGACACACACATCAGCAGGCATCAGCACGCAGGCGGCCATCACCTGCGCGCTCTCAATCATATCCAGCACTTGCACCACCAGCTTCCTCAGCACGTCTGGGGTCCACTGATCGTCCAGCAACACACCATGTGTCTGGAAAAAGCTGGCAATCACCTCTCTCTGCTGTGCTTCGTACTGGTCCATCTGCTTGCAACTGGCGTCCCGGATCCTGCACACTCTGTATTAGTGTTGTTCTAGATTCCAAAATTCCTTTGCTGTATTAGTGTTGTTCTTGATTCTACAGTAAACCCGGCATCGCCGCTGGCTGGAGCCTGCTGTATTGAACTGAAGCCTGCGTCATATGGCGATGCGGTGCATCTCTGAGACACTGCAGAGACCAGTGTATTACTAGTACGTAGCGAGCACTGAATTATTTCAAGTGGGAGCGTCACTGCCTGCTGCACTTCAAGCGGCCAGTTGCCAAGATATGCAGCCATAGCCATGTCACAGGACTGTGATGAACTGTCACAAAGCACAACAAGCGAAGCAAAACACTGAGAAAAATCATGAAAAGCAGCAAAACCACAGAGAAAATCATGCGGCAAGTTGGCAACAACACATTAATCCGTTCTTACAGCAGCCTCCCTGCCTCAGAGTGTCACGGGCAAACACAGGTACACACCGCGAGTACGTGATATAGAGATGCGGACAGGTATGTAGCTGTAGCATGTAGCACCATGGCGTAGCAGAGATCATGAAAAGGATATCATGGCGGCGGCGGGAGGCCCGTATTGCCAACTCTGAATCAGCGCAGAAATGCAAGGAATCCGATCTAGCGTGCGCACAAGCGCAGGACATTAGCACCAGTGCTGCAGATGGCAATGGCGCTTGTCAACAGGACGATGGCACGAGTGGCAGCAGCAGAGCAACTGGAGACGGACGCGCAGCGCACAAACGCAAGAGGGTACAGAATGACGGTTGGTCAATTTCCGATCAAACAGGCGAAGGGGAGCACACGGGCGGGCAAAGTGCAGTCAAGCGCTCTTGAACAGGTCACAACAGTCTGGAACAGCAACGTCTGATGCTAGACGACGAAGCTGGAGGTGGAGGCAGTGCGGACCCGGAGTACAAGTGCAACTTATGCGACCTCGTGGTGACGAAGGGCATGTCGCTGCTCTCGTTACAGTAGAGGTTAAACGCCCACATCGCGGCGAAGCACCAGCGCGAACACCACAGTGGGACAGCAGCAACGTTCCTGGAGCGCTCCGACCTCAGCACCTCGCACTTGCAAACCATCTACACCGAGTGTGCCTTGTGCAAAAACCTGTTTCATGCCAACAAGACATTCGGGGTGGACAGCAGCGATCCCAGCGCGGGCAAGCGCTGCCGCAAATGCAGGCCTATCACTTCACCCGCTGCAGTGGCGGCAACATTGTCAACAACAGCATCAGCAGCACCGCTAGCACCTGATACATCGACGGCAACAGCTACCACGTCGCTGCCACAGCAGCAACCGGCGTGCACACCCATCGGCAACCCCTACGCAAAGGGACCAGCGCACGCGCAGCAGGCACCTGCTGCTCAGGCTGGTGGCAGCAGCTCCTCCGGCAGCTCAACGAGGCCGGAACGCGGGGGCAGCAGTGCTACACGAGGGGGTCGGGGTCGCAGTGGAGGGCGCGGACGTGGCAATGGAGGACGTGTTCGCAGCGGCAGCAATGATGCAGACATCAGCAGTAGCAGAGCGACTAGCGGCAGCAGAACCGGAGGCGGCAGCAGCAGCGGTGCCGGCGGCGGCAGTGCAGCCGGTACTAAGGACAGCGGCGCTGGCAACGGCCGCAGCAGTGATGCCAGCAGCCGCAGCGGCGGTGCTAGCAACAGCGGCAGTGGCGCGCGAACTCAAAACGGCCGCGGTGGCCGTGGCAGCGGTCGCAGCAGCGACAGCGGTGGACGAGGCTGTGGTCGTGGCGGCCGCGGCGGCGGCGGAGGGGGCCCCCGAGCGGCAGGTGCGGCGACAGCAGCGGCAGCGCCTGCAGGCGCAGCAAGTGGGGCAGGTGGGCTTTTCACGTGGACCATCTCAACCCCTGCAGTCGCAGCAGTGCTTGACAGCATCAGCCTCGATGAGCTGTGCAAGCTGCAGTTCGCGACAACTAGAAGCCTTGCTAGACCACGCAATCGCCGCTATGTAGGAGCTGCACTGGAGAACGCAGCAACACATCTGTTGGCACACACAATGACGATGTTCGTCAATGCGGCGCGGGAGCCAGATTCCGCAGGGCGGGTGCAGCGACTGCAAAGATCCACGATTCTACACCACCTCATGCCATCACTCATCACCTCCACCGATGGCGCACCTGGCATCACTCACTCCAACAGAATCAGAATGTTGGCACGCGGTGAGCTTGACCGGTTGGTGCCAGCGCTCCTCGCACACGCGCGTGCGCACCGGCGCTGGCGCGCGCGCCAGCAAACGGAGGCAGCGATCAACGCCTACGTCCTACAGTGCATGGGCACACGGGGGGGGCTACAGCAGGCAGCGTGTTTCCTTCAGCCCAAAACGGTGGCGATACCTGATGATGACTGCTTTGCCGCCATGCAGTCCAAACACCCCCCCGCTGCGCCAGGGGAACAACTCCATGAGCTATCTGGCATGGTTGATCAGCTTGTGGCGAAAGCAGCCGACATGCCAGCAGAACTCAGCCTGTTACAAGGGGAGGGAATTGAGCCAGAGACGGTTGCCAAGCTCATCCAGCGAGCAAGCCCTTACAGCGCAGCCCATCGGGGCTGCGCTACAGCCACCTGCAGGATGCGCTACGCACAAGCTGGGGACGGCATGAGTTTGCTGCTGTCCTCACACGGTGGCTTCAGGCCGTTATGCGGGAGGCTGCGCGGCTGCCGGATGCCTTCTGGCAGTTGCATGGCGCGGGGCGCCTGACGCCACTTGCAGAACAACAGGAAGATGGTACAGCTAAGCAGCGGCCCATCGTTTGCGGCGAGGTGCTGCAGCGACTATGCACTTCGGTGTACGTGGCAGATCGCAAAGACTTCCTGGCGGAGCTCCTTGAGCCAGACGGGCAGTATGGGGTAGCCGTCTCAGCAGGAGCGGAGAAAGCGGCCATGGCCGGCAAACTCGCGTATGAGCTTGGTCACTGGCAGTTCATGCTGGACCTCAAGAATGCCTTCAACATGGTGTTCGTCCTGGCGGCAGCGGAATGGGTAGCAGCACAGCTGCCGGACTTCCTCGACTACTTCATCGGCACATACGTTCGCACTCGGCCACGCCTGCTGTTCCAGCACGTCGACGGCTCCACGCGCATCATCATGTCTCAGCGCGGGTTTAAGCAGGGGGACCCCGCGGCACCGATGCTCTTCTGCGGCGCCATTGCTCAGTGCTTGAAACGGTTCAATGAGGCGGCGGCCGCGCAGCGCGCGCGGAGGCGGATGGGCGCCTACATGGACGATGCCAACGTCCGAACAGGCGCTTGCACGCTGACTCAGGATGACATACAGGCGGTGGCGCAGCTCAAACAACACTTTGCGGAGGTGGGGCTGGAGCTAAACCTCACCAAGTCACGCGCGCTGCCTGGCAGGGGGCATGTGGTGACAGACCACGAGCGGCAACTGCTGCAGCAGCTGGGCGTTCAGCTAGTGGGGGATACGGATGAAAATCAGAACCGCGGAGCTGTGTTGCTGGGGGTGCCGGTGGGCCACAGCAGCTTTGTGGACGCATGGCTGCGCAGGGAAGCGGGTGCAGGCGGGGCAGGGGCTCGATTCGCAGAGCGATGCGCGCGCCTGACATCTCCGAGGGCTATGTTCAGGTTACTGCGCTACTGCGTGGTGCCTCGCATGACGTACTGCCTGCGCACCATTCCCACTACGCAGACAGCGCCAGCCGCCAAGGAGTGGGATCGCGTCACGCAGTGGGTGCTTGAGCACTCAATGGGCCTGCAGCCACCAGGCCAGACCTGGCACCAGTTTGAGCAAAGTGGGGCCCACTTCCATCTGGCAGCGCACGGCCCAGCCTTACAGCAAGCGCGACTCCCAACACGGCATGGCGGCCTTGGCATTACCAGCGCCTGCGACATCGCTGATGCTGCGTATGTGGCGGGCACGTTGCAAGCGCTGCAACCAGCACTCTCTGGATGGGCGGGGGTGCTGCAGCAGGCGGCTCCTCAAGCGGCTGCAGACGACGCTGCTGAGGATGCGGCAACACAAGCGGCACCGGCAGCAGCGGCAGCAGCACCAGCACCAGCAGCATCAGCAGCGGCAACTGTTACAGCGGCAGCGGCGGTTGCCAGTGGAGGCGCGACCGCTCCGGCAGCGGCAACTGCATCAGCGGCAGGCCGCGCTTATGGTGCAGCCATTCCGGCAACACACGACGCAGCTGCCGCTGGATCAGGGGCCGCGGCGGCAGCACAGGCGGCACCAGCGGCAGCAGCAGCGGCGGCGCACGGCGCACCTACTCCGGCGGCAGCAGCGGTGGCGGCAGCAGCAGCTGCTCCAGCATCAGAAGCTGCTGCAGCAGCTGCAGCACATGTTGCACCTCAATTGGCCTCGGCGGCATCACTAACTGCAGCATCAACAGCAGCTGCTGCGGGCATAGGCAACACAGCTGCTCCAGGCCCTACTAGGGCTGCTGCAGCACCTGCAACAGGAGCAGCGTCGGCAGGCGGCGCCGCAATCATGCCGGCTGCGACAGCGGCAATGGCGGTGGCAACGGCCAATGCGGCAGGTGCTGCACCAACACCTGCGGCAGGAGCAACACCATTGGCAGCAGCAGCAACGGCAGGCGGCGCAGCTGCAGCACCAGCGCACGCACCAGCGGCAGCCGTCAATGCAGGCGCTGCGCGTTCCACACCAGCAATGCTACAAGGCGCAGCAGCAGCAGAGGTGGCGCGCCTGCCCCTCATGCGGACGATCGCCACAGCTGCCGCATCCCTACGTGCAGCAACAGGTGACAAGCTGGAACATACACTGCCACCAGCGCTAACGCCTTTGCAGCAGCAACCACCTACGCAGCAGCCGCCGCTGCGGCCGACAGCAGGTGGTGGCACTGGTGCGGAGGCTGTTTGCGTACTTGACGCCAGTGCTCTGCAGTTGCAGTGTAGCCTGAAGCGCCCCAATCAGAGTGAGCTTGCAGATGCCGTCGCAACCGAGCTTGCAGATAAGGTGGAGGCGGACCTGCAACAGCTGCCGCAGGGCACGCAACGCACGCAAGCACTTGCTCGATTCCGGTCGCAGCGCCACATGCACTCTATCGGCATGGCATTCCTCAACGAGCCCATGTACTCCACGACGGCTTCGTTCGACGGCCTATCCTGGCAACTGGCCGTCAAACGCGCCATCGGAGTAGAGGAACAGACGACAGGCTGCAAGCTGTGCGGGAAGTCGCCGGGCGGCACCCTGCATGCACGGCTATGTCAAGCGCCACGCGTCAAGGCGCACGACACCATCGTCCATAATAGCGTCAAGAGGGCCACGCAGCGCATCCTGCGGCAATACCTCAAAACGGGACTGGTTGACGAGGACTACACGCCGTTTCTGGGGTCCGCCGGGCCGCCGGGGAGTCGCAGGATGGACATCGTGCTGCCTGCCGACGCCTTCCCGGTGACCGGCTACGACGACCCGACACGCCACCTACCGCTCATGGTGGACGTTACCTGCTTCGAGGCACAGGTGGCGTCGCGGGCGGCAAAGACTGCAGCAGACCCTGAGCGATGCTGCCGCGACCAGGAGGCCGCCAAGACTACCCACTATTCTGGTCATTATATCAGAATTGCTACAAACTTGCCACTTTGGCAATAGGGTCATTTGGCAGCATCGGGGAGCAGGGGCGGAAGCTGCTGGAGGCTGTGGCGACGGAGTATGCCAGCAGGATGTCAGTGCCCGGAGGAGCGCGCCCTAAAGCTCTCAAGGGCATCGCCCTGGCGCGCTTACGCTCGGCACTGTCGGCAGCGCTCCACATGGCGTACTCTGGCCGTGTCATGACACACATGGCAGAATCCAGGGGGGGGGGGCACATGGAGGAGGACGTAGGGGAGGACCCCGAGATGCCATTTGGCGGCGGTGGCGTTTGAGTGGTTGTCGTTGCGACACTTTCAGACTGTCATACGACATGTAGATTCCTTACAGCTAGATGCCAATCATCTGGGCTTTTTCGCGCCCTGAGCGAGAATTAATAAAAAGTACACACCGCCTCAACCTCAACCGCCTCAACCTCAAGTACGGACGAGCTTGAGGAGGACCCAGAGGCGCACCTCCAGTCGAAAGGCACACCGTGGAGGGACTGAATCAGCGACTCTCAGAGCAGTGTCTAGATGCTGTGATCATGCTGTCTCATTGCTGCCGCCTTATTTGTAAATAGTGCATTATCCATGTCAAAGCATAGCTGGCAAGATGATGTGTTGAGATTTGTCAACATTTTGCTTGTACGGCAGAGGAAATGAGTGAACGCCCAGTTGTCATTAGATGGTGCCTGTCCAGCAGCATTGCTTTACCACCAAAGTGCTGTGTACGGCTGCAGTAGATGTCAAAGCATCCTGAATGGTGTATTTGTTTAGACTGTCTGTCAACATCGAATCTGCCTACATGTGTTGATGAGTTCATGATCATGCAATTGCAAGACACTGTTCGAGTGTGCTGTGTCCGCAAGAGACCCCTTGCAGAGCGCAATGCAATGTTGTGCGACCCTGGTCTTGGACCGCAAGCGCATTAACTACGCTGCCACCGTCTCGTCAGAGGCCACCGCGGGATCGATGTAGCATGGCTGTGCACGGTTGACGTAGCCTACAAGTCTTGGTAAAAGATTTTGAGCATGCGCGCACAGCATGTGACCACATCATCAGTGGCTGGCAAGAAGCGACGTTTGTACAGCGCAGCAGGGACCAAACATGCTTATAGGATAGCGCCACGAGTCCTACCCCTTCATTCACACAGCAGAGAGTGGGGCCAAGCATGGTGCAGGTACCAATGCAGGGCAGGGTACAGTGTACTGTTACAGTGTACCACACAATGTTAATGGTATGACCAGCACCAGCGGGTCCACTGGCCGTTCACGCACACAGAGGACCACCAGATCACACACAAACAAGAGAAGTCGCAAAACACGCACACGTCCAATCACACGCTGAAAACCATATGTGCATTTGATGTGCGACAAAAAACACACAACATACAGGTATGCGATCCCAAGCGGCCTGCGGTGCATCTGAAAACCAGACCCACGTGGCGGCGTCTACATGAAGGTATGGTGTGCTGCAGTCATTGCTGCACTAAACTCGGGGGGTGGGCCGCCTGGTGGGGTGCCTCGACAACAGACTTTGATGTTTGTGGCGCACTTGTTAGCGGCGATAAAGGCGTGCATCAAGCGGTAAGAAGAACGTCGCTCGGCGCGTCCGCCAAGTGCAGGAGCGGGAGGTGCGCGCGCGCTGGCGCGCGCATCATGCTGCTGTTTGGTGGCGGCCGAAGGAGCGGGGAACTGGTGACTGGTGAACGCATCGACATCGTGACCACATGCGCATCGAGCATTACGCTACAGCTACATATCGCTGGCTGACATACACGTCGCTACTCACCACCGGCGTCGCGTCGCGACTAACTAACATTACCGCAGCTGCGCGACCGCCTCCGCCGTGAACACGGCGTACGCGCCGCCGTAAACGCGCACGCTGTGCCGCGCGATCGCGAGCAGTGACGCCGCCGCGCGCTGCGACAGGAAGTCGCCGAGCCCCGGCAGGCCGCGCGCGGCGGCTGCGGCGACCGCGGCGGCGCCGCCTTTGGTGGCGCGCGCCGCCACCATGTCGCCGACCGCCATGAGGCAGCGCCTCAGGCAGAGGTCGCGCAGCGGAGAGCGGCGCTCGCAGACAGCGCGCGCCGCGCCCTCGACCTCCGCCGCCGCCGCCGCGCGCGCGCCGCCGGGGGCGACGGCGGCGGCAGCCCAGCGCGACACCTGCGCGACGACGTGCTCCGTCGTCAGCTCCTCCGCCTCGAGCAGCGTGAGCAGCTGCGTGGTGCGCTCGGCGCCGAGGCCGCCGGGCGCGCCGCGCGCGGCAATCGCTGCCAGAGCCGCCGCCGCAGCTGCCGTCTCAACCGCCGCCGCGGACTGCTGCAGGCGCGGGCCGTCGAGGAGCAGTGTCTCGGGTGCCTCGCACAGCGGCATGTGCGCGCCGCCGCGCGCAGCCGCCGTCGCCGCGAGCGCGCCCGCCAGCACGCCGCGCACCAGCAGGTCAGCGGCGGCCTCCGGGGACGGCGGCGCCGCCGCCGCCGCGGCCGCCGCGCCGGCCTCGCGCCGCAGCGCATCGAGCAGGGCGCACGCCTGCGCGCGCGTGGCGGCGTCGTCCCACGTGCAGGCGGCGACGTCCGCGCACACGCTGCTGCAGCCGCCGCGGGACTGGTCCGCGGAGAGGCGCACGGCGCGGTGCACGAAAGCGCGCGTCGCGCGCAGGGGATCCGCGTGAGCCGCGAGGCGGCGCAGCGCGAGGCCGCGCTCGTGGCAGTGGCCGTCCGTGCGGAGGTAGGCGGTCACCGCGCGCAGCTGCTCGTTGAGGCTGTCGGTGTGCGCCTGCGGTGGGGACAGGGGCGGGGGGGAGAAGCAGGAGCCGGATGCGAGTGAGCGAGCGTACGTGGCTTTTTGACAGCAGTGGTACACGATGGCAAGCGAGACGGCATGAACGCAGTCACGCGGCGCTTGGCGCAAAGCGTGCTGGAGGACCACAGCTTGCTCTCTCGCTGAGACCTCATGCCAAGCACATCCCATGCCCGTGGCGCGCGTGGCGCAACGCAAATCTGCTTGCGGCCGCTGAGAGCGCATCGCCTCGCACCGCGTCTCCCCGCCTCACCTCCTCGATCTTGTTGAGCAGCCACTCGAGCGCCTGCCGCGCCGTCGCCAGGCGGCCTGCGTCGTCCAGCGCCACACCGCTCCGCACACCCTCGGCCTCGCGCAGCAGCGCCGCCAGCTCGGCGCGCTCGGCGCCGCGGCGGTCCTCCCGAACGTGCTCCAGCGTGCGCTCCGCGACGGCGCGGAACGCGCGGACGAAGCGCGCCACGTCGAGCGGCGCGGCGGCGGCGGGGGCCGGCGGCGCTGCTGCTGCTGCCGCGGCGGCGGCGCACGCGGCGGGCGCGCACCGCACGACCGCCGGCGGCGCGTCGCACGCGCACGTGCGCGCGAACTCGGCCAGGCGCGCCTCGGCGGCGCTGAGGATGCGCTGCAGCGGCGCCGTGTCGCCGCGGAGCGCTGCCTGCTGGACCGGCGCCCAGCGGCGGTCGCAGAGGAGCGGGCCCTGCATGCACCAAGGGGGGGGTGGCAGTGATGAGAGGGGGGTCGAGCGAGGCAGGGCGTGTGAATGGTGTTGCAACAACCAGCGACTGAAGTCAGCAGGGCGTGAGGCAGTGTTGCCTTCGTCGATGTGGCTGCAGACGTGGTAGTGTTGTGCAAATCGGTCCATGCGATGGGAAGAGGCTGAGCGTGACATTGCGTGCTAGGTGCCGACCGCTGATGTGATGATCAACTCCACAACTGGCACCACATGCACCTCTATGTTCGACCGCAGCAGCAAGCACAGTTACGCCCAACCTGCATGCCACAGCGGTGCACACCTCCTGGAAGCGCACACCATCGCAATACGCACCTGCACACGAGCTGATGGCACGTCGTTGTCGTCCATCTTGACCTGCAAGGTCCCCTCCGTCACGCCCACTTCGTGGACCACCGCCTCATTTCTGAGAATGTCCAGGCTTGCTTGGCACGCGAGCGGTCGGTGGCATGACTGGCAGACCACCTGCAGAACGCTCGGCGCTGCAGCCGCCGCCGAAGCAGCAACAGCGGCGCCGGCGCGCACCCTCTTCGCACTCGGCAAACGGCTGGGTGCGCTGCCCCGTCGACATGGCGAGTTGGACTCCAACGCCTTGTGCGGCGACAGCGGGTGCAGACGAGCACACCGCTGCTGCTGCTCGTTAGACTCGGCGTGTGCGTGACATGCGGCAGCACGCGCACGGGTGGCGTCTGTCTGGGCAGCAGCGTGTCCATTGCGAATCGCCAGCGCCGTGATGATAAATTTGATGGACAGAAGCAGGTTGGGGCGCACGTTCGCGTCAGCGTCGACGTTCTGCTCGCTGCACGAGACGCGCCGGTAAGCTTCCTCCAGGGCTGCGGAAATGGCATGGTCACCTCGTGGAGGCAGTGGTGCACTGGACACAGCCAAGAGGCTGCCCAGACGCCTCATGAACACACCACGCGCGACAGTAAGCTGCCTTGCCACGTGAAGGCATGAGGCTTCGGTATGACAGCGATCGGGTTCGTGGCCGCCCCCGCTCACATCCCCGCCGAGCGGCTGTGATCCCAGGCGCAGAAGAAGACGCACGACAGTGGATGCCGCACGGGCGAGCGTCAGGCCAATTGTGCAGCCGAGCATTCTGGCCGTATGCTGGTGCAGAAGCAGTGATGCCAATTGCGAGGCGTCCGCGTGTAGCTGCTTCTGGTCTGAGGCTCGTGCGCGCAGGTGCAGTGGGCCGGCGGCCTGGCCAAGCCGGGCCGTAGCAGCCAACATGGCTGCAGCTGCCGCCCGCTTCACGACGACTTCGTTGTCGCTGGGCTTACGCGCTAGCGGGTGCAGTCCCGAGTCAGTCGATCTGCAATGTAGAGCAGCAAAAGGCGCGCAAGATTGATTAGCCTGCCGCCGTTGTGTGATCAAGCACACAAACTCTTTCAGGCACGCCGTCCTGTTGTACTCACCTCTTCGCCTTACTGCGAGTGCCGGACTGCGATGTGTGGCGTGCTGGAGCTCTTGACCTTGGTGTTGCTGGCGCACCTTGACGCGACGCTGGTGCTGCTAGTGGTACGGCTACCGGCGCTGTGTGCCTTCGCAAGGAGAGTGGAGTGTCAACTGCATTGAACTCAACAGGACACAGCACGGCGGAGCCTGTGCTATGGCGCTGCAGGCACATGGCTGCGAGTGCAATAGAACCACTACGAAGGGCAGTGCTGCACCACCGCCGTGTCGCTATAGCGACACATTCAACCTTTCCGCTTTTTGCGGGGATTTGAAGGGGTTTGATGATGCATTTGAAGAGGTGCGCACCAGGCCTTTTCGTAGGCGGTGAAAAACGCCGATGCATGGAGGAATATGCCTCACTCATACTTCATCCATCTTGATGGTCAACTGTCCTCATACTTGTGGGCTTGAACTCATTACTCATACTCATGGGGTGTCCGCTGATGACGCCCCAACACTCAAGCGTACACGAAGGTTCATGTCTATGAGATGGGATGTCATTGCTGACACAGCAAGGGGGTCTAGACCCCCTAGACAGCAAGGGGGTCAGCAAGGGGGTTCAGACAGCAAAGGGGGTCTAGACAGCAAGAGTCAGAGCAGCGGTGCCTCTGACTCTCGGGGTGTAGTTCGTTGAACCAGACGCGCCAAGACTCAGCAGGGCCATCGCTGGGCTGACTACACGGCCCAATGACTGGTCAGCACATGGAGGGCCAGCACAAAGCCGCACGTATGATACCATTGATATGGCATCGGCTATAGATGCATTGCGAGCATCAAGACACCTCACTTGAACCCACGTGCGTCCAGCATCACACCCACGTGCTCCAAAGCACGGCCTCACACCAGTACACACCACATCCGGGTCATGGTGTTGACACCCCGTCGCGATGTATTCTGGCTGCGCGAGAGCAACTGGGCCATCCGCCATAAGGTCTTAAGCCCATGCAACAAAGAAGACCATACCAGTGCACCATGGCATGCAGCGACAGCAACGTGAATGATCATGCGGTTGGGCATAATGTAGACCACAAACTTGACATTGGGATTATACCGCCCTCCGCGCTGCCCCCATAGCCCCCCCCCCGCTCCTTCTGCGCATACCCAGATCCCGCCATCAGCGCACCAAACCTGCGCGGTCCAAGGGAAACACGCGCAGCAGCGGCCGCCCGACGATATTCGAGTACGGCAGATCGCCCCACACGCGCGAGTCCACGGAGTGCAGCGGGTTGTCTCCCAGCACAAACGCGCTGCCGGCCGCCACCACAGGCGGCGCTGCCCCGCCGCCGCCCACCCCCTCAGCGCCCCCCTCAACCGCTGCTGCCGGCGTCGCCGCCGCCTCACGCAGCAGCAGCCGCGACCGCGCCGCCCGCGGCAGGTCGCCCGCACCGCGCACAAGCGCGCCGCGCACGCGCGTCTCGCCGTCGCGCGCGACCGCCACGTCGTCGCCTGTGAGCGCCGCCACGCGCTTCACAAAGAGGTCGCCGCCGCGCAGCGGCGCGCCGCCGGCGTCGGCGACGGCCGCGCGCAGCGCCGGCGGCGGCGCGAAGAAGACGACCTCGCCGCGCCGCAGCAGCGCTCCGCGCGAGACCTTCTCCACGAGCACGACGTCGCCCGGGCGCAGCACCGGCTCCATGCTGCGGCTGGGGATGAAGGACAGGGTGAGCGTCGCGGCGAGGGCGGCGCCGGCGGCGGCCAGCGCGGCGCTCGCCGTGAGCGCCGCCCACGCCGTCGCGACATTGTACGCGAACGCGGTGAGCGCGATGGGCACGTCGCGCGCAGCGACCGTCACGGGCCACGCGCGCTCGAGGCGCGGTATGAGCGGGTAGATGGGGCGCAGCTGGAGGAGGAGGTCGCCGGCCTCAAAGGCATTGGGAGGCGCGTCCGCGACACTGTCCAGCGGTGCGCCGCCGCACGTGATGCCCAGGCAGCGGTACTCGACGCCTGAGCGAGGACGGATGGGGGGGGGTTCACAGGAGCGATGGGCTGCGGAGCCATTTAGCGCATTGGCATCAGTGGCGGCGTGTAGCGCCTATGGAGTTACTGCTGAAGGCATATCGCACAGGTTAACGTCCGCTTTACAGGCGATGTTGTCTGCAGGTAGGATCGCTGCAATTGCGCTGCAGCCATCTCATTTGCCACTGATGATAAGCTAAGGCACAGGATCACAGCTGGTGACCGATGTCCAACATGGTCGACAATGGATGTGTGCTCAATGTTGAAGTATGTGGTATGGTAAGCGGACGGCGTGTAGTGCAGCTGCGCTTGCCGCATCTGGGGCAGTAGCCCACAAAGACAAAATGAACAATCAGATGAGAAGGGCATGTGTGATGGGACTCTGTCGCGCCTGTCTCAATGATGCAGACATAGTTGTGTGTCCTTGACGCCACCAGTCTACGTTGATGCTGTGACAATCATGCAACTGTAGAACCCTGTCGCCTTGCTCTCTGGCTGCATACTTTTGTGTGTTGTCACCTTAGATCATGCACAGACAGGAGGGTACCGCAGGCACAGTGCATGCCAAGCAATACCAAGACGGACGCAGCTAGATTTTACCTGGATATATGCCGTCGTTCACCAGGCTCTGGCGAATGCCACTCCACCCATCTCTCGCTCCTATAACTGGCACAAACACATCGCCAACTGCAGCCAACATGCGATGATGCAAGAAAGAGGACATTGCGTCATTTGTAGGTACCCATGTGCAGACATGTACATGTTCAGTGTGCAGGCAAGCGCCTGGACAAGCTCCTGCACAGAACCATACAACAGTTGCAGCTTGAGCCTGCAGACTGCACAACAGTAAACTTTGTGTGCAGCCACAACATGCCACTTGGTCTGTTGAGTCGCCAAGAGCGAAGAAAGAGAGGAAGGCTAGATGGTTGACACCAGGAGGTTTCCAAGAAGAAGGGGTTCTCAGGCAGTGAGGTCCAAGAGCAGATGGCTGCAGCCTACGAGCGATCTAACAGGCGTAAGTGGCTGCACTCACCGCACAGGTTTCTTCGCACGTTTCTGGGCTTGAGGGTAAGTTGTTGAAAGAAGTTCTGCGCTGTCCGATGCTTGTGTGTCCCGGCATCCTCGGGTGCCATCAGATCACCTAGCGCGACCTCTTCTGGCCGTTTTTGAAACATCATATTGACTTGTCTACATCTGCTGCAGCTATGCTGACTGCGGGCAGCACAGAGGGTATTTCCAGGCGACCCGGATTGGCTACGTACCAATGCAGTGCTGTGCGAGAAGGCTACAGTCTGACGTGCAAGCACGGGGAGCAAAAAGGACACCAAAGCATGCTGTCTGTGCCGCATCTTATGCTCGTTGGCTCTGTAATCTGCAGCACTGAAAGCCTAGCACGTGCAGCTGCTGACACACACATCTCGGGAGAGTGGCGGTGACGCGCACTTCAACTGAAAACTTGAAGAGAGAGTTTGCATTCGATTCCTTGTGTATTGTGCATCACGTTGCGTTCCACTTGCTGCGCTGCTGCCGCGGCAGGATGGATGCGCAGGCTGATGGCGTAGATTTCGACGTAGAGAAGTTGCGGCGATATCTGTGGGACTATCTGGTGCCAATCTTGCCTGCGGATGGCGGAGTTGCCTCCGGCGAGGGGGTCAGCGCCACTTGGCTGAGCGGCGGGGGATACGAGGGATTTGATGGTTTTAGCATCAAACTCAAGAAGTTCAAGGTGTGCATGTATGCTGCATTGATCACTGTACACTTGTGAGCACAACGCCTGGATTTATGATGGGGCACCGTCGACATGAAGTTGACGAATCGGCCTTGGCACTGCAAGTTGACAGGCTCTAGCGGTTCCAGGGAGAAGAAAGACCGCTCGAAGCCAATCGTATCAGGGTCATTGTGCATGTTTTGCATGCGCGATGCCTTGCAATACCCGTCTGCTACAAGCCTATGAGCTCAGCAATCGAGCAACTCGTACTTCTACATTCGTAGGATGTCGACACTGAGTCACCACATCTGCCTGGATCTGGCATATCATGTCAGCAGATTGCTAGGCTGCGGTGACGCAGGACATGGTGCCCCTCGATGCAAGTTTGCTTTGCCACTCACTATGGAGACTAAGCTTCAGCCAGGATTACCTGCATAAGCTGGTTTTCGTAATTGATGTACGCAGACTGTCAGGCAATCCGCGTGTGCATATTGAAACATGTGCTGGTGAGTCATTGATGCAGTCGTGCAGGCTCGAAGAAATCGATGTTGAGGAGCACAAACTGCATAAAAGCCTTGCGCCTTTGTACGGCACGACATGCAGAGTCGTCCACCCGGAGCACTGCGACCTCAGTCTGCAACACTCTTATTGACCAACTGGCCCAATAATGCTAGCGTCTGGCCTACATCTACCGCTCGCCTCACCTGCTCCCACCGCGGCTGAATGGTACATCTGTCGCCCCGTTGGTGTCCTCATACGCGCCCCATGCGCAGCGCAGACACCACTGCCTCTTCCCCCCCCCCCCCTCCCACCCCCCACCCCCCCTCCCCCCTCCACCGCGCCCCTCCGCCCCGCAGGGCGGCCAGAGTAACCCCACCTTCCTGCTCACCCTCAGCCTCACCCCGCCGCTGGGGCCCGGCGGCGGCTACCTGCTCGCCCCGCGCGCCACAGAGTCGCGCGCCGTCGTCCTGCGCAAGAAGCCCGCGCGCACCGCGATCGCGTCGGCGCACGCCGTTGAGCGCGAGTTCCGCGCGCTGCGCGCGCTGCGCGGCAGCGCCGTGCCCGTGCCCGCCGCGCACGTGCTGTGCGAGGACGCGCAAGTCATCGGCACGCCGTTCTACGTCATGGAGCTCGTGGCGGGGCGCGGCTTCGACGACCCCGCGCTGCCGGGCGTCGCGCGCGCGGAGCGGCGGGCGATCTACGCGTCCGCGGTGCGCGCGCTGGCGCGGCTGCACCAGGTGCGCGCGCGCGCGGTTCTGCGTGCGTTTGTACATGCGCGCGGGGGCTCTGGTGGCGGGGCGTGCCGTGGCGTTGTGTCGAGCGTTGCGGTGCGGAGCGCTGCGCTGGGGGGGGGGGGCATGTCGAGAGACGTGTGCATTAGTGCTGCTGCTAGGCGCGGCCGAGTGCGCCGTCGAGAGAGCGGCCGGACGCAACGCCTTATGGCGTGCGGCGCGTCGCCTCTGGGCTAGTAGCGCATCGGTGCGGGAGCAGAGGAGTTCCGTTGGGCTGTTTTTGGGCGGCGCGCCACGCTGCAGCACTCGCTCAAGAAACGGTTTGTGCGGCACCTCATGGTGGCATCAGAGTTCTGACCATCCACCATCGCCGCCCCATCTGCAAACAAGTGCCTAACGCAGGCATGCCAGAAGGAAATTTGGCCACATATGCACTAGTGCTAAACGGCGGGCACTTGCGCCCATGAGCCTTCCCCTTGTCCTACTGCCGTAAATCGGCCACACCAACGCCCCTCGTACCCCCCGCTGTCCTGCCGCTTGCCGCGCATCAACGCTCAGGTCGACTTCGCAGCCGTGGGCCTGGCCGACTTTGGGCGCGCCGGCGCCGGCTTCTTTGCGCGCCAGCTGCGCACGCTCACGCGCGTGGCAGCCGCGCAGGCGCAGCACGCGGGCCCGCTGCACGGTCTCGACGGCCTCGCGGAGCGGCTCGCGGGGGCCTTAAAGGCGGTGCCAGATGCGGTGGCGCTCATGCACGGCGACTACCGGCTCGACAACCTCATGTACCACGCTTCAGGTGAGGGCGCGGGCAGGGGCGATGGCGGTGGCGGTGGCTGCAGCGATCGGGTTGCTACGTGTGCGTGTTGTGTGGCGGCGCGTGGTGGTAGGTAGTGACGGGCTTGTGTAACCGCTGCAGCTCAAGTGCCGGCTACATGCAAGAGTCGAGTCGAGATGGCGTTGGTAAATGCTCAGTAGCATTGGTGGAATAGATCTGGCGCGGAGCGCTGCTCGAGATGTCATCTCGAAGCCATCTCATACGTACAGGCTGGTAGCACCCAGCAGACTGAGGCTCGCCATTCGTCGACTGCACATGCCACCATGCGCCAAGGCAGACGTTTGTGTGATGATCGCGTGTGCTTGCCGCTCATCTCAATGCCACGTGATCTGCGTTAGTGCACGCTGGCCGCGACCCCCGCTGCAGACCAGCCGCGCCATGCGCAGCGCACACTGTGCCGCCACCACGAGCACACAGCCATTTCATCCCGCGTGCTCGCACCCCACACACCCCGCACTGCGCCCCCCCCCCCCGCTCCCCCTCCAGAGCCGCGCGTCGTCGCCGTCCTGGACTGGGAGCTGTCCACCCTCGGCCACCCGATGGCGGACCTGGCGTCCCTCGTGGGCAGCCACTTCATCTGGGGGCCGCCGCGCCAGCCCCCTGCTGCGCGCGCGGAGGGCACAGCCCCCTCCCCCCCCCCCCCCGCGCTCCCCCTGCTGTCGGGCCTCGCGGGCGTCGACCTGGCTGCCGAGGGCCTCCCTACCGCGGACGAGCTGGTGGCGCAGTACGTCGCGGAGGCGGGCGGGCGCGCCGCGGAGCTCGCGTGGCACCTGCACTTCTACCTGGCGTTCATGTTCTTCAAGGCGAGCGCGCGCGCGGCGGTGATCAGGGCGGCGGCGCTGTGTGCGGCGCGGCGCGTGTCGCTGCGGAGGCGTCGGTGGTGTGTGCGTGTTGTCGCCGGGTGGCGGCCGCGTGGGGGGGGCGTGGGGGGGGCGTTGTGCCGTGTCATTTGTGCGACGGCTGCAGTCGCTGCTGCCACATTGCACTGCGACGTCAGCAGCCAGCGCGGCTGCTGCTGCGCAAGTTCACGAGGAAGACTCAGAGTCTTGTGCGTTTTGCAAGCCGCTGCACCCCGACATTGGACATGCCTTCATTTCCCAGTAGCAGTGCAAGTTGCATGCAGCACAGCCCGACGCACACTCACGTGGCTCCATGTACAGCTGTCACGCTTTGGGGGGGGCAGTGACAGTTGCAACGTCAATATGCACGGTATGTCGGCATCACACCTGCACTGCGGCCACCGTGCTGCTGCCCCATGACATCAATTCGCACAAAGCGGCGGCGCATCGACCCCGTGACGCCTGTGCCTGCTGTCCCCAGCAGCACACCCTAGCGCCACTCCCAAGCTGACCCGCTCACCACCTTGAACCTCCCGCGGGGTGTCACAGAACGCAGTTATTGCGCACGGCGTGGCGGCGCGGCTCGCGCGCGGCGTGGCCTCCTCGCAGCACGCCTCCGCCGTCGCCAGCGCTGTGCCGCGCCTCGTGGAGCTCGCCGGCGACCACCTCGCGCGCTACGCTGCCGCCGCCCCCGCCGCTGCCGCCGCTGCGCCAGCGCCGCCGGCGCCGCGTTGCAGACGCGCGCTGCTGCTGGACGTCGGCGGCGTCCTCACGGCGTCGCCGCTGGCGGCCATCGCGCGCTATGAGCGCGAGATAGGCGCGCCGCAGGGCTACATCGGGTTCGCGCTGTCGGGCGCCTGGGACGGCGGCGGCGGCGACGACAGCCCGTTCCACAGACTGGAGCGCGGCCAGGAGATGTTGGACGACGCGTTTCTGGAGCTGCTGGAGAGCAGCGTCAACGCGCCGCCGTGCCGCGCCGCGTTCGCGGCACGCAGCGCGAGCAAAGGCGACGGCGGCAACCACCACGGTACTGGTGGCGGCCGTGACAGTGGCGGCACCGGCGGCGACGGCGGCGGTGGCACAGAGCACTTCCACGTGAGCGCCAGGGAGCTCATGACGCGCATCGCCGCGGCGTCGCGTGCGGCCGTGCTGGAGATGCGGCGCGCCGCCGAAGCCGCGCGCTCTCGCGGCGTGCTCATTGGCATCGTGTCCAATGACTTTAAGGCGCGGGCCGGGTTCAGTCTGCGAGGCGGCGGCGGAAGCGGCGGCAGCGGCAGCAGCAGCGGCGGCGGCGGCGGCGACGCCGCGCGGGGCATCGACATCTACGCGACGCTGCACGAGTTCGCTGACGCCGTCGTGCGGTCGAGCGACGTGGGCGCGCGCAAGCCGGAGGCGCGCATCTACGAGCTGGCGTGTGCGCGGCTGCGCGTGCGCCCCGTGGAGGCGGTGTTCGTGGACGACCTGCGCGCGAACGTGCGCGCGGCGGAGGCGCTGGGCATGCGCGGCGTCCACGCGCGCGTGGGTACGCCCGCGCGCGACGTGATCGCCGCGGTGCAGGACGCGCTGGGGCTGAGCCCGGGCGTCGCCGCCGCCGCCGCTCTGCCCAGCAAGTTGTGATGTGCATTCGGAAGACCCCGCTCCTGCAAGTTATGATTTGTGCGGAAGTGGAGTCTCGTGTGCAAGTATACGCCAGTAATAGTGATTCCGAACAGAATTATCATCAAAATACACCTGTGAGTCCTCTCACACAAAAGAGATCAACGAATTCTTTTCAGGAACGTTCCCGGGCTGTGTCTCCTTTTCCCGGGAAAGATCTCATATCTAAAATCCGCAGAACTGCGTCAGCTTTGGCTTTGCTGCGATCGTGTGGAGCCAGCAGGTGCCTCTACAAGTAGCCCCGCCCCAAGGCTCCTTGTGATTCTGACATGTCAACTGCGGTACATACGTTGCAGGGCCCTCATCGCCGTCGTGATTGCACTCTCAGGCTGACATGGTGTTTGGCGGCAGGCTCGCAAGTCACCGTGCGCTGTGCACGCACAGGATCCTTGTTGCAGGCGGGCGCATCAGCAGCAGCAGTGCAGCAAGATGTACACGGCTTGCAGCTTTCCACACTGGACGCGGGGACCTCGCAGCCAGTGCATCGAGGCGCCTTCAACAGTGCAGCCGCCGCCAACTGTCAGCCGTGGTTGACGAGTATCCGTCGGATGCAGATACTAGTGACCAGATCCTGGTCAAAGAGGTACAGCTTTCGCAGGGCACGCTCTTCGTGGGTATGTCAGCAACGAGTTGTGTCGAGATTCCCGGCAACGGAGGTCTCCGCATAGGCACCTACGCGAGTCCCGCTCACGCTCGAGACGAGACGATCAAGCTGACAGAAGCCATGTACTTGAAGCACAGGCAAGCTACAACTGCACAGCAGCACAACCTGTGTTGCTGAATGGCTACAACACTGCACTGCTTTGCATTTGTCTTAGCTGTGCTGCTTGGTGTTCTGCAGGGTCAGAGCAGCAGCGGTTCGCATCCTTGTGTCAACATGACATTTGCCTTGGACGCCTTTGCACTGCAGAAGTGTCACAAAAAGTCTCATTGGTTGCTACCAAGTGCCTTGCATTGTTGAAGTTGATGTAGCCAAATCTTCCTTACAGGTAGACCACTTTTGCACCTGCAAGATGACAACGTGGTTGAAACCATTGCCTGCTAACGCCAACACCACTGCATGCCTTTCTTCAAGTTTCTTGTCAAGCTGGCAAGAGGCCAGCCGGCTTTACTCAACAACAGCGCATGCGCTGCTGCTCATTTGAGATTGTGCACTCCAGACCGGCTGGTACCAGCAGGACCATCAGTGCACAACTGCTTGGCTTATTCTTTGATTGTGGGGCAAGCATTGCAGAGTGTATGGCATGCGCCTGCACCCTCCCCGCCACATGGCTAAATGCAAGACATGGCCGTCGACGACCTTCAGCAAGCAATGATATGCAGCAGCCATGCTGGCTTGCGGGGCGGTGTTTTCATGTTGTTTCAAGCGAGCACCTCGAGTCGCCTGCCATCCCTCAGTCACCATTAATGCGAGATACGAACCCAGTGCCCGCCGCCATGGCGCCACCCCTGTTGCCACGCCGCTGAGCAACAGCACGCCCCCCCCCCCCCCCCCTTCCCCCCTCTCCCCCTCCAGAATGTACAACACGGGGTTCACCGGCGCCAAGCTCGTCTTCGCCGCGCACGCGCCGCCGCCGCTGTCGCCGCCGCGCGCCCTGTGCAAGCGCGCGCTGATGGACGAGGTCGCCGCCGTCCTCAACTCCATGCGCGGTGCCGTCTATACCGGGTGCGATATGGGCACCACGCACGCCGACATGGAGCGGCTCAGCGCGGCGTCGCCGTACGTGCTCGCGGGCATCGGCTCGGACATCGACCCGAACGCAGCGACGGCGGCGGGCGCGTTCGCCGCGGTCGCGCGCGCCGCGGAGCGCCTCGGGCTCGGCAGGGGCTTCAGCGTGCTGGTGCAGGTGATGCGCGACGCGCGGCGCGAGTTGGTGGTGGCATGCACGCGGCGTGTATGGCACGAGCAGTGTGCTGGTGGGTGGCCGAGTGAGAGCGTTGGGTCTGGGACGGCCAGTGAGCACGCTGTGCCTCGCTCGCAGTGCCGCTGCGCATGCGTGGCGTGTGGCACTGTGCAGCGAGGCCTCTGCGGAGCACGCCGCTGCTCACAACCCTCGCCACCCGCTGTCCATCGGCTCCCCGCATGCACCGTGCATACCTCATTGACACCTCATCGAGGCCATGACACACATGCGTCATCTGCGCGCGTCCCCTCACTGCCACACCACACCAGGGCGCCGGCAACGTGGGCACGGACCTCGCGCGGCGCCTCGTCCAGCACGGCGCCACCGTGTACGCCACCGACATTGACGTGCGGCGCGCCGACATCCGCGGCGTCACCAACGTCTCGCACGTGCGCGACCTGAGCACCATAGACGTCGACGTCTTCTCGCCCAACGCCGCCGCCGGCGTCATCACGGAGGACCTGGCGCGCCGGCTGCGGTGCAGGTGCGGCTGCAGCAACGCTCAGACTTAGGATGAGGCGTGTACGCAAGTAGAGTCTTCCGGGGCTGCTGCGCTGCGCGCGTACGCTGCGGTGGAGGGCGTCGACGCAGCGGGCGCGCTGCGCGGTGTGAGCGCGCCCTGTGCTGGGCGCTGACCCGACGGCGCTGATGCCTCTCTTGCTGTATGCGTTGCGGGGCGGACGAGCGCCGGTGTGGGGCGCGTTGCGCGCGCGCAGGAAATGCCATGTTCATCTGTGTCGCACCTTCATCTGTGACTTGCCTGCCCTGTGCTGGCTCAGAGCGTGATTCGGCCGCGCTGATGTACATGCATGCGGCCAGCAGAGAACAAGCTTAGGCTGAATCCATCGCCACCAGACGATACGTCCCCACTGCTCCTTGCAACTATGGGTGCTGGCGCATGCCATGTCTGCATCAGCTTAAGATGTCAGCTTTAGATGGCCCAACTGGCGGCACGTCGTGCCTATCATTCCCATCTCACACCGTGCCTATCATTCCCATCCGCCACGCAATACCCGCACGTGCTCCTGCATCATCCTTAAAATGCGCTCCAATGACTTGCAAACCCCCATCGCCATCGGTCGCTCCGTACACTGGCAGGGCCATCGTGGGCGCCGCCAACATCCCCTTTGCCTCCGAGGCAGCGCGGTCCATCGCGATACGCCGCGGCATCGTCGCCGTGCCCGATCACATCGTCAGCGCCGGCGCCATCATCGTGGACTCTCTGGAGTGGAAGCACGAGGGCTACGCAGCGCTGCGGCCATCGCTGGCGTATGCCTTCATCATGGATCAGGTACGGTCGTTGATTGCAAGGATGGGGCAGCGCTGGGGGCTTGAGACGGGCCAACAGCGAGGGAGCGCGTCTGCGCCCTGCACCTGACTGTGCGCGCAATATGTGTAGCTGTCGGGCGGCGTTTGCGTTTCGCGCCGCACGATCAATACGCACGACGGCCAACCTGGTGGTTGCAAACATGCATGACCTTGAGTCACTCAAGGCTGTGCTGTCGGTGCTGTCATTTGCAGGTCGCCACCAAGACGGACGCGTGGCTGGCATTAGCAACGCCGCTTCTGAGCGCCGCCCAGCAGCAGCAGCCGTCTCACGCCACGGCACCAGCAGCAGCTGCCCCACATCCGCAGCGCAGCGGCGGCAAGCTGCAGCCGGCGTCTGACGGCAGACGAGTAGAGCGCGCGCAGGCGGTCCTCGCTGCTGCCGCGAACGCCAGCAGCATCGTCATCAGCACCAGCAGCAGGGCCGCTCTCCGCGCAGGCGGCAGCGCGCCGCTGACCAACAGCAGCGCCGCCGCTGCGCGGCGCCACCACTCCACGCGCAGCGGCGCCCTGCACACCTCCGCCGCAGCCAGCAGCAGCAGCAGCGCGCAGCGCCACGCGGCGCTCTCCAGCGCCGTCGCCGCGGACCCTGCGTCCGCGCCCGTCGGCGCGCGCCTCGTGCCGTGGCTCGCAGGCGCCGCCGAGGAGCGCGACGTGCTGGTGGTGGGCGCGGGGATGGCGGGGACGGCGGCGGCGTACCAGCTGGCCGCGCGCGCGCCGCGGCTGCGCGGCGTCGTGCTGGAGGCAGGCGAGGGCGTCGCGCCGCCGCGCGGCTCGTCGCACGGCGACTCGCGCATGTTCCGCCGCATGTACAGCGACCCGTACTTCAGGTGCGCGGCGCACGGAAGGGGGGGGGGGGGGGGGGGGATCGTTGGGGGGGGGTTGGTTTGCTGGCAGTGCTGGTGGTGTCACAGGTAGAAGGGGGGCGGGGCCAGTCGGCAGCGGTGTTCTGTCTGTGCATGCGCTGCAGTGCTAGCTACCCTGTCACTCCACGCATGGAATAGCAGGTGCCAGGCTGTCTTGCTTGCTTGTGGAATCAGAACTTTACGGTGCGATCCGCGCCTGAGGCTCGTCAGCGCGTGCCCCTGGTCACGCATCACACACATGAGGGCAGCTGTCCAGCGCCGCTGCTGATCCCGCAGCAGGCAAGCAGTCAATGCCTCGTCACCGTCTGCGGCGGCAACCGCGCTGCAGCCGCGCCGCACCAGCACCATTCCCCGCAAGCGATGCCACCACCGCCTCAACACCCCCCTTCCCCCCCCCCCATACACCCACCGCAGCGACCTGCAGGACCGCGCGCTCGACATGTGGCGCGCCCTCGAGGCGGAGGCGCGCACGCCGCTGCTCGCGCCGCACGGCCTCCTGTTCTACGGCGACGCCGACACGGGCGAGACCGTCGAGGGCTCCATCCCCGGCTGCGCGGACGTCATGCGGCGCCGCGGCGTGCCGCACGAGTACTTCGCCAGCGGCGCGGCGCTCGCGGCGCGCTTCGGCTGCGCGCCGCGCCCCCCCGCCGGCGGCGCCGCGCATGTGGGGCTGTTCGAGCCCGCGGCGGGGTCCGTGGACGCGGGCGCCGCGTGCCGCGCGATGATGGCGCGCGCGGCGGACGGCGGGCGCTGGGAGCTGCGCACGCACGCCGCCGTCGCGGACATCTGGCGCGAGGACGGGGGGGACAAGTGAGTCAGCGGCGTCGCATGATGTGCGCACAGAGTGCGTGTGTGGTGTGAGGGCGCTGGGGGATGCGCGGCGCGGCGCGGCGCGGCGGCAGTGTCGTCGTCCGGCTCGCCGTGCTGCACTGCTGTCGCTCTGCAGCGCGAGTGAGCAGTGGGCGCGGCGCCTGGGGCGTGGGCTTCGCAGCTGGTGATGGCGCAGCGGACCGCGTGCAGGACGTCCGCGGCTGGCATGCCTGGCAAGGACAGATTCAGGAGCCTGAGCTGTGATCGCTTTGAGATCATCTGCTTGTCGGTGGTGTTATAGCTCATGTTCAGTACTGACACTAGGGCTCATGTTGAGCACTGGCACTGAGGCTGAGGGCGGTGGAGAAGGGGGGGGGAGGGGTCGGGGGTGCTTGGCCTTTTACCAGCATACACCCCATTGGGGGCTTGCCTTGCACACAAATGGCCTTTGATGCTAGCATCCAGCCGCGAATCAACATGGTCTGAATGCGGCGCACAAGTCGAGATGAGGCAAGTGCCACCACGGCAATGGCAAGCTCATTGCGGCAATGCCAGCGGCACCATGCATCTCGCACACGTGCCGGCAAATGACAACACGCCAGCGACGTGCCAGTGCGCCTTGACGCGCCGGCGCGCGTACGCTGCTGCCATCCTGCGCGGTCTTGCCCTCGCTCATTGCACGCTGCTGCACCATGCATTCACTTCACCGATGCATCTGCTGCGCGCTCAGGTACAATGTGGTCACCAGCGACGGCCAGGTGTTTGTGGTGGACAGCATTGTTATCGCGGCAGGCGCGTGGACCAACGAGTTGCTCAAGCACTTTGGCATAGAGCTGGACCTGGAGATCTGGGGCGTGCACTGGTGAGTACAATGCTGCCCACGCGCGCGTGTTGCACGCCGCACAGAATTGCAGGGGAGCGTGCACGATGAGAGTTTGCAGCAGCATGGCTAGTGGCGGTCGCAGAGGTGTCAGCATGCAGCCAGCCAGCATGGTGCTTGGCGCTGTGTACATTGCGACAAGCCAGGAGCCCTGACTGGGCATATGCGTGCATCAGAGCAGTCCACAATGTACATTGTCTTCAAGCAAGCGCGTTGCGACTGCGGTGTTGCGTCAGGCGCTCGAAGCTGCACGGAATGCAGCCATGTCAATGACCACAAAACGCGTATGCCAACAGAGCACTGCCCGCCGCGCCATCACTCACCACAACATGTGCTGCCACTTGTCAACATGCCAGCGTGCATCCGTAAGCAGTGAGCGAAGCACTGTTCGCCCGCCAGCAAAGCGACCAGAATTGCGGTCGCAGCAAGTGACCAGCACACGGGTCCTATCTTCAACTTCAACATTGCCGCAGCAGTGTGCGCCGTCGTGCGCTCACCGTCACATTCACACCAGCCCACAGCATTGCCGACACCGCTACAGCGCCATCGTGCCACCGCCCCATTTTGCAGCCGCAACATCTGTGCTGCCACCGCGCCTTACATACAAGCTCACGACGCCGCCGCCACTGCCCCCTCTGCGTCGCTGCGCCGCGCGCAGGGGGCACTACAAGCTGGCGGAGGGCGCCCAGTCGCCGCAGTGGTTCCACTTCGGCAAGGACGACGAGCTCGTGTACGGCTTCCCGGGGCGCGACGGCGTGGGCAAAGTGGGCGCCGATTTCTCGCCGCAGCGGCACCGCTACAAGAGCATGGACGACTTTGAGTATGCGCCCGATGCGGAGGTGTCGTCGCAAATCACGGAGTTCGTCCAGGGGCAGGTGTGTAGCCATGTAGTTGACTTGCTGCGGTAGTGATGTGTAGGAGCGTGCATGGTGGGGCTGCGTGTGTGTGCGTTGCCGTAGACCGCGTCTCGGAGCTGCGTGGCTGTTTCAACGGTTGACAGGGGGGCGTCTGCAATGTGGCTTTAAAGCACATAGGTTGCACATGGAAGCAAGACAGCTACCAAGTGGGACTAACGTGGCGAGACAGCCATTGCGACCAACGCCTGTAACAATCAGACATCCAACTCGCTGCATATGTTCAAGCAGAGCAGTTCACACCACGTCGCCATCCACCCGTACTGCGTACTCACCGGCCCGGCGTCCTCTCTTGCCTTCATGACAGTGGGGCGCCCTGTACAAGGAGCCAGTCAACATGGTCACCAGCCCCTACACGATGACCAAGGACTCCATGTTCATCCTCGACACGCTCCCCGGGCACCCCAAGGTGTCCCTCTTCTCGGGCGGCAACGGGCGTGCCTTCAAGTTCGCTCCGATACTGGGGCGTGCGCTTGCAGATCTGGTGAGTGAGGGTTGCCATTAGGATCTGGTTACCATTACAGTAGGGTTTGATATGTGGCAGTGCTATCCTCGTCTTTGTCGATGGTCAGTCTTGGCGCACTGTAGATGGTCCATATGCGTTTTTGCACAGGCACAGCTGCCGCTGCTTCACTTTGCGCGGGCTTGCCGGCAAGGCCTTCTGTGCGTCGACTGTGTGTCATCAAACAAATGGTACTTGTGTCCCGATACCTGGCCGTATGTATGCACGTATTGCACAATGCATGATGCAGGGCACTCTACGAAGTCATGGTACGAAAATGAGCATTGTGTGGTTGTCAACGTTCTTGAGCCTGCCAGTCGTACTGGCAACTCTGCCACCACCCATTTGGCCAGCTATGACTGCCACACTCGCACTTGTGTTGTGCGGGAGGCCGTGTCACCAGATCTTGTGTGTAGACACTCAAGCTGGTCAAGCACCCCCTGATATCATATGCTGCCCTCTGGAAGAGGATGCCCTAGGTGGAAACCCGAATTTGCGTGCAATGATGACGTGTGCAGCATGTGCCTCCCTCGCACTCGACCACGCGGCACGTCATGCCATCAAGCGCACTCAAGCGATGCACATGCGTGATGTATGTGCTTGTTTTAAGGCAGTGGCTTGCACCTTGCGCATTTGGCTAAAGCCAGCCGCGCGCGGATCCCTTGAGTGCAAGCCTGCGTGTGTGCTGTAGCACCGCGTGGCTGCACCTTTGACCATGCTATGAGATAAGCTTGCTTTTGACAGGACACCACACAGGTCGTTGTGATTGCCCAGCTCGCTCGCTTACATGATGGCGCTTGAGTTGCTTGCTGCATGTTGTCATTGCAGTCGCAGCAACTCAACTTCAACTCAACTTCAATTGCAGGTGCTGGGCGATGAGCCCGTGTTCGACATAGAGCGCATGCGCATGACGCGGCCAGGGCTCCTGGCAAAGTCTGGAGCCCCCGCCGCGAGCAGCGCCGCCGCCAGCAGCAGCAGCAGCACTGCCAGCACAGCCGGCAGCGGCAGCATCACAGGCACCAGCGGCGCAGGCAGCAGCGGCGGTGCCGCGAGCGGCGGCGCCAGCGACGACAGCGACCACGTCAGCAATGGCAACGGCAGCAGCAGCGGCAGCACGTCCGCCTTCGGGCGCGCTCATGTGCCGTACGGCAGCGAGGGCGCTGCCACCTACTCCAACCTCACTCTCGGCTGCTTCGACGTGGTGATGAACGCCAGAGACCTCGCGGAGGACTGCGTGGCAGCGCTCAGGTTGGGCGAGGGTAATGGCGGCGCGCGCCGCGTGCGCATCGCGGACTACGGCAGCGCCGACGGCGGCCCGCTCATGCCGCTCATCGCGCACCTGCGGAGCGCCATCCCCGAGAGCTGTGAGATGGAGGTGAGGAGAGCGCTGCGCAATGCGAGTGATGGTTCTTTGAAAGGCATCGTGTCAACAAGGCCCCTATATCATCCGCAATAGCAGTCATTTCAACTTTGCTTGGAGGGCTGCAAGGGGTGCGTTTGATCACGTGTCTCAGTGTGCCCCAATGGCATAGTCTACACCGACTCCCATGCAGCATTCGCAACATATTAGCGGCCTGGGATTTCATAGTATTGTGCCACAATGTCATGGCCATGAAAAAACAATGTCCAGCCGCCCTCTGCATTGCTGACCCGGCTGCCCTCGCGGCCTGACACACGCTGGCGCCGCCGCAACTCCTTTCCACCGCGCGTCTGCATACACCACGCCATCGCTCACGCAACCACCCCTGGCAACGCCGTCTTGTCTTGCAACGCGTCCACGACCCAGGTGTGCTTCGAGGACCAGCCCAACAACGACTTCAAGTCCCTCTTCTACCTGGCCAACGGCATTGCTCCGCTGCCCGTCGCCGCGCCGGCGCTGCGCGACGTGCCCGGCGTCTTCTGGAGCGCCACCGGCCGCTCCTTCTTCGAGCAGTGCTTCCCCGCGGCGTCCGTCGACATGGGCACGTCCTTCACGGCGCTGCACTGGCTCAGCGCCATGCCGTGCGGCATCCCGGACGCTGCTCACCACACGCAGAGCGGAGACGCCGATGCGGGCGCGCGGTTTGAGGCGCAGGTGCGTCACCACTTGCGGTTGAGGGGTTTGCGGGTATGGTGCGGTGCTGAGATGCGTGAAGTGCGCGACAGGCATTGGCGTTGGCGCGGGAGGGCATGTGATGGATGTCTTGGGGTGCTGGAGTGCTCGAAATACAACGAAACGCCATGCATAACACGGAGAGGTGCGCGCGAGCCTGAGGTAGACAACGCCCGTTAACAACCTACTACCTAGCCCGCGGTCCACCTGCAGCAATTGCACGATTAACAGAGGTACAGTCACGCCTGTGTGCCATGTGAAATGCGCATATTACGGTGGGCTGTAGCATGTGCAGGAGCCAGCGGCATGCGTGACTCTAGATCAGCGCAGGCGCACTTGAACTTGTTGAACATGTGCTTCATCTGTACCCGCTGACCCTGTGGCTCTGCCCAGCTCTACACCTATGACAGCGCAGCGGCGGTCGAACTCAACAGCGCCCCCCTTTGTCACTTGCCCACGAGCACACCATACCCCCCCTCCCCTCTCCCCCTCTGTAACTTGCCCCACACCAGGCCGCAGCGGACTGGCACACGATCCTCACGCACCGCGCGCGCGAGCTGCGCCCAGGCGGCCAGATGGTCGTCGCCACGCTCGCGCGTTCGCCGGAGGGGCGCTACCTCGGCCACAGCGGCGCCGCCGGCGAGGCCAACATGTACGCAGTGCTCGACGCGTGCTGGGCGCGCATGCGCGACGAGGGCGCCATCACCGCCGCCGAGTGCGCGGCGGCGTCCTTTTGCAACTACTACCGCGGTGAGCGCGAGCTGCGCGCGCCCTTCGAGGACAGCGACGGCGGCGCCGCCCTAGGCCTCGCGCTGCGCAGGCTCGAGTGGCGCGAGATCGCGTGCCCGTTCGGGCGCGGCGCGGGGACCCCGGAGCAGCTGGTCGGCACCGTCCGCACGTGGTCCAACAGCACGTTCCTGTCGGCGCTCGACGAGGGGCGCGGGCGCGAGGCGCGCGCGGCGCTCGTGGACGAGCTGTTTGCGCGCTACCGCGACGCCATCGCGGCGGACCCCAGCGCGCACCACATGGACTATACGCACGCGTACCTGCACTTTGAGAGGGTGTAGGGGCGTGCGCGCCCCCGCGGGAGCTGAGCGCTGAGCCATGAGCGCGTGCGCGTGGCCTCGGGTAAGATCGTCAACACGTTGGGGCGGCGGCGGCGTGATGCAGCTGCGGCCTGTTGTCGGCGGCTAGCACAGAGAGCAGCGCGCCGCGTCTGCATGTACAGTGGTGCTGCTAGAGCGGCGTAGAGGGTGCACGCCTGTGTGCGCTCAGAGGTGAATGTCTTCACAGCTGGTGCCACGCGCTTGGTCTCAGGGTTCGCCTTCAATGAGGCTGCAGAGTATCTGCAAAGCGTCGCAGTGCTTGCCGTTGCCACGAGGTAGCCATATCTGAATTTTGTACCATGACGCATCTTCCGGTTTGAATCTCTCATGCGATTCCTGGCATGGATTCGATTCAAACAGACAACATTTTACAGGCTTCGGCGCAAGGTATCACACTGGCAGGCTCAGTTGTCCTCACTCTTATCGCCCGATGGCGTGCCATGACATCGAGTTAGCACCTTACCACATCTTCGATTATTGGCAGAAAATAACATTTTGAAGGACCGATTGTCATTGGGGTGCCATGCATGCATGTCACTGCCTGTCCTAGGCGCTTACCAAATGATTGCGCTTCAAGTTGTAGCCTGTTTATTTATCCTGAAATTTCATGCGTCTTCTGCCTGCACTGTGTTGTGACATCTTGAGAATGTGCTGCCATCATGAGTCATCTTTGCTGGCACAACAGATTGCCAAGTGGCATTGCCATACACGTGGCTGACAGACACCATCTTAGCGAGGTGCAAATGACCGGACAAGAGTTGGATACTGCAGTCGGCAATCGCAAACGGGCAGCAGCTTACGGCCTGCTAGTTGTACTGTAGTACACGCTCAACATAGCCGATTCAAAATGCAAGCTACTTCTTGCGCTGTTCACATTGCCATGCAGACCTGTTCCACCATCAATGGCATCGCACTGCAGGAGACACATACTAAAGTGTGTAAGCTCCTGAGGTTGAGGTTGCGGCTTGGCAATCGGCCATGACATGCATGTTGTCTGCGTATCGCCGCTGAACATGACCACCACTCCTCTTCAGGATCATTACATGTCGTATTTGTTGATGCCCAGAACACCGAAATGATGAAAATCAAGGTTGCCACCAAGTCTATACATAGGTGCCGCAAAGCGTCTCAATGCTCATCAACAATCACACGAAATTATCACAATGACATGACATGTTGCCAATTGGCTTCCGCCACTCACTGCATTCTCGAAATCGTTGGAATACTTGGCTGCTCCCTTCGCACAATGTGTGTCTCATCCGATGAGTCACCCTAACTATACGCATGTGGAGAGTTGCTGGCAGGGCGGGGTGCATGTGCGCAAGTACTACGCCCTTCTAAGCTAGAGGGCTGGCTGCTGTTCCAGGCAGAACACGTATATTTGCCATGTCATATATGGTCCATACTTCTATATGCCGATGTCATTCAAGGTGATTGTCAATGTACGTTGAGATTCTGGGTGCACACGTGTTTGGAGTACTACTAGTAGACTGTGCAAGTGGTCACGAAGTGGTCACAAGACTGATGCTGTGTTGGGGCGATTCGCGCCCTAGTGCTGACTAGGTAAGTGCAAACACAGCGCATACAATGTAGACATGATTTGCTGATGTGCTGAGCAGCATTGGAACTGCTTCAAATACTGGTTCAATCACGTGACGTATACTGATGTGAGAGACATGGATTCAGGATTGCCATGTTGCTGTGCCTTTGCTTGGCAGGCTCAGGGGAATGTCGTGCCACCTTATGCGCCAACACTAGCATAGCATCCGGTTGTTTTGGCCCAGTGGGTTGCATGCATCAGAGCGCTATGTTGAAACTGAAAACGTTGTTGCTTTAACACACACAGGAAGGCATATTGCATGTGCGTTTTCAGGGCCCGATCGTGTGCACATGCTTATTGACAGGCAGGTGCATGCTGGCTGGAGGACGTGATGCGCGGCACCATGCACCATGTTTTTCTTCTCGCCGTCCATGCATATGTAGTGCAGATCTGGCGACTGCCAACAAGCAGAGAGCGTCGTGCCCCCCCCCCGCAGTACCTCCGAAGCCAACCCCCAGCAAAGCAAAGTTCCAGCAAGGCATGTTGTGATGAGTCAAGCGCTGGCCCGACGGCTCGTCTGATTTACTGCCGGGACTCTACTACCCGACAGCCTACACAGCAGCAGAGGGATGACAAAACTGCCTCGGGTTGGAGTGCCCGGGGGACTGCCCGACAGCCTACACAGCAGCTGGAGGCCAACTGCCCGTCAAACTGCCCGTTGCCGACTGCCCTTGCCCGATTGCCCACCACGAGGGTATTGTGTGTCAGTGTTGCGCGTTGCGCTAAACGAGGGGCAAGATCTTGCAAGGATCCATGCGATGGAGACACATATCTTGGTGCACCTTGTGTGTACCTTGTGTGTGTTGTGTGTGCACACCTTGTGTGTGTGTGTGTGTGTAGTCATGTCACAGTCATGATATCATCTGTCGGTGACGATCCGGTGCATTGACGTTCCGCCGCATTAAATAGATTGCGTTCCGCGGGAAGCTTAAAAGCTTCGGCGGCGGAGACCCTAACCCGAGAGCACACGTCAACCGTCGTCAACAGCACAAACAGCCCGACTGCCGATGCGATGCGCTGCCCGATGCCCGACGCGATGCCTGATGTGATGCCTGATGTGACGTTCGGGTTCCACCCGACCGGCTTGGCTTGGCTCATGCACTGCACTGCACATTGCAACAACCAGCTTAGTAATAACACCAGCACTGCATGCACATCCATGTAGTTACTCTATGTAGTTGACCTCAATATGACCTCGATGTGCCACATGTCAAGATCTTGCGATCTTTCAACAACTCGTTTACGAACATTTAATACACAGGTAACACGTGCGTCTATACACACACCGCATACACACCGCATGCAATGGTGCAGCATGCAAAAAATGGTGCCATGTGGTGTAATAGTCATGCAATCACGCAATCAGCGCCAGTGATGATCGCCTAGTGATGATCGCGCCGAATCGCCGCGAGGTTCAGGCTTCTGGAAGGTGTCACTAGCCAGTTTGCCTTCTCTGTCGGCATTCACATAGTCACCCCCCGAGCGAACAGAGGAGCAAGCTAGCGAGGTTCACTCTCACGACGCACACACCTCTCTACACGACATCATGCACGTCCTACCCAGTTGGGATGCTCTCAAGCTCAAGGTGGCACTGCCCTCGGGCAAGCGCCTTCGCCGCCATCTCAGCAACAGCTCTTGCGCCTCGACAGAGAGCAGCAGCAGCAGGACCCGCGAGCTCTCCGAATCCGAGTGCAGCAGCGACAGCGAGACGCCCAGGAAGGCCAAGAGCGTTAGCTTCAAGGAGAGGGTGGGCGTGATTCTCATCCCCTCGAAGGAGGAGCTCGACGCTCGCAGCATCTGGTGGTCCGCTCGTGAACTTCAGGGCATCCGCAAGGCGTTCTACGCTCACGTCAACCACCTCATGCAGCAGCAGCAGCAGCAGCAGCAGCAGAGGGACTTCAAGCTCGACCTGCCCCGCCTTCTCGCAGCCTCGCAGCTCTCGTCCATCGACGGCCCCATCAGGATTCCAGAAGCCAAATTCACATCAGCCAGATCCCCTGAGGTTGCACAGCGAGCGGCGGCAATCCGGGTGAAGGTTCGGTGAGGTGGCTAAGGGAGATCGGCGAGCCTGCGTTAATGGCGCCAGTCTGCGCCGCTTGCAGGTTGGCCATTTCAAAACAAACAGGGACCCTACGTGGGTCCGCAGCCTTGCCAAGGCGGAGCTTCGAGGCGCACACCAGAGGCGGGGCTTTGCCCTACAAGCGGCTTCACTGCAGCCCAGGACATACGCACAGCCCTTCAGGGTCGCCTCGCAAGGTGTCCTGCCTGAGGTCTTGCATGCTCCCAAGCCAAGTTCAGCATCGCAACATGCGCCCAAAGCAATATTCAAAAGGGATCGATTCAGGTTCAGGTTCAGCCACCTGCCATGCCTCAGCAGCCCACATGTTACCCTCTCAGTGCCAGCACACGCATCAAGCACAGTGCACAAGTAGCGGTTTTTGAGATTCTCTGTGCACTTCAAAGCAGTCCACGACTAAGATTTGCAACAGCCTGCGGCCAGGGCACCATCACATCCTCTAGCGCTCTGCCCCGTATACAATGCGCAATCAGCGTACGTATGTCCGTCACCCATGGTGGCTGCCAGCGTACTCGGTACCACCATACAAAGCGAGCCATGTCAATGTAAAGTGCTTTTCTTGATTTTTTTGCGTGCGCACGCTCGACTCTTTTCTTGTTGTCCTGCACTGGCATTGCAGCACGCTCTCCTTGGCATTGCGCACCTGCTTGTGCATGGCAATGCGCAAATGTCTGATGTGACATGCAATGCTTGCCTGCGGTGACCGTCTTGTGTCATCATGGCTGGCTGCTAAGGTGCAATGTCATGACCTCGCTGCACAAGTGTTGGTTGTCGTGTGGCGATTCAAAGCTGTGTGTTGACATGCGTGCATCGTTGCCAAATGTTATTTTGTTGCTGCGTTTTTCAGTTATCAGGGACGCACAACTTGTGTCAGATTGTCACCCATCTGCAACCTTCCGAGTTTTGCCTACTGGAAATGTACAGTTTCGCAGAGGTCTGCAACGACGCGCAGAGTTTGGCATGACCGAATCACTTTTGGATGAGCACCTGATGCCATGTTTTGACAGCATCAGGCTCTTGACAACAGGCTCTTGACAAAGTGTTGGTATGAAACAATTTAAAACCCAACAGCAGATGCGTCAATTGTTGGAGTGTCGAAACCATGGGGCCTCTCTGTGTGCAGGAGGCCCTCTGGCCACCCCACTCCCAAACACCATGCAAGAGTGACCATTGACGAGAGCAGGCAACCCCGCTCAGCAAACCCTAGGGCAATGAGCAGTGATACTACCCCCCCCCCCCCCAGCCCCTAGCTAGGGCTCGCGCATGGCCTAGCGTGCCATGGGTCACTGCCATGTATGCATGCAGGCAGAGTGTAGGCGCATGGCGCGTGTTCCATGTCGAACTGCAGCCTTAGGCGCAAGCAATGTACTCACCAACTCTGTAAGGCAAGTAGGCAGTGCTGCGCAACGAATGCTACATGGTGGTGCTGCTAGACGCACACAAGCGACTACACAGACAGATGAACAGTTAATGCGCTATTGCTGTCAGCATATGGTCTGCCAAAGGGAAGAACGGCTCGCGCGCCATTGCTGCCTCGCGCCTGCCATAGAATGCGTGTGAACGCCGCATTACTATGCCGCGGGCAAATCACTGCGCCGCCAACGCGCGTTCAGCAGCATTCAATGCGCTGCTAGCGTGCTGTGCAGCGTCCATGCGCTGCCAGCTTCAAGTTCATATGAAGGTGTGTGTAGCAGCGTCCAACGCGCCGCCAATGTGCGCAGCAGCTTCCAACTTAAGTGCGCCACCAAACAGGTATCCGCAGCGCCGCCAGAGCGCGCAGCAGCATCCAATGCGCCGTCAAAGCGAGCGCAGGCACGCGCTGCGGTTGCAACGTCAACCGCCAAGAGAACTTAGGCGTGCACCGCAACTGCAGCGCCGCCTGCCAAGAGCGCACCACGCCGCAGCCGCAGCGTCGCCCGCCAAGTGAGCGTAGGCGCACGTCGGTACTGTGGCACCGCCCGCCAAGTGACTAAACGCGCGTGGCGTAGGCGTGCGCCAGCGCTGCCTGCCAAGTGAGCATAGACGCGCGCCGCTTACTCGGGGGGATTCATCATCCCCCAGACTCCTACGCTAAGTTTAGGCTGCGCATGCCTTTTTTTAGCCCACTGGCCAAACCCTAACCCTAGGAGAACAGTGGAGGCAGTTGATCTGTTTCTGACAATCGATTATCCCAGGCAGCTGCAGGCAGTGCCCATTCCCTGTTGACAGAGCCTGCAGCAGCCACAAAAATGCTGACTGGCGCGCAGTCAACACGCATGCCCGACGACATACAGCGAGGTCGAGACGACTTCAGAAAGTACATGAAGCTGCTGCTGAAGCACCATGGCAGCCAAGGCAAGCCAGGCACAGCTGTCGGTACTGCACGCCAAGGTGCTAGCGCTTCGGCCGGTGTGCCAGGTGGTGTCGGCGCTGGCGACATCGGGGAGTTCCTGCCAAGTGCCGGCCTGCGCCGTGACAAAGAGACCGTGACCATCCTCGGCCAAGACTGGCAAGATCGAGTTATATCAGCTGAAGACGCACCTGCAGTTGATGTCGCAGCACAGGCGAGAAGCCCAGGCACCGCGTTGCCTGCCCCATATCTGCTAACACTCATGCTGCCCACTTTTGGCACCGCAAGTTTTTGGTTCTGAAGTGGCAGTTGGCGACTGCCTGTGACCTCTGCTTACAGCTAGCCAAGCCAACGGCCGGCATGAGGACCACCACCGGCCAAGCGCGGCCGCAAAACTTTGCATGGAACGTGGATCATGGCAATTCTAGCGGGTGTGACGAGGACAATGACGGATTGGAGAGTGGCTATGGCAGCGACGTCGAGAACCAGGATTGGAAGCAGGTGCCTCAAGCATAGCAGGCTGATTTGATGTGACACCTTGTTAATGCACGGCATGGACAGCCCATTCCACTCATCTCTTGCTGCATAAGGGTTGCACTTTAGCGCATCATAATGGCAGCAGTCAAGTGCATTGGCATGCCCAAGACCATGGTGCTGCACAAGCTTCCTCGAGCAGGGCACATCCCGGGTAGCCCACTCCTCGCGACAGCACGCCGCCGCTGCCCGTTGCAAAATCACCCACATACCCTGGCGTCGTCACGCGCATCGCGCCGTTCCTGCAGGTCTGGTCGGAGCGCTTCAAGAAGGGGCCACTGCGAACGGACTACCAGGCGCACTTCAGCTGGCCCCCAGCAACCGCCTACAGCTCCCCCGTCAAGCCCCCGGGCGCGCCGCCGCCGCCGCTGCCCCCCACGCCGCCCCCCAAGACAGCGTTCGCTCACGCGCGCGCTGGCGCCGCCGCGCGCTCTCTCGATCAGCACGACGCGAGCTCCATTCGGGGCCAGAGAGTCAGGCCGCAGGGGAGCGTCGCGGACGTGCCGTCCTCCGCGCTGCGCGGCGCGACTGCTGGCGGCGGCGGCAGCGGCGGCGGCGCCGAAGAGGACGGTGACGTCGAGGAGCAGCGGGGGGAAGCGGGGGACGCGCATTTGACGCCGCTGCCTGCGCGTGCATGGGGGGGGGCTGCAGGAGAGGGGGCAGCAGCGGCGGCGGCGGCGCCGGAGCAGGCGGTGCGGCAGAAGGGCGCTGGCGATCCCACTGTCAAGGCAAGCTTCGCTGCAGCTCATGCGTGTCACAGTGTGGCGCGACGTGCTGTGAACTAGCCGTCCCTTGCTGCGAGTTCAGTGGCCTTCTGCTACGCATGCTACGCAGCAGTTGCGGATCATCAGTTACAGTAATTGTCATCGCCGGCGCGACTGACACATAGGCTTCATGACGTGCTCCGTGCGCCGCCCCACTGAGGCTCTGCAACCGCCACCAGACGTGTGCGGCGGAACAGCAGATGACCATCCTTGCATGCCCGGGCAGCCTCACCCAGTGCGCGAAGTATTTGATAGGCTTGAGAAACGCTTCAGCTGTGCAGATGGCTATGCCAGCAGCTGCCGCTTGCAGCATGCAGTGCCGCAGCCACCTCATTTGCCATTGCTGGTGGTGACTTGCGCCCCACAGCTTTGCCCGCTCGGGCATGAGCGTTCGTATTCGAGGAACAGTGCACGTCTGCTATTCCCTTCAGTACACAAGGCTCAGGCATGCCATTGAGTATTGTGTCTCAAGTACACGCCACTTTGGACTGTGCCATGTACTGCTATGAACTGCCAGCTGTGCTGCCTATTGACATATATTGACACCAATACAGAGCCCACTGGAGACAGGCAGGGCCCCAGTAATCCCCACTGCCCTGTGTGTCAGACCTGCACTCTCACGCGTCCGCTGTTGCGCTGCACTCACTGCTGGTCTAACATGCTGAACCGCATTGTTCAACCAGGCAAGGCAGGATAATGTGGCGTACTTGCTGGGCGAGGAGGGCGCCAGGCCGCCCCCCAGTCCCGCGCGCAGCGGGCGTGCGGAGGCTGCGCAGGTCAGTGCGTGTTGAGCACTGTAGATGCGCGAGCGCATACGCGTGTCATGCATGTGATTATGCTTAGGTGTGTGTGTCTGCGTGTGTGAATGTGTTCATTTTGGGCCCAATTGCGGATGGCATTCGGGTATCAGCAGTTGGTGTCGATTGACGTTTGGCTGCATGTGGTGATTAGAAGCCTCCGATCTGATGTTATGTCGATAACCTTCTGTCGGCGACTTTGAGATGCTGACTGGCTACTAGAATATGTGTGGCGCAGCATACATGTCAATGTAGCATGCAATGTTGCACTCTCGCCAGGCCGCATGTGCTCATGACAAAGCTCCGGTGCAGATGCTCATGTAGTCAGGCAGCACCTGACGCTGCCAGCCTATGTCAATGCGATGTCGTATGCATTACCATCATGAATTTGCCTCATAACGCCATGCGCCACTTGGGTGCCAACATTTGCATGACGATTGCAGCCGGAGCGCGATGATGTGAGGCAGCTGCTGGACGATTGGTCTCAGCGCGCGAGCCCTCTCCACACGGGGCGCAGGGAGCCATTGCAGGTGTGCCAATGCCCATTCTGGCAGCGCGCATTCAATGCATTCGTACTCCAATGCCCATCCTGGCAGCGCGCGTGCCATGCAGTCGTACTTCAATGCAGACTGAGCCTTTGCGAAGGCCGAGAGCACTTAGCAATGCCACCCGCCTGTTCATGACAGGGCCGTCGATGCATCCTGTCTTGCGCCCAATGCTAACCCTAACCCTAACGCCATCCCGCACCTCAGAGCATGCATGCCGCTCGTCAGTACGTGCAACATCTTTGAGTCAGCGACCAATCTCATGCCGACTTTTCTGCCCATCTCATGCCAACTCTCATGCCGCACGCGTCCCTGCGTTGTTATTGCAGCCCGAGCAGGATGACGTGAGGCAGCTGCTCCACGATGGCAGCGCTCACCAACGTCCGGCAGTGCCCACGAGCCCAATACACACTGGACGCAGAGAGCCACCGCAGGTGCGTGCCGTGATCTCCTGCGCGTCAAGCGCTCTCGCCGCCATACAGAATTGCGAGATGCGATCGCTAGGTGACAACAATTGAGTGCATGATGCCGGGCAGTCGGTGGTCTGGTGCAGACCTGGTTCCAGAGCAAGTTTGGCTGGTGACGAGGTAATGCACCATCAAAGCGCATGCGGTCATGCAAGTGAGTCAGAGGGTCGCAAGCACACGGCGCAGGATGCGCTGACTCATTTAGCGCTTGAGGCATAATGACCTCAGCGGTTGAAGCGGACCCCTATGGCAGGCCACCGAAGTCAGCCAATGGCTGTGAACAGTGATGATGCAGGCACCGGTGAAGAGGAGCAAGCCTCAGGGTTGCTTGCAGGCTGGCTCAAATGTGATTGCGCTAGCTGTTGTGAGATATTTCAGGCATCAGCACGACCAGATGTGACAGCACAAATGCTCGTTGTCAATGTTAGTGATATTTGAACTAGTGCAGGCGGCGCTGGCTGCAGTGCCGCCCCTGCCTTACGATGCTTGCTGCAACAATTGCAGCAACGTGTATGCCGGCACCACATGGCATTAGCGAGTGATAATGCGCAGCAGCCTGCCGGATCGCTCAGCCGTCCCTGCCGTCCCTGTTTAGTGAGCATCAACAACCGCGCGCCCTGACGAGCATGTACCCAGCACCGCCGATGTGGCGCGATGCGACGCCTGACGCCTGCGAATCTGCGCTGAGCGCGCGGCGAGGGCCAAACGCCATGGCACCGACGGCCGTCCGCTGCACGACGGTGGTCCCCAGCGCTCAGCGATGTACACTGCACAGGGGGAGCGCGCGTGCGCCACCTCGTGCCCTGGCGGCGCGCACGTGGCGCCGCCCAGCGCCTCACGATATGGCGCATGTTGGTACTGAATGGCCGCACTCATTGTCGCTCGGTCTCATCCCATGTTCTCCGCACAGGGCGAGCGCGAGGAGGACAGCGTCGGCGCTCTGCTGCACGCGCGCGCTCGGCTGCCGCCGCCGCCGCCCGCCCCCAGCCCCACGCAGCTCGGCGCGTTCGCGGCGAGCGTGGACAGGGCTCAGGCGGCGGTCAAGGGGAGGGACCTGGCGGTTCTGTGCGCGCTTCCCAGGTGGGCGGCGCGGACGTGCTCAGCATGCTTGAGCTCCTCCTGCACTATCGAGTGCATCAGAATCGTACATGGAGGGCTCCATTCTTGTCTGGGGTGCGATGCGTACAGCGTTCATTGTCTCAGACAGCTTTCGTAAGAGCCATGCGGACGACTCGGGGTTGCTGTCGGCCTGACGGAGAGGCTGGCCCTGCTGCTGCGCGGCGCGTTGCCGGGCAAGTGCCAGGTTTTCAGGGGCGGTCGTACCACTACGCGCTGCTGAAACGCGCTGATGACCGATGGTATGTTTGGTGTTGCTGTGCAGGCCGCCGGCAGCAGTGCGCGCGCTCGTGCACGGCGTGGTCAGCCTGCTGGCGCCGCACGTGCGCATGCGCTGGGAGGAGCTACGAACGCACGTGCTGCGCAACGGTTACAACTTTGCGCGGCTGCTCGACGGGTGAGTGGCGCGCAGCCGGAGCGCTGCGACATGTGTAGTCAAAGTTAAAGTTGACGTGCAGTTTGATTGCCAGGAGCAGCAGAGGTTAAGGGTGCAACATAGTCTTGTGGCTTCTCTGTCACAGCTGCACTGTGAAGCATGTAGTGCATCGGTAGTCTCAATGTGCGAAGGTGTTTTCAGAGTGCCACGTGTTTAGAGGTGATGGGGGGGACTTTGCTGGATGAACATTAGCCTCATTTCACTTGGCGCTCCAGACATTTTGGTGGTGCAGCGCGCACTCGATCCCACAGGCACCGTGGCACCCAAACTTCATCTTTTTTTAACTCCTGAGCTGCGACTCTGATCTCGCTCTCTCTCAACGCGCAGCTTCAACAAGGACGCGCCGGCCGTCACGCCCGCGGCGCTCGCGTTCACCACGCAGCGCTGGGCGCAGCCGGACTTCATCAGCGGCATCGCAACGGCGGCTCGCGGCCTGGCGACGTGGCTGCAGGCGCTGCACGCGTACGCGGCCTACAAAGCCGGACCCACCGCTGCGCTGCCTCTGCCGCCGCCAATGCGCGCCGCGCCGCAGCCGCTGACGCCGGCTGCTGCCGCTGCAGGCAACGCTGCTGCTGCGCGTGGGGTAAGGCCTGTGATGACGGCAGATGCGGCGCGGCGGCTGGCGCAGGAGGCGGCGACGCGGCGGCAGGGGGCGGCGGCAGCGGCACCATCTGCGGTTCCCGCTGCGGGGGGGCCCATGGCAGCGACGCCGCAGCACTCGGTCGCGGGCTCGAGCCGCATGAGCGCTTATGGACGAGGTACGCGCCGTGGTGGCGGACGCGAGGCTTGTGCACCAGCAGCAGGGGAATGCGTGATATCATTGGACCAGAGCTGACAATGTGCTGTGCGCAAGCTGCATGCAGCCACTGCATGGGTCGGCATGCTGCGAATGCAGCGTGTGCGCGAGGCACAGTGTTTCCTTCATCACACTTGTGTGACACGCGGCTGAGCCAGCGCTTCCTGCCCCCTTCCCCCCCCCCCCCTCCCCAGGCACACCTATGGGCACGCCTGCCCGCCCGCCCCTCGCGCCGCGATCCGCAGCAGCAGCAGCAGCAGCGCCAGCAGCAGCGACCCCGGAGCAGCACGCCTCGACCCCCGCCGCCGCGCCGCGTTCCGCGCTGCGCCGCCCGGGCACCGCGCCGGGCCGCCGCGCCGCCGCCGTCCGCGCGCGCATACAGGCCGCAGCGTCCGTCGCCGGCGAGGAGTTTGCAGAGTCGGTGTGCGGCGCGGGCTCCGTCGTCGACCCCTCTGTTCTCTCGCAGTCGGGGTGGCGTGGCAGCCACGGCGGCAGCGGCGCGTTTGAGGCGCTCAAGCTGGCGCGGCGGCGCAACGAGCTGGCGCGCAAGAACGCGGCGCGCGCGGCGGCGCGCGCGGAGGACCTGCGCAACCCGCTGCTGGCCAACGTGCGCTACCCCGTCGTGCGCACGCGGCCGCAGACGGAGTACATGGCGCGGTACCGCTGGGTGGACTGCTGAATGATGGATTGTACCATGGGGTGGACTGCTGATGAACCCTGAAGTCCGGGGCTCAATGTCGGTGTGGAAAGAGAGGTCTTGCAGTGCACGAAGGGACAGGGTGCAGAGTTGCGCAAGACACGGCAGACGATGCGCTGCTGGTGTCAACGGGTGATGGCTGTAGGGACGATAACGTCGACGCGCTCAGGTTTCGTGCGTGTGTGTGTTGTGTGTAAAACCGTCGCGTTTGCAGAGATTGAGGAGTTGCGCTGCGGCTGTCGATTTCTCACTTATGCCAGTCATGGGCAGCAGATCATGCACTATTCTTCAAGACATGGAGGGTTCACTTTCTCGTTGCTTGCGTCTGCTATGCATTGGCATGACTCTCGGCAGCGGCAGAGTCAACGGCATTCGAGGCTGCTGAAATTTCAAATTCAACTACTACAGTACCACATCAACATCGCATAATGATGCACCACAATGCAGCGCATGCCAACAACGGCGGTGTGAGCGTATGCCGAGCTTATGGCAAGCAGGATGCAGTTGTGCACATGTGGAGGCCAACTGCACATGCTTTGCCTGATGAAAACTGGTTGCCTGCACGGTCGAAGCCACTGCATGCGACCGTGTATGATGACATCAAACACCACGATGAAGATTCAAGGTTGACAAAATTGATGTATGTGTATATCATGTGGTACAGTACATCGAAATGAACCACGAGTGAAAACACTTCCGGGGGGTGACGCTCCATTCTAGGGCTTGAACTAGGGTTGGCGTTTGCAGTTACTGTAGTGCAGAGTGCCGTGCCCAGACAGCAGGGCAATCAGAGGGACAAGACGCCGTGGTTGCATCCTTTGTAAACTCTTCCCTACAACGCCGCCAAGGGATCTGGAAGGTGGGCGTTTGTACGCGTTTGCACTGCTGATCTCTTCCAAAAATCAAGCGACTGACTTACGACCTGCTGCTCTGCTGTGTGCAATGCAGGCACCGTCGCGGCCAGGGGACCATGGGGGACCATCCGCTCCCCATTCTGTACGGCACCCTGGTGTTTTCCGCCATGTGCCTTTCGGTAATGGGGTTGTGCAGGGCGGGAACCATGACGGGAGCGCTGACCAAGCCAGAGGCAGAGATTGGCTATGTAGTGGTAGTTCTGTCCTCTGTGTGCATGTGGTTGTTGTGGATGATGGCGTGGCTGCACCAGTGGCACCCTCTGGTGGAGCCTCTGTACCCAGTGGGGTGATTTTGTACAAGCGAGCGGAGACAGCAGAGCTGCCGCCGCGCCAGCAAGCCGCAGTAATCGAGTCTGGCGGGCAGGGCGGCAGGTTCACTCAGTAGGGACATGAATTTTCGTTCACAATACAGGCAACGTTTGTGAAGCACCCAAGTTTCATTGTCTGAGTTCATTGCTGCTTGCCATGATGTGTGCCAAGTGCTGGTGCCCCCAAGGCGCTGGCATCTCCCGACCTGACTGCGCAAGGGAACACGGGGGGGGTGCATACCTGTGGAGGCAGGGAAGCTTTGCTGGAGCGACGCTTAGAGTGCGTTTTCTGGCTGCGGCGACTGTTCATTGTTGGAGCCTGCGGCAGCACGTGGACTCAGGTGCGCCGTTGCAAGCGTGGGTGCCGCTCAGCCTTCATTGTCAAATCCTGATGCACTGTCACAGAGTGCATCTAGGAGGCTGTGGGACTTGAGTTGACCTTATGTAGTCGCCACACTGTCTCACCTTTCTGATGCCTACATCGTATGACGGCGTTGAGTTTGTGGATCGTGGCTATCCACAGGTGTTGTTCGCTGCCGAGAATCTGCCGTGGTGTTGTGGCGTATGTGTTGCGTGACGAATGTCTTTCATAAATATAGGTCCGCGCTTGCATCCATGGATGCCGCTGCGCGGCAGGCGACCATGCAGACACGCACAACACAGCATGCTGGCGCAAGCGTGTGCTGGCATGTTGAGTGCATATTCGAGCTGGGTCGGATCGTCCACAAGATGAAAATAGTTGCACAGTTTACAGGTGCGTCCAACCAAGGCCAAAACTGCATGCACGTTCATCTGCACAGCTTCCTACGGCCCTGTGGAAGGAAGGCCTCAGCTAGCCTACTCTGCGGCACCACTGCTTGATTAGATGCGCTGCGCTGATGTTGTCCCCTACAAGGCTTGCTCAGTGCTGGTCAGATGCACGTATTGTTAGGGGTCATGTGCGATGGGGCGCGTGGTCCTACACTGACCGGCAACAATGTCTCTACCCACAGCGCTCTGTCCATCGGTGATGCCCTCGCAGTGCACTACACACCAGGAGTGTACGCAAGACTTGCACTGCGCACCAAAAAGTTCATCTGCCTTACTCAGCATGTCGTCATGTGCACAGTTTTGCAGTTTGCAAGTGGTGCCTACTGCGGTCATGCTTTTTGAGCCATGAGTGAGAGGACAGTCAACACAATGCTGTTGCTTGCAATTTCTGAGCTGTAGCAAGTGGCACAAAAATCTACAGCAAGGTGGCGCTGCTTTTGCAGGTCTGCTAAACAGCACCAACTCGACCGAGGCAAAGAGCGCTCACAGCTGCGTCATGCATTACTTCCGCGGCATTCTTGTAGTCAATGGGTAGTGACGCGGCTGTGCAGCGCTCTTTGCCCCGGTCCAGGCCAGAATGAGAGTCAGAGCACCTGCACGAGTCGTTGAGTGAATCGCGAGTCGTGCACCAGCACCGAGCTGCGCGCGGACAAGACATTCACATGCGGCTACTGTAGGCGCCATTGGTCCTTGGCCAGGCGCCGAGGTGCCAAGCATATGTTCATGCGCTGCTCAGATAGCTGACACCGCACACTCGGAACGAGCTGCTCTCAAGCGCTGCATCTACATGGCATACTGCTGCAGAGAACTGACGATCACGCTCGATGCAAAAACCGGCATGCAAAGTTGCACCAACTTGAAATGCTGAAGAGAACAGGCATGTTTTGTGAAACCTTGAACTCGAACCATTCCTGCCATTGTACATCCATCCCTGTCTTGACTTGCGACTCGACTTGCATACCCCTTCATTCATTGTCGCTTGAGGGGCGCAAAAACCCTGCAAACATAGCACATGTGGTGGCAAGTGTTGCTGCGCTGACCACTGGTGAAAAACAGTGAACACACAGTCGAAGGCACTGGGCCACGAGTTCCTGGCTATCTTCAAGGGCTGCTGCAAGGCACCCACAGCGAACCGCTTTTCTGACGTCAGATGCTGGACGCGTCCGCTAGCGTGCACGTGGCAGCGACCAGCCCAACAGCAAGCACTGGACCCTGAATTTGCTGATGCTGAAACACCTGTCATGCAAGCTTGGAAGCATCACCAGTTGTGTTTTCTCATGCGCTGTGCATGTTGCCGTGAAAGAAGACACATGAATACTATGTGAACATGAATTACTCGAGAGGTACACAGTACACCAAATCAGCCTCGTGCAAGATGGTTAAAACTTCAACAACAAAAGTCGTAGTGCGCATTGGTGATGCTGACATTTGGTGAGTGCTGCCGACCGCGGAAGCTGTGTCGGATGACCTTGCGTTCAGCAACATGGCACGCTCAGTAGCAGCGTTTCGTCAACGAGCACCACGCGACATGCATGCGTGCGCTGCTACATGACAGTGACCGCAAAGCGCTTTGCATGACACCGTCAATGCACAGCAACAAGGCCACCGACGCGCAGAGACAGAACCAATGTTTTACAACGCATGTATAAGTCCTCCATTAAGAAATGTGCGTGTCGTTGTCCAGGCGCCAAGTCAGCCGCAAGGCATCTTGATCTTTATGGGTCGCCCAGTGGGTGGCAATGCCGTTGTCGTGAGCATTAGATACATGCGCAAACTTGTGGAGTAATGGCGTGCCAGGCTCTCTGAGGGGCTCGGCGGGGTCTGAGCTGCGCACACGTCGAGCCAGTTTCTCTCTCAAGTAGCCCCTTGACAGGCCCCCACGAGCTATTCATTCGTCACAGGTACATGTCAGGCGGGTCTGCTTCGCGGGCCGCGGCAGCAGCACCGGGCCACGCTCGTGAACAACTGCGGTCGCGCACATGTGCATGCGTCTGTGAAGACGATTGAGCCGGTCACGCGCACGCTGCGAGCAGCGCGGCACGACGGCACGCCCCCGCGCGCACTCGCCTCCGAAAGCGCGGCGCTCGAGTCGCGCAGCGGCGGGACGCCAGCGGCGGCAGCAGCAGCAGCGGCGCCGCGCGCCACGCTGCAAGCTGCGGCAGCGGCCTTGCAAGAGCGCGAAAGCAAAACGCTCACGCGCGCGGCGTGCGGCACAGAGCTACGAGAAGCCCAGCTGCCCCGGCGTCGTGTTGGCCAGCTGCAGCAGCAGCTCCAGCGGCGCGTGCTCCGTGGCAAACTCGCGGCGCTCGGGCTGGTGGCGCATAACGCGCTCCACCTCCGCGAGGCTCCACTTGAGCAGCGCAGCCGCCGCGCCGCAGCAGCGCTTGTGCGGCAGCAGGTTCCACGCGACGCTGCGGGGCGGGGAGCGAGGGGGGGGGTTGAGAGTTGTGCCGCCGCGATGGCAACAGCAGGCAGGCGTACACATACTGGTGATAGTTTGTATGCAAGCAGCGGGCACTCTGGAGGAGACGTCGTGCGCTGGCACAGCTGCCTGGCCGCGAAGCTGTCACACGCAGCAGGCTGACCGTCCTGTTAGTATGGCGCCCACGACATGAGTTTTGTCCTAAAGCTGGCCTCAGAGCATCATCAATGCGACTGTCGCCCTTGCCACGAGTAGATGAGATGCCACTGCACGACGCGCGCACTGTCTATCACGTACACTGCAGCAAATAAGGCGCAAGCAAAGGTGCGCCCGCCACGGGAGCAGAGACAGACTCCCCACCAGGGACATGCGCGATACATGGCTGCAACAGCGCAAATTGTCCGGTGAGGAACACTTTCCTGTTCCAAACAGCTGTGCAGAAGTGTGGCAGGTTTGGATTGGCAGCACTTGATCGGGTGCGCATGCACAGTCGCTCGGGGGCGCGTTGTTGGAGGCGAGACAAGCTGCTGCAAACCGGCGGAGCGTCGACAGGACACCGCTGTTGGCGCGCAACGGAGCCAGATGCGGGTGCCTGTGCATGCCACATTGCTCAACGCATACGCGCAGGGCCACACTACACACAATGATTGTCTTTTGCCAAAGCGGAACTTCTCGCAACTGATGATGCAGTGCTTGCCTGAGAACGTCGCTGGTGTTCTGGAACTCGTGGATGATGCCGGCGGGGATGAAGTAGGCATCGCCGACGTGGAGCTCAAAGCTGACAACAGCGCAGAGACCACAGACAGACGCGTAAGCTCAAAGCTGGCAACAGAGACCGTAGGCAGTCACGTAAGGTCAGAGCTGACAGCAGCGCAAAGAGCACAGACACATGCGTTAGCGGCCGCCGGTTTATCGCTGTGCCATGGGAAAGCGTAGCGGCCAGCAGCATGGAACCACCATGGACCCGTTATATAGCAGACATTATTTCATGACGCGAAGTAGCGGCCTGCCAGACTGCGACTGCGACTGCGCTGTCCGCCACCAGTGCTGCCGTGCCCGCCCCCTGCACTGCCATGCGATCAAATACATGTGGTGCGCGTGTCCTGATGACCGGCGGTCACTGCATTACCTAGCGCTGCAGCGCCTTCTGCGATCGTCGCTGAACGGCGCGGTGTCAAGAACTGGACAGCACATACGCATCATTTTCTCCAGCATCCACGTGCTTGCCACGTCCGCGGCACAAACAAAGCACATGCCATCACACCACAAGCCAGAGGCGGCATGCGAAGCCTCTGCGCAGGGGCGCTTCTTGTCCTGCCAACGATCGCTGCCGCATTTTTGCCCTGCATGAGACCTTGAGGGCGCATGATGAACTTGCTGCAGCACGGCTCGACATGCTGATGCAGGCCTGCCCTCTTGAAACACTGCAGCGCCACCAGAACGCAGTGCGCGCACGCTCTGTAAACACGTCATGCGGGCCATCGCAGTGGCTCGATGCGAGCATGCGCGTGTGGCGCTTCACGCGCGCGGCAGTGCTCCGGGCTTGGAGCAAGCACTCAGCACCTCCACCGCCGTGCGCAGCGGCAGAGGCGCCGCCGCCGCATGCGCAGCGCACAGTGTCGGACTGCCGTACACCGGCGCGCGCTGGCGCTTCACGCTCTATATCCCATGTGCGTTCTCACCCTCCTGGCCGCTTGACACCGTGCGCAGCGAGCTCGCAACTGCACGGCGCAGCGGAAGCTCTCATGAGCAACTCGCTTTACTAGCGACTTCAACTTCAACAACACACATTTGAATCAGCGCTCTCCCCCTCCGTTGCCGTGATCCTCGATGCGCGCAAACACTCACATGCCAAACCTGATGCCGCGCGAGCGCCACGCCGCGCGCACGGCATTGTCGATGGGGTTGTTGACCACGTGCTTCGAGCCTCCTGCGAGAGCGCACCGGCGCAGACAAAACACGGGTGAGGGACGTCGCGTGAGCAAAGCGGGGCGCCTCGGCCACACACACGCGTGCGCGCACGCGCGCTGTGAGCGTAATGCGGCCGAGCTGTGCAGGAGGGCGGCAATCACTCCTGCATATGGCATGGGTTTCAGGTGAGTTGCCTCGCGGCATCCGCAAGAGGCCGGGCTCTGACATGCCCATGCGAGCGGGTTATCACTACAACGTGGGACCGGCACAGGAGGGCGCCGTGGCACATGCGGCAGAACGCTGGGCGAATGACATCCGTGCTGGACGCGCAATCATGTCTGCCAGCGTACAGGCGCACGGGCACACCCTGTTGACGTCTGGACATCAGATCGTAGCATATGGTTCAGCGTCAGCACTCGTACATCAGGTGTATGGCAACATGAGAGCCCCCCTGAGACGTCGAGCGCGCAGCGCAGCGCTGCGGGGGTGGCGCAGCGACCGCACGCGCGTGCCGCCCTCGCGTTCCCCACCCGCGCCCGCTGCGCAACAGCCACGCAGCGCACCAGCTTCCGGGCGCACAGGCACGCACACACGTTCCGCACACAGCGCGGCCGCACGCAACTGCCACGGCGCCGCACCTGGCTTGGCGAAGGAGCTGAATTCCGCCAGCTTGAGCGCGGGCAGCGCGTCGCCCGCCTCCACAAAGGTGATGCGCTTCGTGCCGAGCTTGATGCAGCCGGACGCGCTGGTGCTGCCCATGCCGTCCTGCACGCGCGCGCAGGCGGATGCGTGGTGGTGATGTTGAGGGCCGCTTGCACGTTTACTGCAGGTGCGTATGATGCGATGCGCAAGTTACCATAATGCAACTTCAACTGTTGCTTTTGCGCGCAAGTTCCCCCCCCGCCCCCCCCCCCACCGCCCACAGGCGTTTGCAGCAAATGCTCAGCTGCGCGCGTGTGAGGCAGGGCATGATGCGAGCCACGAACGCGTGCGACAAACGTAACAGGCAAACAGTACGCTGCGCACACAGGGGCAACCTGTGTCCCTGCTGGTCAAGATGTGCAAGTGGACGTCAGTCATGAATCGCCTACGCTAACGCGGCTGCTTCGACCGACGCCGCGCAGCAGCAATGTGCCAGTGCAGTGCGCTACCCGCTGTCTTGGAGCAAAGCACAAACTGTGTACATGATCAAATGAGTCCGTCGGAAGCAGTGAGCCATTCACGCGTGACACCGCAGAAAGTGCGGCACGTGCGCGGCAGCAGCAGCAGCAGCAGCAGCAGCAGCACCACAACATCAAGCCCAATTTCGTTTCTTTTTGCGCCCGCGCCACTGCCTGTGCTCGTCAGTGAAGTGCCAGAGGCAGCGAACAAGGAATCGACCTGACCGGCCGGTGCCGGCTGCAGTGAGTGCCCCTGAGCAATGCTACAGCGGTGACGCCGTCAAGTGCTGCGCGAGAGAGCGTGTCACGTGTTTGCGACGGCTGCCACACCGCTCAGCGCCTGCAGCAGCGGCTCAGCAGCACGGTCCCGCGCCTGCCTCTCACGGGACGCGATGTGAGCGGAGCGCGAGCGCGCGCTGTCGCTCTGTTACAATAGCCACTGCGAAACAGCGGCTCAGCTGTCGTTGAAATCGGCAGCTGAGCAGTTGCGAACATTACGTTTGGGGTACTGCGTCTCACCAGGTGCGACGTGCTGCCGAAGAAGTTGCGCCGTATCTGCTGCTTGGCCTGGACGATCGGAGCGGCGGCAGCGGCGAGGCGTGGGCGCAGGGCGGCGCGTGTCAACGGCGTGGCAGATGTGATGCGCAGGGGCAACTTCAACTGACGCGTGCACGCTGCACATGGGTGAACAGACTTGACTGGTCAACCAGCGTGAAGAGCAAGTCCATGAATACGGAGAAAAGCTACCGTGCACATGCCGTCGACTTGAGCCAGAATGGTGGTTGTACTTCAGCTGCGGCAACGACATGCTGATGCAGGCCGCGCAGCGCGCGCAATGGCAAACTTATGGTGGTGATGGAATTCAAATCTCAATGGCAATAGCAGCGGTGCGCCGTACGCGACAGGGCGAGCAGTCTCTTGGATATACTGTGCTCAAAAGAAGCAGGCGTTCGCAGGAGCGGTCCCTGTGCACCACACGCTTGAGCTTCTGGCCTCACGGGGGCCGTGTGCCTTCAAACACTTCAAACAAACTTGTTGAACCAGTGTGCTGAATCCAATTGCATTGCTCTCAGTCGCTGACTGGTGACGCACGCACTGCTAGGCTCGCAAGTTCGCTGCAGCAGCGTGCGGCGCGCGTTTGCAGCGACGCCGTCTCCCGCGCAGCCCATCCAATCGGCCATCTCAGCGCTACATTGCCACCAACGTGGACGCCAGCAAACTCATCCATCGCCTTACCCCCCCCCCCCCCCCACGCCCCTCCCCCATGCGGCACGTCACCAACAAGCGCCACCACCACCACAATTCGCACGCGCGCCCCCCCACCTGTCTGGCGGTGAGCTTCCTGGCGCCGGCGGCGCTCGCGTCGGCGAAGCCGCCGAACGTGAAGGGCCCGAACTGCGTGGCGTTGTTGAAGAGGTGGTCGCCGAGGCCGCCGCCCTTGGAGGCGGGCAGCAGCGTGCTGATCACCTGCGGGCGCGGACGATGCACACCATGAAGGGCCGCAAAAGCGTCAATGCAATGCGTCGGCGCGTGTCGCGAGTTGGTGCTGCGCGGCGCGTGAGCGCATCGCACGGCGTACGGGCGTGCGGGCTGCGTGCACGCGCGTGGGGCGCAGAAGTCGACCTGCGGCGCGCGCGGCGCGACTGACGCGCGGAGAGCACTCATGAGTTGAAGCGGCGTGCGAGCGCGCGCGGTTCAGGCACTGAAGGGATGGGGCGCAGGTGCTGGGTTTTTGTTGCATGCTCGCGCTGAGCACTGCAACGCGTCGGGAGCGCTGCGCCAGCCCCTCGTTGTGCGAGTTCGTGCTGGTGTATACGTGATGCTTATGTGGGCTGCTGACTCCTCGATTAAAGCATCAGGGCAGGCGGGGACTCTGACTATGCAGGTGCTGCGGTGGGGGGCAGTGCAGGCGGACACGATATGACCACCCCGCCTCCGCACAGAGCTGTGCAGAGCTTGGCTCTGTCGCCCCCCTACGCTTGCGGTGCCCAACCACGGTAAATATCTGACCGGTCAAGTTTGCGCATATTTGCACACTATACCGCTTGCCTCACAACCAATGCTTACATCATTCCCGCAACAAATCGTATCGCTGTACCGGTGAGAATCACAACCACACTGCAAGGCGCCGCCCTGACCGCGGCAACCCGTGTGCGTTCAACAAACACCACATGGCAGGCTTTGTGGCCACTGGCAGTGCATCGCTGTCAGTCAATGCTTGAAGTACACATTCCTGTAACTGTTGTCGGCAGTTGAAATGCTGAGTTCAAGTTCAAGGGTGTGCGTCCCATGGCTGCGCTCCGCACAGCTCTCACCGGGTGCGCGGCCAGCCAGGCCAGGTCCTCCGTCTGGTCCTTGGCGTTGCGCAGCGAGATCAGCCCGGGCGGGCGCTGGAGGAGAGACGGCGCAATGCGACAGGGTGGAGGCGTCAATCGCCACTGCATGCATGCGGGTCAAGACAGTTGGGCTCAGTTTGCATTGACCTGCATGAAACGAATGGCGTGTGTCATGAAGCACCACTGGCAAGGCGGCGTTGTGTTGGTGGCTAAAGTGACGCAATGCAATGACATGCAGGCGTGAGTGACCCATGTGCGGGTTGAGTGAAGTTCGTTCCAGTTGAGCTTCGTACAGCAGAGTGCATGTTTGCTATGGAGCGTCACCAGCAAGGCAGCACCGCTCACAGCGCTGTTTGTGTGTTCCGGGCCCTGTCGACGATTGCAGAGTGTATCAGCGGTGCATACAGAGTAATGCGGTCAGACTTACAAGCGGTAGACGCGCATGCGCTCGCGCGGCGTCGCCGGAGCGGTGGGCGAAGCCTGCGACGCCGCGCACGAGAGGATGGTGTGGAGGCAATGCACAGCTCCTCGTGTGTACATCCTAGTGCACGGCCAATGGGCTGGGCTGTCCGCATGACGTCGCGCTGAACTATTTCCTGTCGCACCTAAGTAAGCGTCACAAGCTCGTGGCAAGACAGATGTGCAGCGTCATGCGTGCGTCCCATGTGCTCGCTGTCTGCATCGCACCCCCCTGCGTGTAGCCTTTCGCACTGCGCCTTTCGTGCGATTTGTCAGCGCTGCAGATCCAGGTCCAGGACATCAGTTCCCCCCCCGGCCACACACACACCCGCCCACACACCCCTCCCCACCCGCGCCTCTTCACACGAGCTGCGCTGTGCAGCACCGCCACTGCGAACGCGTACACCGCCCCACAGACGGCGCCCCTCCCTGCCGCCCCATCGTGTCGCGCGGCAGCAGCAGCGGCGCCGCAGCAGCAAGAGCAGCAGCAGCAGCACCAGCAGCAGAAGCACCAGCAGCAGCGGCAGCAGCAGCGCCAGCGACAGCAGCAGCAGCACCACCACCAGCAGCAGCAGCAGCAGCAGCAGCAGGAGCAGCAGCAGTAGCTCACCTTGGGCCCGCGCCCCCCACCGCCCTGCGCCTCCGCCGTCACGTAGTCGCGCAGCGCGACGCTCGCCTGCGCGGGGTCCACGCCCGTGTAGTCCGCCATCTTGTGCCCGCGCGCGCGCAGCCACGCCTCCAGCAGCTCCCTGTCGGCGGGCGCGCGGTGCTGCCGCGGGGCGCCGCCGCTGCCGCCGTTGTTAGCGCGCGTGTTCTCCTCCTGCCGCTTGAGCGTGATGTCCGCGGCGGCGCTCTCGAGCACGAGGAAGGCGCGCGCCGCGCCGCACGCCTCGACCACGGAGAGCGTGCCCGCGGTGTCTGCACGGGCGTGAGCGCGCAGTCAGTGCCAACGGCCTGTGTCGTCGCTCGAATTGGGGGTTTTTGCTTGCGCCGCATATCGCCCGGCTGCTGCTGTAGTCGGTGGTGCTGAGGCGTTTGCACTCGTTCGGGCGTGCAAGCAATATTGCCGCATGGCTCAGCGAGTGCCTGGCGTACAAGGGGGTGAGTGCTGCGTATGTGTACTGCACTGCACGCTGCTCCTACTGCTGCTGCGTGAGCAGTGCATTCTTGGTGACGTCAGCATGTTGCATGAGACATGCCCTGGAAGCTGTGGCGTCTCACTGCACCATTGGCAGCTCATCAGCACATGCTTCGAAGCATTGTAAAGCTGTCAACACCATGTGACGGTGTGGTTTCAAGAGAACATTGGATGATCACAATATCTTCTTGTAGCATCAAGAGCCGATGGTGCCTTTGCTGAGCACATGTAATGAGGTCAGCAGCTGCATACATGCCTGTGTCGTCTGCCTCCTCAATGCATATGCGGTGCCCCGTCTGCATCAAGTCAGGTGAAGTTGAATTAGTGTTGTAACTTCAAGAGGTCCCTCATAGTGCAGATGCAATTGTGAGCAGATGCAGTCCCACCCTAGCTGGCTTGGCAATGAGGCGGCCCTTTCGGGTTTCAGCAAACATGAATGCACATGACTTGTGACCGATTAAAGCAACCTCGCCTTGCTGATGACCGGAACCGCAGCGTCACCCAAAACAGTTGTCAGTGCTGTGTGGTGCCAGCCCAAGTGTCGTACCTCTTGATGGCGCCGACAAGGGCCTTAGCACGTGCCGTAAACCATGTACTGCTGCGCTACCACCACGTAACAGCCTCGCAGCGGATGGTGAATAGGGCACGACAGCGGCGAGGCGAGCTAAGCACTTCAACATGGGATGGCTGATGACAGGAAGCTACAAGCTGGCAGCTCACAGGTCATGCCATTCGGCAGTAACGGGCCAGCATGCTCGGCGCATGGGTCACTGCAGCCAGCGCCTGCCCGTCAACGCCGTTCCTTGCGCACTGACTGCGACCAGTCACCGACTGCAATGCGACGGTGGACGAAGGCGCTACGCGCGTGCGAACAGCGAGCTGCCTCTTAGCCGCTGCCTGCTGCATCGCTCCCTGCGAAGCAGCGCCGCACAAGACCGTCCGCGACTCACCTAGCATGAGCTGGTCCGTCGCCGTGAGACGCACCAGCCGTACGCCGCCGTTCGCAAGCATCTCCGCGTCCACAAACGGCAGCAGCGGCAGCGGCAGCAGCGCGTCTGGTCTCTTCTCCGTCAGCTCCGGCAGGCCCGCCCGCAGGTCTGGACATGCAGCAGCGGAAGTGTGCATGCAACGCTGTGAGGCAGGCGGCGTTAGCGCGGGCACGTGGCGAGTGCCCGAAGCGGGGGGGGGGGGGGGGGGGGGGGGGGGGGACGGCGTGCGCACCGGCGGACACAGGGGTAGGTATACAGGCGACAAGTTGAGATCGTGACGTGAGTCAACCGCACGGTTCGTGACGCGCAACAGGCACCCAGCGACCGCTGCCGACCCGATTAGCATCGCCTCCTTTGTCTCTCGCACACGGAGATAGATTGTTGCAAGCCGGCCCAGGGGCCGCCGTGTACAGTGCCCAATTGGCACCCCAGTCACCTCGATATTGTGAAGCCACGACAATTGCGTCGGCTGTGCGATGCGATGGGCTGGGAACAGTCCCTCACCTGCCCTCAGCAGCGACTTTATTGTCCCCTTGTGCGTCTCCTTCCCAGCAACTGACAGCGCCAGCAGATCCTTGGGCTCCAGCCAGTCCGTCCAGACGCTCGAGGACGGCAACAGATCCGCTAGCGTGAGCCATGCGGACCAGCGCACGCCCGCCTGCTTCGCGAGGTGCATGAGACGCACGTGCCGGCGATGAGATTGCATCAGAGGAGTCTGCAGGTTTGCAGGAGCCCCGCATGCGATGAAGACATTGCAAGTCCCCAATTCTTAGGGTGAGGTAGGCAGGTCAGTTGCAAACAGTTCCAGTATGTAGTGTTCAACGCAAGAAGCTGAAGTTGAACGAGTCAAGTTCAAGATCGTGCGCAGAACAAATTCTCTTCCAGAGGTTGAAGGCGCCCGACGCTGCTACGGGCGGCTGAAGGCATGATACCAGCGCACCAGCACCAGCAGAAGCGGCGCGCTTGCGAGACGTCTCACGTCATCATGCACATGCGTCACCTGTCAAGGCAAACTCAGGTTCCAGAGAGATCATCACAACAGGGTATTGCATGCAGTAGATGACCCGAAGAGCTTAAAGCGCGCAATTACCTGCAGCTCGGCAGCCCCGGCGGCACCAGTCTCATCCTCCTGAAGCGACTGCACGTGCTCGCCGAGCCATGTCAGTTGCGCCTGCCGGTACCTGTGCCAGGCGCTCACGGTCTGTACGCGCCGCTTCTGCAGGCCCGCACGCCACGCATCCAGATCTGCGGCGCGAATGCTGCCGCCGCCGCGCCTGAGCCTGCGTTGTGAGCGCTTGGTGTTTGCGCCTGGCTGCTGCTCGCACCAGGGAGACGTTACCGCTGCCTCATCTGCTCCGCGCTTTTTTGAACCCGAGCGGCCCAGTCGCGTGAGCTGCTGTTCAGTGTATTCCACCAGGCCAGCGCTCCTGATCCATTCCCGTCTCTCATCTCTGCCGGGCGCCTCCACCTTAAAGCGGGGGATCAGCCGTTCAAACGTGTTGAGAAAATCGAATGTACGCCCGACAAAAATCACAAAGCAGAAAGATGAAGCTAAGGTGTCTTGCGGGCACAGCAGCAGAATCCGACAAGATGGCCAACCGCATTCACAATCTCCCCTGTTTGCAATTCTACGGCCAACGTAGACACATCTTCAAAAAACGTATTTGTCGCAGGCACAGCCCGCACAAGTTGAAAGCCTGCTTTGCATATTGACCATGATGAGCAACGGTTCACAGTGTACCTTGATGTGGCGCCCATAGAAGATGTTTTCAGTGCCCAGCTCCTGGCCATGTTCACTGGCATCCCGCAGGCGATCTAAGCTCGCAGAATTGACGTTGAGGCAAGAATCACCTCCGAAAGTGCTGCTGCTCCTGATGCTGGTGCGCCTGCTCCTCATGCTTTCTGTTATAGTCATCACGTCTACCTGTGCTCCCTCAGATACGTCCATTAAATGTTACAGGCTTCACTCTCTCATGAAGGATCGCACGAAGGCGGCTTTGAAGTTTCCCTCAGATCGCTTGAAGTTGGCGCAGCGAGAAAAGAGAAGAAGATGAAGGAAGAGAGATGCAGGGCCAGGCGCAACGCAGTTGGGGCGTAGTCCTCCTCAGCTGCGGCACAGGGTGACATGATGGCCACCCAGGCTGCGGCAACTGTGCTGCCGCCGCTCTGCCCGCCTCTCAGCACCAAGATGGATCTTGGAACCTGACAAAGTTGCAACACCAGCGGCAGCTCTGCTTGCCGTCAAGCACGGGGCCGCCTCGCAGGCGGCGGCGTCGTTGAGACGAGCAACAGCAGCTGCGAGTGCTGCTGCACCAGCGCAACGATGCATGACACCTGTTGCTGCGGCATGAGGGCTGTTTCATTCAACTGAAGGTAGATATGCGTTTTGAAAGAACTGCATTTACTAAGGCATGCAAGAGGGCTGTGTTTCCACTCAGAAATGTGTATCCATCAAATTGAAGAACTCTAAAGGTGCGAGTTTACTGAAGACCAGAGATGGACAGTTTGGTTGGCGCATCCAAGAGTTTACTTCGTGCCACGGGGAAAGGCCAGGCTGGCAGCAAATTCATGTGAACGCAGCGCGTCCGGGCGTGGAATTTACCGGCTTAATGCGGCGAGAAACGTGGTCAACTGCCGCTCCTATGTAGTACAGTGCCGCCCCATCTTGTAGCTGTTGGCTCTTCAATGACCTCAGGAGGCGGCGGCGGCAAGCGGGGAGGGAAGACTGATAAGGGGGCGCTTCAGAGGCTGCTGACAGAGCCAAACCGGACGAGGCACCACCATTGTCCATGATAGCACTGGTGATCTGGCTGGGGTACCATTATGAACTTCCCCACCATCATGGGCAGGGTCATCGATAGAACTGCAGGCCGGATGGTGCTGGCGTCGCATACCCGACACGGCAAGTTGTGGATTGCCCGTCAGCGCATCGCAGACTCACGACGACATGACTGTATAAATTCAGTTGAATCCGAAAACTGCTGTTAGCACTTTTTGGAGGAGCGCTCAGCCGGCTGCGCACGGCGAGGCGTCGCCTTCCAACCTGTGACTTGAAGTTGAAGCCCTGCTGTTTCTGCAGGCCACGTTTGCGGAGGACAGTTGCGCGCGGTGGTGGCACTGCGTCATTTCTCAAATTGATTGTTAATGGTCATGTTAGATATTTGCCGTGCGGCAGACGGCGGTCCCTAAGGAATGGCTCAGCCAGCTTCGCACGGTTGCGATTCGCATCGTCTCTTGATAATTGAAGTTGATGTTGAAGTTGTGCTGTTGAGCTATCGGCAGAAAGCTATTTCCAGCGTCTAAAGGTGCTTTTTGCGGCGCAAGCATATCCTGTGGCATCTAGTGCTCGGCACTGCCCCGATTCTGCAGTTCAATGTGGAAGACTGCTGCGGAGCAGATCTGGATGCACGCCGGGTTCCCCATGCATGTAGCTGTGGATGGGTGCATGTGTTGCGCCCGTCACCTGTACTATTACCCTGAAGATCAGGCTTATATTTACAGGCTTCATGGCCGCCGTGACACGTATCCTGCCATTGGCGTCAGGTGCGCGCGTTCGGGCGGGAGTGTGGGCAGGCGCAGTGGTGGTACAGGGAGCTGGCCTGGCGCGCAGCGAGTTGCGCAGTGCGTTCATTGGGGGGCTCGACGCGTTCGCCAACGCGTCGCTGGCAGCGGTGCTATACTCTGGGGGTTGTTGGTGGCGCGCAGCGCGGCGACGGTGCGTCGATGACAGCTGCTTGGCAGTTGCACGCACTCACCATGTTTGGCGTGCGCTGTGGTGACACGCGAAAAGTTTATGTCGTGAACAGTGCCCGTTGAGCGGTACCGCCCTGAACAGCTGTGCAGTGACTCCGCGCAGTGTGACGCTGGCAGGGCGTGCCAGCGCTCATGCCGCTCCCGCGGCGCCAAGCCAATCGAGCTTTGCCGTGATGTCGAGCGCGCTCCGCACGGAACTGGCATGGGCGAATATCATCGCCCAGTGCTGCCAGCGAGTTAGAATTAGAGGTTGTGCTCCGTGTCCTCCCCACTTTTGGCCCCTGGAGGGGGGGGTTGCCAGGGGACGAGGAACGGGTAAACGTCAGGGCTACACGCTGTGCTCCCGTTGTCGCTCCTGCGCTGATGCGCGCAGTGCTCGGCTGCCCCTCTTCACGACATCGCGCGCGTGCATCCCCCGCAGCATCGTTCAGACGTCATCTCCACCGTCGCAACGATGACTCCCGCCGCGCAGGTCGACGACCTGGCTACTTTGCGGTGCACAGCAAGCAGCCTTAGGCCTCAGCGTCCCGGTTTCAGCTCCGTAGTGTCAGATCTCAGCAACGGCCTAGCCAGCGCGGAGCGCGTCTTCACGCTCATGGACATGACCCCCACGGTGCCCCTTGATGATGCGTCTCACCCCCCAGCGGGGGCCCGTGTGTGTGGAGCTCGTGCTGGAGGGGGGACGTTCCGGTATCCGACGCGCTATGGTGGGGCGCGCCGCAGCATCTGATTCGTATCTGAATTACTTCGCGTAGTGATCGTGTGGCAAGAGAGGCATGGTCATGAATGGCTTGTCGCTGGTACTCAGTGCCCCCGTCATGCACGTGCGGCACCCCCCTGCCTCCATGTGCAAGTGCACCGCGTGCCAATAGCGCAATGCGCACGTACAGAGTGCTCTGCAGCCTGCGCAGTCGCGCGTGGCGCGTGTTCACATACCTGGTTTGGCCTCAGCTAGTGGACCCCGGTGCTGCTGGCGCCTTCTCAATTCACCCCTCCAACTCCAACTTCAATGTAGCGCGCTGCGCCCCCGCATATACCCCCACCCCCCCAGCCTTTCCGCATCTGTTTCCTGGAAACGAATCAAAAGATCGTAGAGCTCCAAGTAGGCGACAAGGAGTGGTTCGCCGCAAGTGCCTTCCACCAATACCTGTGGTCGCCGCTGCTGTTTGGTCGTCACTTTTCTCATGCGCGCGCGCTCCCTCGGATACAACTTCAAGGTTTTTGGCTCAACGTGCCCGCGCCATCGCTCATCACTGCTGAGTCGTGCAGCAGTGCTCATCGCCCAGATTGGGCTGCTGCGCTCAGTGCATCGTGCTGAGCGGTGCCATGATCAGTGCTCATCAGCGCCGCGCAGTGCCGGTCGCGCAGCCGCCGCGGCTCACTGCCTGCGTCCGCAGCGGTGCGCGATCACACGCCCGCCTGCGCCCGCCTTCTTAGTGAAACCAATCAAAAATTGAAGAGCTCTAGGTGACAAGGAGTGGTCAGCTGCAAGTGCCTTGTAATAGCGCGCTGGGCGGCACCAGTGGAGGTCTGCGCAGAGTGCGCGCATTTGTCGCTGCAGTGCCTGCTAAATGCAAATGGCCGCCGCACCATGTGCCATGTGACGCGTTGCACGCTCCGCCGGGTCAGCTCGCTTGGCGCATGCGGCCGACTGGCGCGGTGCAGCGTGCAGCGACCATTGCTGTCAGTTGCAGATGCAGGCAGTTACTGCGCATGTGCCACGCTTGCGAATCCAGTATTCGGAATACTACAATGCTTCGCCAGCTAGCAAAAGCAACAGAGGCGGCGAGGCTCGCGGTGCCTGTGATTGTGTACATATGGCCCTCTGCATGCTCAAAGCCACTCGTGACTTCGCACCGTGCGCACGTGTACACTTTTGCGTCTGCTGCAGCGTGCCGGACGCGGAGAGCGAGCGGGGCAAACCGCACTCTGCTGGTGAGAAGTGGCGCGCGCAAGCATGTCATTGCGTGCATGTGAAGCGCGCATTCACATCTCCCAGCGTCAGCCGTGTTTATGGCGCATGTGCAGTGCGTTGCGGGGGTCGTGCCAGCCGGCGGTGGTGATCAGAGTCTTGTAAGCTGGGCTTTCTGTGTGGGTTTGTGCGGGCCATGCTCTAGGGACAGTTAGTGACACTCAATGCACTGCTGGTACCGCAGCTTCGGGCCGCCGCCGTCGCCGCCGCCGCTGCGCGCATTATTTTGTCAGCGGTCCAACTCAGACGCTTGAGCCGCTCAATCGCCGCCCCTGTATGCACCGTTCGCGCTGCCGCTGCTGATACGCGCTTCCATCGTCATTAACAATCTCTCCCCTCAGTGTGCATCATTCGGCGCTCTTTCAGGTACAGCCGCTTGCCCCCGTCTCATGCCCCCCCCCCCTCTCCCCCCCCTCCACCTGCCGTATCAACCCAGATCGTTCGCGCACCGCCAGAGCGGTGCTTCGCGATGTGCGCATTGTCGAGAGCGGCAGTTACGCAACGGCGCCAAGCCGGCAGCGCCGCTGAGCGCAGGCACGCTCGCTGCGTGAGCAGCAGCGTTCAGCCTTGATGCATTCCACACACCGATTTGCGCGGCGCCGTGCAGCGTTCATGCAGATGCGCGCAACGCCGGGGGTCGCTTCGCGCCGGTCGCGGCGGCAGCGCGTGCAGCGGCAGCAACGCGTGGTCGCTTGACACGTACGCACCGCACTCGAGCTGGCGTCTTGGACGCCATGCACACGCCCACACTTTACAGCAGCAGCGGCGGTTGCAACAGCAGCGCTCGCGGCGGGCAGGGGGGGGGTGGGTGGGTGGGCAGTATTGGTGTAGCAAGGCAGCGGCGCGCTCGCGCCACTCGCGGCGCCCAATCTTTTGCCACAAGCTGCCGTGCTAGCGGTCCCTGGTCCTCGTTACCGCGCCGTTGCTCGCTGACGTGTGGAAAGTACAGTATGGAACAGCGGTCGCAGGCGTCAAATGGCACCGTGGCAACGCCGCGCAGGTCGTGCATGTACATGTATGAATGAAATTTCATGCGCCATACTGAGAGAGTGACTCATTTTGAATCGTTTTACCTACCCTTGGTCGATGCTCGACTCCGCGGTGACAGTGCGCACGAGCGGCTTCAGCAGTTGGCACACTGTGCCGACGGCAGCAGCACTGAGCCATGCTCCCGCACATGCATGCGCAAGCCCCAGCGCTGCTCGCCGGGCGCACTCGCACATGCAAGCGCGCGAAACCACTCATTTGGACTCCGCAGTACGCAACGTAAATGAAGATCTATGAGTGTGTATTCATTTGGTCTGAGCCTTCCGCTGCCAGCGTTGGAGAAGGACCCATCCCGTGCACTGCATGCCCATTGCTGGACGTCACCTTCGTGATCGTGTGTTGCACTTCGCCGGCGCGATGCCTCGTCATAGAGTGCGGAAGCGTGAGCACTGGCGCCAAATGTCACCCTGACTGCTAGTGACACCTTGGGAATGGCCCTGTGCACGCACTACTGTGCAACACGGCCGTGTTGCGCTCGCTGATCCTGTTGGTATTCACACAGTTGCAGACGAGCATACGACAGCACGAAGGCGCAAGACACAATTCTCATTCATAGTGCAGCGAACCTTTGATGTTGAGCATGGCATACAGCTGGTAAACAGACCGTTTCTCACAAAGTATGCCTGGCACATGCAGCAGTACAGAGGTGCTATCATGCATTCTCACATGTGCAATTGATCATTGGTCTTTGTGTGACGAGCGTGTCGCAGCCTTGACTCGGAGCGATGAGACTGCACAACAACAGTCGCGAATATAATCAGACCTGCCCTAGCCCAAAGCCTAGCCCTTGTGTAAGGATTATGGGCCTCATAACACTAACGCTTACTTCTACCAGAACAGCATTTGAATGACTGAGGTATTGAATCTTAACTACAACAAGCAGACAACAGCGCCTCTGGCACATTGTTGCATGCATATGCCTGGCCAGCGCATGTGCGCCCAACTGCTGAGTGACAACAATGCATGCAGAGGGCGTCTCGGCAAATCTGCTGATCCCCATAGTTGGTGACGCCATGCGTTTGCTTTGCAATGCCATGCACCACTTGATTGCAGCTCTGTAAACGCACACATTAGCCATTAGTGTACCTTTGCCTTCATGTGCAAAGCGTCGGTGGAATGCTGCCTACAGTGCAAACTTGCAATGCTGCATCAGATGAATTGTGACTTGGTGGATGCACAACAAACGAATAATGGCGACTCCCACTTGATGGACACAAGGCAAACACAATGCACCAAGCATTTGCAGTGTACATGTAGCAAAGGCAAGTCTGCGATGCACATCAGCAAGTGAGGGCAAACAGAGAGGAAGTGGAAGAACACCAGCATGTTTTTTAATTGCATGCACTTCACACAATTGTTCGTAATTGTGGTGGCCGTCTGTGTGTCGGACAGAGCAAGCAGCGTGGCGTGCTCAGCAGCAGCGCGCAGCAACCAACTGACCCCCAAAGCCCCCAGGCTACATGACATCACCCACAACCAGTCACATGACCCCCACCCCTTTCACCGAGTTCCTCTTGATCCCCACCCCCTTCTCCGAGTTTCCCTTGATCCCCACCCCTTTTACCGAGTTCCCCTTGATCCCCACCCCCTTCTCCGAGTTCCCCCCTTGATCGCCACCCCTTTTACCGACTTCCCCTTGATCCCCACCCCCTTCACCAAGTCCCCCTTGATATCCGCCCCTTTTACCGAGTTCCGCTTGACCCCCAATCCCTCCGCCGAATTCCCCTTCACCAACGGTGCGCCTGGCTTAAGCGGCTGCTAGCATGCGGCGCCGCTGCTCGCTCTTCCATGCACGCACGTCCTCAGTGTGGGCTACCCGCTCACAAACGGCCGCGTCCCAGGGGCAATCCACAGTGCGCAGACACTGCAGCACCTCGAGATGCCCCCCCTGTGCAGCAGCCTCGCACGTGCTGGCGTCGTACGGCGCGCCAAGCTCGCGTGCCCTGCGCAGCAGCGGCAGGTGGCCTTAGGTGGCCGCGATGGTGCAGGTGGCGCCCCACGGAGTCGCCTTGTTCGCCAAATACAGCAGCGCCGGCACCTGGCCGCCCCGTGCCGCACCCTCGCACGCTGTCTCATCCGCTGCGCAGCCGTTCTCCGCCGTCCACTTGAGGATGTCCACATGGCTGTTGCCGGCCGCAGCAGCGGGCGTCTGCGCGTCCATGGGCACATCCAAGCTGACCAGGTACTGGAGGGCTTCAAGGTGGCCGTGGCGTGCAGCTGCCGCGCACGTCCCTGCGCCCCCCATGTCGCACGGCAAGCCGTGCAGGCGCGCCAGCAGCGACACATCGCCCTTCGCCGCAGCAGCCTCGGCGACGCAGTCGTCGACTGGGCAGCCCTTGGTGAGCAGCCAGTCAACAATAGTAGAGTGCCCGTGTGCGCACACACGCTTGACAGTGTCGGCTCCCCAGAGGGCCGGAGGCTGTAAGCTGCGCAGCACCTGCAGAGCTTCGAACTGCCCGTGCTTGGCGGCGGCGTTGCAGAGCTTCGTGGTGCTGCCGACGTCGAAGCGCCATGCAAGAGCCGCGCGGAAGAAGTCGACTTGCCCGTGCGCGATCGCCGCTTTGCCCATACGGAGGGGCCACGTGAAGCTGCTGTGGCAGGCGCGGGCCAAATTGTAGATGTCGACGGCCAGCTGCCAGTTGCCGCTCTCTGCGACCCGGATCAACAGCCGGCATCGGGCTTGGAAGCCCGTCACCATCGCCCAGCGCGCAAATTTACGCTGCAGCCGCCAGACTTCCAGCTTCTGATCGGGCGGCAGATCTGCAGCGACCATACCGAGGCCGAGCCGGAGGTTTGTCTTGACGCCATACTTGTCCTGGTATATCCCTCAACTCCCGGCAGCATGCGGTATTGGCGTAGTGACCTTTGCCGACGAACTCGAGGACCCGGTCCAGCAGGCCAGAGTGGCCGCCCCGACGCAGCGCTGCGATGTAGAGTGCTGTGCGTTGTTGAGAGGACCAGGTGAAGCTGGCGGCGGTGCAAGCCACCACGCGTCTGCCGCCCAGGGTGCAGGTGCTGCTGCTGCTGCTGCTGCTGCTGCAAGTCGAGCCCTTTTGGCACTGCCGCTGCCTCGGCGATTGCGCCTGCCGCTGAGGATGAGGTTTGCAACAGGTGGACTTTGTTTCTGGTTGCTCATCTTGATCTGTGTGTGTAGGTGTGGGTGTGTTTTGGAAGCTGTAGAAAACGGTTGAAAACGGTTGAAAAAACGGAAAACGAAAACGGTTGAAAGAAACGGAGAGTTGGACGGGTGAAAAAACCTGAAAAAAACGCTGATACACCTGGTAGTGTCGGTCAGTACACTCCGAGCGTGTGAGGAAAGGCACCAGAGGCCATACGGGAGTCAGTCCAGCTGCTCGCCAGTCAAAGGCGGCAGAGTGCACTTTGCCTGCCTGGGAGGCCGGACGAGCAAGTAGGTGAGCAGTCGTGGCAGTACATACATTCAGATTTTCAGCCACAGCGAGCTAGCTAAGGATGACGACGCCTCACGGGTGATTTGTGTTGGAGGCAAATTGCTGCCGTCTCCTGTGTACGCCTCCGCGTATGGTCATGCAGCCTAACGAAGCGGCGCCCCGAGGATTCTTCGCAGTAGGCAGCAACTGGCATGGTGGTGCCATTCATGGGCGCCACAGCGCTGTAAGCTGCCCTGCTGCTGCGTTGTCTCGACTGCCTTCCTGCAATTTTTCGGTGCTGACTAGATTTGGCCCCTGCGTTCGGCCGTGTAGGCTGTTTTCATAACATCAGGGCGTTCGCACGGGACTCTGGCGTCTGGCGCGCGAATTGGCCGAGTCCACAGCAGGACTGCATTGAGCATCATTCGGAGTCAGATGAGTTGCTGCACTTTCCAAATAACCTGTGGCGCGATTGTCTAAGCCTCAACTCCCCACTCCTTGCGGGCGTTGGTGCTCCCCTGCTGCTGCGCGCGGGGAGTGGGCCGGCTGCGGTACCCTCGCTAGTTGTTCTACATTTAGGTGTATCGCACTGCAGCAAGCCAATACTAACGATAGAGGCTTGTTCAAAGCCTTCCAACAGTCTAACTACGCCGGCGCGACCACCGCAGAGCGCCAAACTGCCCCCCCCTTCCCCCCCTAAATATAGCATGCTGTGTTGACTTAGAAGCGTGAATGCAACCCAAACTGCCCCCCCCTTCCCTCCCTAAATATAGCATGCTGTGTTGACTTAGAAGCGTGAATGCAACCCTATGCCGCATCGTCTAAGCCTTAACTTCCCCACACCTTGCGGGCGTTGGTGCTCCCCTGCTGCTGCGCGCGGGGAGTGGGCCGGCTGCGGTACCCTCGCTAGTTGTTCTACATTTAGGTGTATCGCACTGCAGCAAGCCAATACTAACGATAGAGGCTTCTTCAAAGCCTTCCAACAGTCTTAACTACGCCGGCGCGACCACCGCAGAGCGCCAAACTGCCCCCCCCTCCCCCCCCTAAATATAGCATGCTGTGTTGACTTAGAAGCGTGAATGCAACCCTACCCGCATCGTCTAAGCCTTAACTTCCCCACACCTTGCGGGCGTTGTAGCATGCTGTGTTGACTTAGAAGCGTGAATGCAACCCAAACTGCCCCCCCCTTCCCCCCCTAAATATGGCATGCTGTGTTGACTTAGAAGCGTGAATGCAACCCTATCCCGCAACGCCTAAGCCTTAACTTCCCCACACCTTGCGGGCGTTGGTGCTCCCCTGCTGCTGCGCGCGGGGAGTGGGCCGGCTGCGGTACCCTCGCTAGTTGTTCTACATTTAGGTGTATCGCACTGCAGCAAGCCAATACTAACGATAGAGGCTTGTTCAAAGCCTTCCAACAGTCTAACTACGCCGGCGCGACCACCGCAGAGCGCCAAACTGCCCCCCCTTCCCCCCCTAAATATAGCATGCTGTGTTGACTTAGAAGCGTGAATGCAACCCAAACTGCCCCCCCCTTCCCTCCCTAAATATAGCATGCTGTGTTGACTTAGAAGCGTGAATGCAACCCTATCCCGCATCGTCTAACCCTTAACTTCCCCACACCTTGCGGGCGTTGGTGCTCCCCTGCTGCTGCGCGCGGGGAGTGGGCCGGCTGCGGTACCCTCGCTAGTTGTTCTACATTTAGGTGTATCGCACTGCAGCAAGCCAATACTAACGATAGAGGCTTCTTCAAAGCCTTCCAACAGTCTTAACTACGCCGGCGCGACCACCGCAGAGCGCCAAACTGCCCCCCCCTCCCCCCCCTAAATATAGCATGCTGTGTTGACTTAGAAGCGTGAATGCAACCCTACCCGCATCGTCTAAGCCTTAACTTCCCCACACCTTGCGGGCGTTGTAGCATGCTGTGTTGACTTAGAAGCGTGAATGCAACCCAAACTGCCCCCCCCTTCCCCCCCTAAATATGGCATGCTGTGTTGACTTAGAAGCGTGAATGCAACCCTATCCCGCAACGCCTAAGCCTTAACTTCCCCACACCTTGCGGGCGTTGGTGCTCCCCTGCTGCTGCGCGCGGGGAGTGGGCCGGCTGCGGTACCCTCGCTAGTTGTTCTACATTTAGGTGTATCGCACTGCAGCAAGCCAATACTAACGATAGAGGCTTGTTCAAAGCCTTCCAACAGTCTAACTACGCCGGCGCGACCACCGCAGAGCGCCAAACTGCCCCCCCCTTCCCCCCCTAAATATAGCATGCTGTGTTGACTTAGAAGCGTGAATGCAACCCAAACTGCCCCCCCCTTCCCTCCCTAAATATAGCATGCTGTGTTGACTTAGAAGCGTGAATGCAACCCTATCCCGCATCGTCTAACCCTTAACTTCCCCACACCTTGCGGGCGTTGGTGCTCCCCTGCTGCTGCGCGCGGGGAGTGGGCCGGCTGCGGTACCCTCGCTAGTTGTTCTACATTTAGGTGTATCGCACTGCAGCAAGCCAATACTAACGATAGAGGCTTCTTCAAAGCCTTCCAACAGTCTTAACTACGCCGGCGCGACCACCGCAGAGCGCCAAACTGCCCCCCCCTCCCCCCCTAAATATAGCATGCTGTGTTGACTTAGAAGCGTGAATGCAACCCTACCCGCATCGTCTAAGCCTTAACTTCCCCACACCTTGCGGGCGTTGTAGCATGCTGTGTTGACTTAGAAGCGTGAATGCAACCCAAACTGCCCCCCCCTTCCCCCCCTAAATATGGCATGCTGTGTTGACTTAGAAGCGTGAATGCAACCCTATCCCGCAACGCCTAAGCCTTAACTTCCCCACACCTTGCGGGCGTTGGTGCTCCCCTGCTGCTGCGCGCGGGGAGTGGGCCGGCTGCGGTACCCTCGCTAGTTGTTCTACATTTAGGTGTATCGCACTGCAGCAAGCCAATACTAACGATAGAGGCTTGTTCAAAGCCTTCCAACAGTCTAACTACGCCGGCGCGACCACCGCAGAGCGCCAAACTGCCCCCCCCTTCCCCCCCTAAATATAGCATGCTGTGTTGACTTAGAAGCGTGAATGCAACCCAAACTGCCCCCCCCTTCCCTCCCTAAATATAGCATGCTGTGTTGACTTAGAAGCGTGAATGCAACCCTATCCCGCATCGTCTAACCCTTAACTTCCCCACACCTTGCGGGCGTTGGTGCTCCCCTGCTGCTGCGCGCGGGGAGTGGGCCGGCTGCGGTACCCTCGCTAGTTGTTCTACATTTAGGTGTATCGCACTGCAGCAAGCCAATACTAACGATAGAGGCTTCTTCAAAGCCTTCCAACAGTCTTAACTACGCCGGCGCGACCACCGCAGAGCGCCAAACTGCCCCCCCCTCCCCCCCCTAAATATAGCATGCTGTGTTGACTTAGAAGCGTGAATGCAACCCTACCCGCATCGTCTAAGCCTTAACTTCCCCACACCTTGCGGGCGTTGTAGCATGCTGTGTTGACTTAGAAGCGTGAATGCAACCCAAACTGCCCCCCCCTTCCCCCCCTAAATATAGCATGCTGTGTTGACTTAGAAGCGTGAATGCAACCCTATCCCGCAACGCCTAAGCCTTAACTTCCCCACACCTTGCGGGCGTTGGTGCTCCCCTGCTGCTGCGCGCGGGGAGTGGGCCGGCTGCGGTACCCTCGCTAGTTGTTCTACATTTAGGTGTATCGCACTGCAGCAAGCCAATACTAACGATAGAGGCTTCTTCAAAGCCTTCCAACAGTCTAACTACGCCGGCGCGACCACCGCAGAGCGCCAAACTGCCCCCCCCTTCCCCCCTAAATATAGCATGCTGTGTTGACTTAGAAGCGTGAATGCAACCCAAACTGCCCCCCCCTTCCCTCCCTAAATATAGCATGCTGTGTTGACTTAGAAGCATGAATGCAACCCTATCCCGCATCGTCTAACCCTTAACTTCCCCACACCTTGCGGGCGTTGGTGCTCCCCTGCTGCTGCGCGCGGGGAGTGGGCCGGCTGCGGTACCCTCGCTAGTTGTTCTACATTTAGGTGTATCGCACTGCAGCAACCTAAAACCAATGATAGAGGCATCTGTAAACCCTTTCAAGAGCTCTAATCACTCCGGCGCGACCACCGCAGAGCGCCAAACTGCCCCCCCTTCCCTCTTGCATAGCATGCCGTGTTGACCTACAAATGAACAAGTACGTAATCCTATCCCGCATCGTCTAAGCCTGAACTTCCTGATTCCCTTGCGGGCGTTGGTGCTCCCCTGCTGCTGCGCGTAGGGAGTGGGCCGGCTGCGGTACCCTCGCTAGGTGTTTTCATCCAGATGTAGCGTGCTGCAGCAACACACCACAAGCGATAGAGGCACATTCAATCTTCCAACAGTCTAATCACTCCAGTGCGACCACCGCAGAGCGCCAAACTGCCCCCCCCTCCCCCTAACTTAGCGTGTCGTGTGTGACCTACTTGGTGAACGCAAGTTTGTCCCGTTTCGTCTAAGCCTTGCCTTTCCGACGCCTTGCGGCGTTGGTGCTCCCCTGCAGCTCTGCGCACAGGGAGTAGGCTGGCTGTGGCTGCCGCGGTCAGCAACGCCACGGGCGCAGCAGGCGGCAACGGCGCTGCTGGTGACGCGACTTCGGGCGGCCGCCATGCTGCCGCCGCAGCCATCGACACCTCGAGTGCGGCCAGCGACGGCGCCGGCGCAGTTGCAGACTGCGCCGTCGCTGCTGCCGCGCGCAGTTGGCCGCGCCGCCACCGCCGCCGCAGCCGCCGCTGCGGGCACTGGCGGCGACGGCGCCGCCGCGGCCTTCATCGACGTCGAGGGGCGCTGCCGCCGCTGCAGTGACCTGCCCTTGCCATGAAGGCCCCCGTGACAGCGTTAGCGGCTCGGCGGGCTGTCCCCGACGTGCGGAGCGGCACAGGCATGGGGGTAGTCGTCAAGGGCGAGCAGTCAGCGCTGCAGCAGCAACAGACTTGCTGACGACGACCGACGGCGCACTGGCTGCAGCGGCGGGTCTGATGCGTCCGGCGGCGCCGCGCCGCGTGCGCGCGCCGCCCTCCTGAGCATTGCTGTTTGCACAGCTGCCAGTTCTTGCAGTGTACACCATAGAAGCGGCAGGCTTAGTGCTCCTGGGTGCCAGTCTGCACTGGCTGGGTCAACAGCGGTGTTGCGCCACCGTCGCCCTGACCAAGCTTGGATTTGTCACGCAGCGCGACGGTGCCACATTGCGCAGTTGAGCGTCATGTCACGCCTGTAAATGCAACCTTTCTTTTCAGCATCAGTCCCCTTCAGTTCCTTCGAGTCTCACACCGGCATGTCAGTGTCATTGCTGCCTAAATCATTGGAAAAGGCTGCTGCCCTGCATAATTTGCTGTCCTTACTTTGTTGATTTGATTACTTCACCATCACCAGTTTATTTCACACAACTCGGCCGTGTTCTCTCGTATGTACTTGCATACTCCTTGCAGAGCGTGCAGTAATTGAAGTCCTGCTTGTGTGGGAGCAAGTAGCGAACCAATTCATGCTTGGGGGCGCAATATGTGCAGCACGCCCGCTAGATTGTTGTGTTGGAAGGTGATACTTCCATGTAGCATGCCTTTTTGTCGCGCAGCAAGCGCATTGCTTGTTGTACCACATCAGGCGTGAGCCGGGTAAGCCCCGCGTGTGCTGCAATCGGGCACTGCAGCACGCGCGCCAGCGGTGTCGTGATGCTCAGCAACGTCACCCTCACAAGGCAGAAATGCGCACGAAAGAGTCAATCGTGCAACAGCAAAGCACGAGCCACGCCTGCCTGAGCAGAACAAGTGTTTGAATAAATGATCAGTTATGGTAGCATCCAAAAACACTGGGCACAGTACACAATGCTGGGCGGACATCGCGCACTGTCCTGCCCGGACGGTTGCAGCGGGTTCAACGCTAAAGGGTATGCTGCTGTCCTGGTGGACGGCGGCAACAGTTGGGACAGGGGCTTCTGCTGGCGTTCCAGTCACGAGGATGGCGCATGGCAGTGCACAGTCACTCGGAGTCGCAGCAGTGCGCGGCTGTCTACGCGTCAGTGCTCTGCGCGCAGGAGGCGCCACGCACGCCGTGGTGAACTGTGCAGCACGCCAGCTGCGACCGGCGGCGAAAAGTCTCTTCAAATATGGACTGCAATGGCGCTCGGCCTAGGTTCACAGCGCTGGGACTCAGGGTTAGGCTTCAGTATGCTACTGATAAGTGCCAGATCTATGGAGTGCAAGACCCAAGGCATGGGCAGGGGTGTCTAGAACTACCAGCAGATGCAGGGCTACGCCTCCACCTCCAAGCCGTCAGCACTCAGCCCTGAGATAGGACGGGAGATCCTGACTCGGGGGGGGGGCGGGCTGGAGGGGGAGGGGGGCGGAAGGGGGGGGAAAGGGGGGGGGGGGCGGGGGGGCAGCAGTGGAGTAGGTGGACGCGCACTGATGCAGCGCTTGGCAGGTGGAGGACCAGAACTGTTGGAGCTGGGCAGCCGGAAAAGGGCGCTGCTGTTGGTCCAGCCAGTGCTGTGAAGGCGCCGCGCCATGTCTCGGCGCAGTCTCCGAGATGGGCGAGCGCACACGCCACCGCCTCTGGAACTCAAACGAGAGCTCCACGACGCGGAAGGCGCCGCGCGACACGGCAGCGCAGCGGTTCACGTGCGCCAGCAGCGGCGCGGCGCCGCTGACCAGCACCAGCATGAGCGCTGCCGCGCCGTCGCCAGCCCGGTGAGCACTGCTGCCAAACTTGCGCTCCCGCGCCAGCACGATGGCAACGTCGGGGCGCGCTGCGGTGGCGGTGTACAGCTGCGGCGGCGTGTTACAGCGGCGGCGACAGCGGCAGCGGCAGTGACGGCCTTAGCGAAGCGGGTGCCTGGTTGTGCGGCAGCCACCGCCGATGCCGCTGCCGTCAGGTGTAGCGGAGCCGCTGCAGGCAGTTCTGCGGCTGGTCTTGCTGAGAGGGGGGGCGGTCAACGGCGCGCTGCACCTGCGACGCGGGACGTGGGCGTGCTGCAGGCGCCAACTGCATTTACTCAGTTCAAGGGAAGCGGCGTGCACGGCTGAAGTGTTTGCTGTTTGCGCAGAGCAGAGCCCCTGCCGTCAGCATGCGAAAAGCAGCAGTTGTATGCAGATGAACCTCCGCGACTGACGTGATGGCGGCTGGTGAGCGTTTGAGCAGCGTGCAGGCAGCGCGCTCAAGCGTGCACAATACGCAGGGTGCTCGTGTGAACAAAGCAGATTGTGCACGCCGCCGAACCTACTAGACACAGGGCAGTCCGCACAAGCTACTCGCAAGCTGAGCATCCGTGCGCAGAGCGCTGCCGCTGCTCACCTTGAGCTGGTGCTGGTGGTGCCATTGCTGCTGCTACTGCTGCTACTGCCGCTCTCCGTGGAGGCGCAAGAATTGGTGCTCAGGTGGCGGCGAAGGCGCTTGCCTGACGGCAGCCCCGCTTTCATGAGCTTGAAGGCATCCCAGCTGGGAAGGACGTGCATGATGCTGTTGGGTCGGGTTGTGTGCTGTGTCTCCTATATCCTCTGTATCTGTGCTATACTCCGCTAGGGTGCGTGGCTTACTCACAAGGAACAGCAATCAGCTCGGCTCATAGCAAAAAGAATCGTTCTTCATTGCCTTCTGCACGGCGATGACACCTGATGAACTCAAAGTCAACATGTCAGAATCAAGCTTGGGCTTTTTGAGTTGGCTTCTAGATCACGTCATCAGGCTGGACCTCCGACAGTCCGCAGCCCTGCTACAAGCCAGCCATGACAGTGGATCATAGCCATCTGATATGGCAATGAGCTTCAGCACCGCATCGCACAACACGAGCAGTACTGTGCATGCAGCATTGAGTCAGCATGCATTTGAACGCGTGGCGATCAAACCACGTTGCACGCGCGCCCGGGGGGTCGCGGGTCTGTCTCTATTTTGAGACGGGCCCTTCTTGATTTGCTGCGGAGAGTAGGGACAAGGAACAAACGGGGTGATGCATTCCCTTCTGGACGTGACTCAGGCGGCAGCTTGTTTTCTGCACGGTGGAGAAAGTGTGTGCATTCAGCACTCAATCATCGTGATGATCAGCATGGCGAAGCTTCGAATGTTCGGAGATCGAGTGATCACTAGTGAGAGACACGCGGAGGTTTCAGTTACAGATTGCAGCACTCAAATCATAGGCTGCGACGAGTGCATCGCTCACAGCTGCCGCTTGTAGAATCGGATAGAGTGGCGCTGCATACCGGCAGACACAAGGTGCCCTCATACTGGCAGATACCGTGCAGGGCAGCAGCGGATCAGATGCAAAAATACAAAGTTTCATGCATTGAAATCGACTTCAGACTCACTTCAACTCCATGCGACGAGGCTCATGTCACCAATCCACAGAAGGTCACAGACTCCACGGTGCTGGCTGAAGTACTTGTGTCGTTTTGCAAGTATCTTGATGTTTCGGAGGTTCCCGCCTGTAGCTACAGCTACAGCTCCAGAACAGGTAGGTGCGCGGTGCGCTTGGAGCTTTTATTCCCGTTTGCAGTTTCCCAAACAAATCTTGAAGTTGATAGACAGTGGGTTCTGTGAAGAGTGCGGGGGGGCTGGACGCAACGCAGCTGATGAGTTTACCTATGGAATGGCGTTGGCTAGCGGGTGAGCGCAGCCTGTGGCGGCCGACCGAGTGATGGGTTGCTGCTGGGTTGAGGCTGAGTGGCTGGAGCAAGGATTGAAGGTGTGTGGGGGTTTGTGGGGGGTTTGAACGTCGTGCAACGCAGCTGGAGGAATGGCGGTCTGAATTGACGCTGGTCAGGGATCCTAGGCACCCCCGTGGCATACTGTTCAACTCGCGCGGTGCAGCGCGACCAGCCAGTGTGTGTCTCTGAATGGCGATGCGAAAGCAATGCAAGCCTGAGCACGCCCTGCAGTCTTCCCCAGTTGTTCGATTCTTGATGTGGCTTGCATCTGGCCTGCGTACCTGCCCTTGGCGCACTGCTGGTGATTGGCGCGGGCTAGCGTTCGCGGCGTGAGTGAGGCGAAAGCGAGTGCTGGACCTGTTCAAGCTAAGTTTAAAATTCCTAAAATTCCAAAGAGTGGCTCCGGATTGACATGCGGACAGCAGCGGTGCCATGGTGTGGTTTGTAAAATCATCGATTTCAGCCCCTGTCATCTGACATTGCGGCTGCAGGCTGCTTCGCAGACGCAGCACTGCGCCAGCAGGCTGTGGAGACGGAGAAAGCATCTGCTGCCCATAGCGCTGCAGCAGTGCTGGCGACGGAGATGGCGCACAAGCTGACGGTGAAAAGAAAGCTCAAACGTCAACGCCGTGTGACATACACGTTAGGCCCGCTCATAAGCAAGTGCTGATCAGGGCATGGCAGCAGTGTCCTCGTTATGTGACCTGTGGATGGAGCGATGCAGTCGTGGCCAGCATACGCGCACCCTTATTCATTGCACGCAACCACTCCTGGTCTGGACGCTGCATGTCGTGTTGCGCCTGTGCATCTGGATCTGCACATGGACGGGCAGCCAGCTTGACTGCAGGAATCTGTCAGGTCTCATGATTGGCGTTCGGCGCTGATCATCCGCTGGTGCAACGCGTGCGGTGGAATCTGGGTGACATTCGTCTGTCGATTGCACACACAGTCGAGCGCCGGAGCTGAAGGAGTGATGTCGCAAACGTGGCATGTTTGAACTGACACTGACGCATCATTCAAGTTGCAATATGAAAATAAAAACAAAAACATTGCACTCACCGCTGTGGTTTGTGTTGACTGCTACGCCATGAAAAACGGTGTTTGTTGTCTTGCTGCCATGTGCATGAGTACGCCTGCCACACCAACTTGTCGCACGATTGTAGTTGACTCTCAGTTGTAGCATCACAAATGTACGTGAAACTGTTTCGCCACAGTCCCACTGTGAATGTATAGGTATTGTGGTCAAACCGTGTCAACCTTGGCACAGAGCACATTAAAGTACACTTATTACACCCAGCCCATACCAGGAATATTGTGTGCTTCGTCCCGAAACACGCATGCACATGCTCATGACTGATAATTTGTGGATGATGAATGTCTGGGATGCCCGCCGCGTCACTGCAGATGCAGTTCGCCCCTGCTCATCAAACAGATGATTTGAGGCTTGCCGAGCTTAGTTGCTGCATGAGTGCATGTTTTGTGATAAAGCTTTGCCAGGAGCAACAGCCATTGCTGATTCTGTCTGTTTTACAAAAACAGCAGGGATTGATTGTTCCTGAAGGAGCGATGACATCAGAGCGGATGAATCTGCTTTGCTCCAGAACATACATGAGATGGAGCCAAACAAGGCTCTCCATCCACTTGCTTGCGGAATGTACACGCTGAGAAAACTGTGACTGCATGCACACGAGCTGCGCAAAGTATGACACAATATCCTTGCAGTTTGCTGAACAAATATGCTCACCAGAACTTCAACAAAATTTGCAGAACACCCCCGTCGAACCATATTCTTTTGGGCAGACAACCATAAGGCACAGCATAGCTTGCAGTTTGAGTTCAACAATTGCGGTGCCAGCGGAAGTGCTCAGACCAGGTGAAGCATTCGGATACACATGACTTGTGTGACATGGCCCAATGCGAGCTGTTGAGCAGCAATCCAAGCACATGCCCTGAACGTTGATGTACATGTGCACGACAAAGGTTAGGCTTGCCGCCATACTCTCCACCGCAACATGTGTGGACCTCACCTTCCGTACCTGGGATCACAAGCTCACAAATGTGCAAGAATCGGCACGCAAACAAACTTGTGCATACATAGGGCACATACCTCACCAGGCACAAACAAATAAGGTGATCACAAGCAATGCATGCATGGGTATGATTGTCATGCGCAACAGAGCAGACACCATGAAGAAAAAAAGTCACAGAAGAGTTGTGTCAAATGCAAAGCGCATACATTGGCAATGCTCACCGCAGGACCTGCCTGCGATGCTACTGGCGTGATGTGAGCGGCTCTTTTTTTCCACAAGTACCCCACTGGAACGGGGCACCGTGATACCGCAGATGGGACCCGATAGCGGGCTCTATGCATCATTATCATACGTACGCATGTTGCGCACGCAGTGCGCGGCTGGGGGGCGTTGTGCACTAGTGGACGGGGTAGTGCCCCGCCGCGGACTGCTGCATGCATTTTAAGACTTCCACCTTGAAAGATTGCTGCGTGCACCCGCATGTGCTTCTTGTGCTGGCCCAACGACGATAATGAGCGATGTCGCTTGAACGTGGCTTCGGGTCGTACAGGGCGTGGGTAGCCAGCCGCAGGGGGTTGGCTGGCATACATAGAGAGGCTAACCGAGAACCACGTAAGCCCCGAACGCAGGGCCATCGACTAGATAGCGATGGTCTACGTGGAGCTCGCATAAGGTATAGGGCTGCCGATGCTTGCGCGATAAGGCGTCGCCGCAGCTTGTCCGCTTACGGAGATGTTGTCGTCGCCAGCGCATCAGCACGCGCATGATTTGAGGGGAGATCCTCTCGTCGATGGCCAATCCGCGAGCAGCGCAGGCTGAAGCCAAGGAGAGCTGATCCTAGAGGCTCCTGCGCCGTTCACGGCACTTGGACTGCTGGCTGGTGTGAAGCCGCTCGTTGGGGCGCTGCCGCAGGGGATCTTGCGGCAGTGAATGTGTCTTCTGGAATCCTGACGAGGCTGTCCATCACGGGTACCCAGGGCATGCTGGCGGGCTGCGAAGCGGCCACTAGCTGGGGGACTTGGAGCTGAAGCTGGTGCTGGTGGTGCTGCTGCTGCACGAGACCCGCGACATGCGCGTAGAAGGCCTTGCGGATGGCCTGAAGCTCCCTGGCGGACCACCAGATGCTGCGAGCGTCGAGCTCCTCCTTGGCGGGGATGAGAATGACACCGACCCTCTCATTGAAGCTGACGCGCTTGGCCTGCCTGGGCGCCTCGCTGTCGCTGCTGCTGTCCTCAGACTCAGACAGGTGGCGAGGCCGATGGCTATTGCTGCTACTGCTGCTACTGCCACTCTCCGTGGAGGCGCAAGAATTGGTGCTCAGGTGGCGGCGAAGGCGCTTGCCTGACGGCAGCCCCGCTTTCATGAGCTTGAAGGCATCCCAGCTGGGAAGGACGTGCATGATGCTGTTGGGTCGGGTTGTGTGCTGTGTCTCCTATATCCTCTGTATCTGTGCTATACTCCGCTAGGGTGCGTGGCTTACTCACAAGGAACAGAAATCAGCTCGGCTCGTAGCAAAAAGAATCGTTCTTCATTGCCTTCTGCACGGCGATGACACCTGATGAACTCAAAGTCAACATGTCAGAATCAAGCTTGGGCTGTTTGAGTTGGCTTCTAGATCACGTCATCAGGCTGGACCTCCGACAGTCCGCAGCCCTGCTACAAGCCAGCCATGACAGTGGATCATAGCCATCTGATATGGCAATGAGCTTCAGCACCGCATCGCACAACACGAGCAGTACTGTGCATGCAGCATTGAGTCAGCATGCATTTGAACGCGTGGCGATCAAACCACGTTGCACGCGCGCCCGGGGGGTCGCGGGTCTGTCTCTATTTTGAGACGGGCCGTTCTTGATTTGCTGCGGAGAGTAGGGACAAGGAACAAACGGGGTGATGCATTCCCTTCTGGACGTGACTCAGGCGGCAGCTTGTTTTCTGCACGGTGGAGAAAGTGTGTGCATTCAGCACTCAATCATCGTGATGATCAGCATGGCGAAGCTTCGAATGTTCGGAGATCGAGTGATCACTAGTGAGAGACACGCGGAGGTTTCAGTTACAGATTGCAGCACTCAAATCATAGGCTGCGAACAGTGCATCGCTCATAGCTGCGGCCTCAACAGAATCGGGCAGAGTGGCACTGCATACCGGCAGACACCGTGCAGGAAAGCAACAAGATCCGAAAGATACGATCTTGCATGCATCAACATCAAATCCAGGCTCACATCAGCAATCCACAAGTTTGCCCCACAAGATCGTAACTGTGGTTGCTCTGGCAAACTTGAATTTGACACCATGTCAAAGCCCAAGCTGTGGTTGCTTTGGCAAACTTGAATGTGACACCATATCAAAGCCCAAGCAGCGTGCAGTGTAGGATTGAAGACACACAGCAGCAGGCTGATACATCATGTATGATGCCTGAATCACAATGTAATAAACATACATTAGTGTATGTGTTTGCTCGCAACCAAATCACAACTGCAATGACCCTGTGCCTTGCGCGCACGTTGCAGCTCAACAATCTTGAGCACAGCTTGCAGCTCACAAGATACCCACGCAGAGGGCCATGGTGATCTTGTGGCAAGCCAGTGTGTCAACATTGCAGCGCTTCAACCTGCGCCGCATGAACTTCCCCAAATCTGCTTCAAATTTGCATGACATCCAAGCCAGCCTGTGCACGGCTGCTGGCATGACACTGCCGCTGACAGCCCCCGCCAGCAGCAGCCCCTGCCCTGCCGGCAGCGCGCTGATGCAGCAGCGCATTCCCACCGCCACCAGTCTGCTGCGCTCAGAAGGCGAAGCGCTGGGCGCCCGAGGGCACCACGTTGGGCGTGCCGAAGGAGAACGTGGCGTCGCCCTCCGCGGCGTTGGGCGCAAAGTTCTCGTCCTCCTCGCCCTCGCTGTCGCCGCCAAAGTACGTCTGCAGTATGTTGCTGGCCTTCTCGTACACCCTCTGGTCGTCGTGGTACTGCAGGCGCTCAATGAGGTCCATGCCGCCGCACTCGTCGACCCTGGTCGCGGTCGCCTGGTCGTCCGAGTCGTCCGCCTTGAGCATGCGCTCGATGGCCTGCAGCGCAGCGGCGAGGGGGGGGGGGGGGGGGTCTTCGTCAGCAAGCGCACCAGCGCTACGATCGCTGCATACGTGTTGGGAAAGTGTGGTTGCTGCAGCGCAAGCTCGCACACACAGGCAGCTTGCATGTTCCCGTGTCGCCAAGAGCACACTTGGCATGCATCTGCTCGTCGGGCTTGCGTAAATGCAAAGTCAGTGGCAAGCACATGTGCTGTTTGGAAGCTGTCTGAAAAGGCCTTCACGCCCAACTCTTGTCGCTCTGCTGACCACGCTGGGCGCTATGCAGGTGCATCTGGTAGGCAGAGATGCAGAATGATCATTGGCGCTGGTGCTCGCTCACCTCCAGAGCGACAATGACAATGTTGGTGTCCGCCTTGTCGAGCAGACTGCACATGGGGGCTATGCCACCCAGCTTGACGACCTTCCTCGCCTGCGCCTTGCTGCCGCTCGTGCACAGGTTGCTGATGGCCCATGCAGCCTGCAATGCACAGTGCAAGTGAACACATCGTTCAGCTGCATGGCCGCAGAGACAGTCATGTTCAATTTAAAGGCTTGTCTGAGCGCTGCCTAAGTGTGTTTTGGACATTGACAATGCCAGCTGCCATCAGGTACCAATCACTGGCATGCACCAGCATGTGTTGGACCTGTTGCTGTGAACATGTATTGGTGCAGACCTTGAATCACAGTCAAAGCGCACAGATGGCGCGACATTCAGATCTGCATGAAGGCACCATGCTGTAAGGTCGATCGAGGATTTGAAAAAGGGTTCAATTCGGCCTTGTAGACTCTTCTATGTAGTGCCACAGAAAAATGTAGCACATCTGCTTATGAACACGTGGCGTCCTCACGCATCATGTCATGTGCTGCCACTGCAAAAATCAGTCTAGAGAGAGCGCACATACCTCCTTCTGTACGTCCCATTCACCAGTCTCGAGCTGCATGACCAGCCCAGCCAAGGCCCCCTCACACGCACACAGAGCTGCGATCTGGTGGGTGCTGCCCGCCGCGATGTTGCTGCATCGTACAAAACACCACATGCATCACCATTATTGTCAGGCATAATTCTGCGGTGCCAGTTGACACGCAATGAGCTGCTCAGTGAACGAGCGCACTGGAAGCACATTGCCAGCAAAATTACTACAGACATACAAACACAGGATAAATGTGCTGAAGCTCTGCAGCTGGTCGCATATTGCAGTGCCTGTGCACCTCAAGAATATTTTGGGTGTGAATACTCAAACTGCGCTCTCAAAAACCAGTCCTGAACGCGCACTGCGCTGCAGCACGTCTCAGCATACGTAAATGACAAGAGGTATGGCACGCATTGGCGCTGGTATTGCCCCCCTCGAAGGGCAAAGTGCAGCAAAGGTCAGCGCGCTGTAGACTCAGGCATGTCCTCAGCCTTTATCAAAGGGCATCCTGCACGTGTGTGAGACAAACTGTACTTCAAACTGGCGAGCCCTACGTGGCCCGCGTACACAAATCCTACTAACAGTTTATATGTGCACATACAGGCCTCATATGAGTGCGCTGACGGGCGCGTGTACGCGTTATGCAGGGGGGTGCGCAAGCGACATACCCATGGGCAGGACAGCACTGCAAGCACCACCTGCACCACTGCCCGCGGACGACAACGCCATCTGCGCGCAGCTGCCGTCGGCGTTACTATCCCCCTGCGGCAAGAGCCACAGGCATGCCGCGACACCGCCGGCCGCCACGCCCGCAGGCAGCAGCTCACCTCAGCGCCCAGCACGACTCCTTGCGGATGCCCTTCTTGGTGTGCGCCAGGAGCCTGACCAGCCGCGGCAGCGCTCCGTGGTCGACGGCCGCCTGCGTGGCTGCGTCGGACCCCGTCACAATGTTGCCCACGGCGCGCAGCGCGGGCGTCACGACGGCCGCGGCCTTGCTGTCGAGCATCGCCATGAGCGGCGGCAGCGCGCCCGCGTCGACCACGACCTCGATGCGGTCGTTGTCGCCGTCGCTGAGGTAGGACAGCGCCCAGCCGGCGTCGACCCTGGCCTGTGATGGTGTGCGTGTGGGGGGGAGGGGGGGGGGTGCACGTTGAGGGTGCACATTGAGTGAATGTTTTAACATGTTGTTGTATGGCACGGGGAGCGCTGCAGACAGCCGCGGCCAGTACTGCTGCGGCGAGCAAGACGAACCAGCTTGCAGGCTCTGCGCTTCACATCAGCAACTGTGTGGCCTCTATGAGAAAGTGCTGGCATACGCATCTCATGACAAAGCACCATTGCGTAGACAACACACCACCAGCACCGCCTCGATAGGGACACTGTGCGCCCCGAGCTTGACTGCGGCGCGGTCGCTGCATTACAACGCAAGTACATGGCACAAGGCCCTGCCGCAGCCACCTCGCAGCGGCCCTCACCTCGTCGTCGCTGGAGCTAAGCACGCTGACCGCGACGGGCGCCGCCGCGGCCGCGAGCTCCGCGCGCGGGTGCGGCTTGCCGCGGCAGAAGTTGCTGAGCGCCCACACGCAGTTGCGCATGAGCGACGGCGACGCCGCCTGCGTGATGTTGAGCAGGAGGCCGCGCACCGCGTCGCCGCCGTCGAGGACGAGGTCGCGCAGCGCCGGGGAGTCGCCCGCAATGTTGCCGAGGCACCACGCGCACTGCTCGCGCAGGTCCGCGCTCTTGTGCATGAGGAGGCGCGAGAGCGGCGCGATGGCGCCGTGCGCGGCGACCTCCGCCGTGTAGTCGGTGGAGCTGCGCGCACGCGGGGTCGGGGGGGGTGGGGGGTTGTGTGGGGGGCGCGGCGGGAGGGAGGGGGGGGAGGTGGCGGTGAGGCGAGGATGAGCGGTAGGTTGTGAGTGTGTGCAGGAGGCGGCTTGGCCACAAAGTAAGAGTAAACTCCGCACATATGTGGGCAAGGCAATCCGAGCGGCGGCCTGCTCGCGAGCCCAGCGGCACATGCCTATCTGTCCGTCCGCTGCAAATACGACATCGAATAAAATTTGGGCGTTCATACACGAGTCAACTTGAAGTTGCACATACGAGTCACTGCGTAAACGATGAATGGATGCAGAGGCACCACCATCGGGGCCCAGACATGAGGCTGTGAATTGCGTGCCTTGCTATCGCGACAACCAAGAGTTTATAATTGTGCTGTGCCTGTTTTACGCAAACATGTACAAACGCAATGTGCACCACACTGTCTCTGGCTTGATAAAAATCCGTCACAGCGCGGTCGCTCGTACTGTGGCACTCACGCAATGTTGGTCACCGCCCACGCTGCCTCAAACATCAGCTCCGTGCTGTCCTCCCGAGACAGAGTCGCGACGATGATGGGCAGCAGACCAGCAGACATGACGAGCTTCACCGGGGGGTTGCCCTCCTTGCTGAGCATCTTCCGGATGCCCTGCAGCGTGACCGCACGTTGGGCGCAAATCGTCAGCGCAAGCGTCACGCGGACGTCAAACCAAGGCCTCCACAGTAGCGCCTTGAGTGCTCGCGGTGCGCATGTGACGTTGCGTGTGCAAGTGACGCCAGAGGTCCTTGTGGTATGACGATTGCCTGCGGATTGACATTCAGATCGAGCGTGCACCGATACCTTGTCAAGCCTCAGGCATATGGCAAGAGATGTCAGCTAGCTCAAGAGCTAACTGACAAACTTTGTGGACAGTTCAGTCTGTATACCTATCGGGGACCTAGGCAACCCAGTAACCATGCCGTGGTAAGTCCCATCTTGTGCAGCGCTGCAATGTGAAGGTGCAGTACGCAGATGACATGCAAAAACGACGAGCACTGCCACCTGGCGCAAAGCTGTTTTGACCATTTGAATCTGTGGCACCAAAAACGTGGTGCAGGTGTTGTGGACAAGTCCCAACATCATGGCATGCACAAGGCGAGCCTTGAGGCTCAGAGCTGCATTTGGGGTACGCCATCAACTACTTGATATCATCAGCAGCAGCCAGGCCATCAGCAGGCGCTCTTACCCGCATGCATTGTATCTGCACGTTGACGTCTGCATGTGAGAGACCGGCTTTCAGCGTCTGCAGGTCAGGGGCCGCAGCGGTTTCGTCAGATGGCCCAGGCTCCTCGATGACCTCGAGATTGCGCCGCTTCTGCAGGCCTTCCTCCCTCTTATTCTTCCTGATTGAGACCTGGTGCTCCGTCCTGTTCAGGGGCACGGCCAGGCAGCACACGGAAGCGGGCGCAGAGAGAGGGTGAGGCACGGATATCTTGAACACGGTTGAAGGGTGCCTCTGAACAGGGAGGAGCCGATCAGGCATAAGATGGAACTGACCTCCTCCGCCTGGCATCTTCGCAGCTCACGCCGCGCTTGTAGTCCTGCTTACGCCTCTCAATCGCGCGCCCGCTCATTGTTTGTCTGGCGTTTGGGCTAGAAGCACTGGAGAGGTACGGGCGTCGTCGAGGCTGTGCTGATGGTGCTTCGCCTGATCGTCACAGGGCACAGCGAGCTTGCAGCTGCTGTCACGTGAAGGCTGTGTGTGAGTGAATCGATTTGTGGCACCTGCTCAAAAAAGGCCAAACCGTCAGGTGTGAGTACTCGCTGCTGGAGAGTTCGACTCCCCCGATGAGTCTTCATAAACAAAAAACAGAAGTGCGCAGCAACTAGAGCATCAGCATCAGCGAGCGTCGAAGCGCAGGGCGAAATTCAATGCTGGCGGCTCCACCTCGATGCGAGCAGAAGCGGTTCTCGGGCTTCAATGGGGACGATTTGAGCCAGGAACGAGAGCTGCTGCTGCAGCGGAATGACGAACAACGCGATGAAGGCGAGCCTTCAGGCTCGGGTGTCATCTGTGCCTCACATGATGAGCAGCCATCATTACCGTCACAACTTTCTGTTGTGGACCAAGCGACATCCATGGCGGCACGTCTAGCTGCGGAAGCGCTGCACGTGGCCCGGCAGGCAGCGGAGCCCGTTCGCGAGCCTCCGGGCTTGATCAATTATCCGACCTTGAATTATCCAGAGATCTGCTCGCGGAGACCGGGCCCCTTCTCCCCTGAAGCTGACCTGTCGATCTTGCGATCACCTGATAGGGTGGTCCTGGCGGCGGCAGCAGCGCCTGAAGCAGTGCCCGCAGTGGCTGTGAGAGGGCCGCCGCCTGGTGTGGCGGCAGCCTCAGCCGCTGACGCCGACAGCAATCTGGTGGAGCAGCTGCTGGAGGAGAACGAACGGCTGCGCCTGCTCGCGGAGGAGAGGCTGCGTCTGCTGCAGAGCCTCAACGCTCAGCTCGCAGCGCAGGCAGCGCAGGGGCAAGGGTCGGCGCTGCACAGCTCCGCTGCCGCCGCCTCTGCTGCCGCAACAGCGATTCGTCCTGCTCCAACCATGCCACCGGCTTCACAAACAATGCGCGGCGCGCGCACCGGCAACGACAAGTACGTTCAGTGCGGCGGTGAGCACTGCAAGACGTGGCTGCAAGTGCCGGCGAGCGCCAGCTTGGTGAGCTGCCCGCTGTGTGAGCACGTCACGACGGCGACAAGCAACAATACGCGCAGCCAGCCAGTGGAGTCGCCGCAGCCCAGCAGTACAGGTGTCTTTGACTGCTTGTGCCGCGCGTTCAGTTCGGCGTCGACATGACAGCACAATGCTTGAGTAGCCTTGGTACATGATGGCACCTGATGGTTGTGGCTGCAGAGGTTCGCCCACCAGGCTTGTAGCAGACAGGTGTAGCCAGAGCGACAACTCAGGGTGTTTCCGACATTGCTGTAGCAGGTCCTGAAGTTGCTTGCTCTCTGCACATATCATGCCTCGAACGCTAAAAGCTTGCACACAGAAGTCTTTTTGTCTACTGTGGTTATGGTGGCACTGTTTGACTCGTGGCCAATGACTGCAGCAGCGGCGACCGCGGTTATTGGTGGAAGGCACTTGCGGCTAACCATCCCTTGTCACCTAGAGCTCGACGATCTTTTTGATTCGTTTTTCATCATGTGCTGCTGGCTCATGCTGGCAGCAGAGGCAGCCCGACTGCCCAGCTGTATGGCTTGTGATTTGAGAGCAGCATGCCTGCTGAGCGGATTGCAATATTGCCAGTCTATTGCAGGAACAGTCGCGGCTGCAGTGGAGCACGTCTTCCCGTCACTCGGTACATAGCCTGTACATGATGATTGCCCACAGTGCGGCTGTTCACGGTAGTGCGGATATGTTTTGTGCAACCGCTGCATCTTTGTTGTAATATCACGGACATACAAGTAAAGCATATGTGCAACAAAATGCCATTGTCTTACGGTTCTGCTCTGTGTGTGTTCCTGTATATTATAGAAGGGCAACTTGAGCGTCTCTCAAACTGATACATGACTGCGCTCCAAACGACTGCTGTACTATATGCCAACTTTCTTGTGGAATCTCGTGCCATACGCTGCTTCAAGACTACCAAACGACAAGCACAGAGCTGGCCTTCGAGCGGTGAACTTCAAGTTTGAAGTTGGTGTTGAAGTTGGTGACATTTCTGACACGCACCGCGCTTATGGGACCGCGTGAGAGTGCGAGAGTGGCGCTCTATGAGCCTTTGTTGCCTTCCCAAGCGACGATCTTGCAGCCGGACCCAGAGGTACAGGAAGAACAGCAAGCACCGAAAGCAGACGCTGAGCTCTTGTCATCACGACATCAAGAGCGAAAGCAGCATGAGCCTGGCGTAGTCGGGTATCGGTGCTTAGCATGCGCTGCGTGTCTTGCGCTTGTTGGAGATGTGATCTTTTCTGTCCTGTGCGGCACAAGAGGGTTCAGCTCGAACTGGAGATCAGTGTTGGGCATCGGAGCCAGATACTACTTCGGTGATGCAGGCCTGGACCTGGTCCTGGTGTCAGCCGCACGGTTTTTGTTTCTTTCTTTATCCTGCGGCCTGCAACTGCTATGGCGCGACGCACCAGCCTTGCGCGCCAATGTGCACTGGCTAAACTTAGCCTCGTGGGCCTCGCCGGCGACAATCACCTACCTCGCTGCAAAATGCCTGGCTCGCCTCATAGACGGCACCGGCCCTCGCTCCTACGGCATGGGCAGCACTTGGTTCTGGCTGGCCGTCGCGGGCACAGCCTCTGTAGCCGTCGCTCAGGGCGCGCTGCTCAAGCACGCCGCCGGGCGCATCACCGCGCAGTACGCGCTGCTGCTGCAACAAGACGCCAACGTGGCATCGCTGGAAAATGGCGCGCCCAAGGGCGGCGTGGAGCGCGACGTAAAGCCGCAGTACTCGGCGACGCTCGCGGACCTCGCAATCCTGACGCGCCCGGACTGGCCCATCATGGCGGTCGCGTTCACGGCGCTGCTGATAGCGGCGGGCGCGCAGGTGCTCATCCCGCACTACACGGGGACGATGGTGGCGGCGGTGGTGGACAGGGGGAGGGAGGCGGACTTCAGGCCCGCGGCGGTGCGCCTGGTGGGAGCGGCGATCGTGTGGTGAGTGCTGCGTCGCGCCGCCGTATGTCTCCTGGGGGCGGCAGTGGCCGTTTCTGATGACTGTGTTCCAAGCGACTGTGGCTGTAGAGACTGGGGGTATCTCATAGTGAGGCTTGCAAACGATAGTGCTAGGTACTGCAGACCATGCACAGCGGCACATGTGGACACTGAAGCTCCATTTCAACCTCCATGACCTGCACCACAAACACTATTGCTGCTACATGGTCATCAAATGTGGTCTTTTACTAGGCGTGCCATAGGATGGAGCTGACTTGTCAAGGCGATGGTGCAGGTCATTTGCCGATCTATTGCAAGGACTTGTAGATGTGCGCCAGCAAGCTGCAAATACAGCAGGGCTGTTGGCTGCTGGCGCATCAGCTTAGGGGCTCACTAGATGCGGTGTGCACGGCTCAGCTGGTGTGCAATGTTGCTGTGGTCTGATGCAGTGCTGCATGGTAGCCTCTGTACTCAGCAATAGCAAGAAACCGCCATCGCCATGACGAACTACGTAATCCAGGGTGATCCTGCCAGCAACTCTGTGCAGTGAGGGTGATACGGTTGCAGACGGCTGACGCATGACCAACCTGCACATGCTACGTCTGCAGCGCGATCTTCACAGGCGTGCGCGGCGGGCTGTTTACTCTGGTGGGATCCAGGGTAAACGTGCGCATCCGACAGATGTTGTTTGACTCCCTGGTCCGCCAGGAGATAGGATTCTTCGACACGACCAAGACTGGCGAGATCACAAGCAGGCAAGTGGCATTTCATCTTGCAAGCAACTAACAAGGGTGCACCATAAGGTTCTTCTGTGTGGTTTGAACAAGGGTGCGCCATAATGTATCTCTCTGTGTGCTTTGAGCCAGCGAGCTGCGAGGTTCATGTGGCAGTTACAAGATTGTCTCCCGCACTACGTAGGGCGGGGCGGTCGTGCTGCCCTTTTTGCCGGACTGCCATGACGGGCGCCTGATGCGCCAAATGCAACCGGTGCATGTTGGGGGGCGAGTCTGTGGAGGCGGAAAGGACCAGTGCGCATCAGCGCTTGCAGCACAGTACGTGCTGGCAACAACGTCCTTCATCCTGCTCACACGTGGTCAATGCCAATGCTCTCACTCGCCTCACCCAAAGCGTAATTCTAGCCACAACATTAGCGGCGGGCCTGCCTTTCGTACAATGGAGGCTGTTCCACCAAGGCGCACCGTGCCGGTCGCATGAGGTCAGTCCTTCGCAACAGCGTGTCTACCATTACAAGACCTTCAACAGTTGACAATTGCTGCCTTGCATCACTGGTACCCCCCCTGTATCCGCATCGTCTCAGCCACCACATGTGCATGTAGCGATGAGTGTGTCCTGTGTACTCCTGCCCCCCTTGCCCCCTCTCGCCAGAAGGGACATACCGCAAATGTCTCTCCTCGTCCCCCCCCCCCCTCTACCCCCTTCCATGTTCAAGACGAGCGCCAACTGCCAAGTGCTGGCGCTGCTAAGGAGCTCTGCTATTTACTATACATGTGCCCGTGGCATACTTCAAGTATGACACATAGACAGGCAACAGACGCGCAGCACGTAACGTGACCGCAATGCCCCCCCCCCCCCTGCCCCCCTCCCCTTGCCCACCCTCTGTACACTCGCAGGCTCAGCGCCGACTGCACCAAGGTCGGCGACCAGGTCTGCCTCAACATCAACCTCTTCCTGCGCAACTTTGTCCAGGCCGCCGGCACGCTGCTCTTCATGTTCTACCTGAGCTGGCGCCTGAGCACGGTGGCGTTTGTCAGCGTGCCCGCGATCGTGGGCGTCTCGCGCTACTACGGCCACTTCATACGCGACCTCGCCAAGCAGGTGCAGGAGCGCCTCGCGGAGGCCAACGCGGTCGCCGAGGAGGTGAGCCACTGGGGGGGGGGGGGGGGGGAGGGGGTGATCGTGAGTAAATCTGAAGCTGAAGCAATGGGATGGTGGGGTGGCAATCGCCCCACAATTGGTTTGTACTTAGAGTTGAAGCTGAGGGGGGGCTAGGATGGGGTGGCAACGCTCTGCAGTTTTGTAGACTTGAAGTTGAAGAAACGGGGGAGGGTGACCTTCTGCGGACGATCATTCTCAGTTGCAGCATTAATGAAGGCAGGGGTGCAAGGCCATGGCGAGACACGGACGTGACCGCGCTGGTACTAGTTTGAAGTTATGTTGGCTATGGCGGTGTTGATGCGGCTGCTGTGGCGACTCTCGTGGTGGTGCAGGCCAGCACGGGGGGTAATTTCTGTGGTGCTATGAGCCAGTATTACATGGGTGAGCGTGCTGAAAGCGATGCGCTTGCCGCATGTGAAGATTTGCCCAGCACACCATGCACAGCTGCAGGCGCCATGCGTATGCTTCCTTACTTTGTCGCGGTCGACCACGTCGACTTCTCGCTGAGGAACCCCTGCAGCGTGCCGATACTGCCCACGTTGGCAGCGCCAGGTGGCGCGACGTGGTCGCGACCGGCGAGCACTGCCACACTCTGCACATGCGCTCACTCGGTGTACGCTTGGCACAGCCAACAGCCACTTCTCCACGCCTCTCGTTTCCACGACTTGGAGAAGCAAGAGTTTCGCTACCGTCACGTACAAGCATACACGGGCCACGGCGGTCGCGCACACAGCAACACTCTGTAATAAGCCATTGCCCCCCCCCCCCCCCCCCCCGGCAGGCCCTCGGCTCCATGACCACGGTGCGCTCGTTCGCGGCGGAGGGGCGCGAGAGCGCGGCATACGGCGCACGCCTGCATGACTACTACGCGCTGGCGATCCGCGAGGCCGCGGCGTACGGCGCCTACGCGTCCACCGCGGCGCTCCTGCCGCAGCTCGTGACGGTCCTCGTGCTGTTCTACGGGGGGCGCATGGTGCTCGCGGGGCAGCTCGACGGCGGGTCCGTGGTCGCCTTCATGCTGTACCTGAGCAGCCTCAGCGACGGCTTCAACAACATGGGCGCCATCTTCTCGTCCATCACGCAGGCGGTGGGCGCCGCGGACAAGGTGAGGAGCGTGGCGCGCCGCGGCTGGTGCACGGGTATTGCTGCGCTGCTGCACGGGGGGGGGGGGGGGGGGGGGGGAGGGGCTCGGCTGCCTGCCAGTTACCCCATGGCCAGGTTGTTGTATGGGCAGAAATAGTCTACAGCACGCAGCAGCTTTAGATGACATAGAGTGTGCCTATCCTGAGTTGCGCGTGCGCGCGGCGCGTTCCGGTGCTGCGCCACACGGGTCTTGTGCGTGCGCCGCGTCAGCGAAGCTCACGGGCATGCAGGGCGGCGGCGAGAGGCACCCTGCAGCGCAGTGCGCAGGAGCACGGCCACGTGCGCGCGCGCTGCATAACTGTCAAACGTAACTGCCAAACCATGAGACCCTCAACCGCAGGCGCGTGGCCCGCGCCCATCGGCATGCATCACTTAGCGGTGACGCTGCGCTCCTGCCTCTCCGCGCCTCCAGGTGTTTGAGCTCATCCGGCGCGAGCCGCAGGTGCGCAAGCCGCGCGGCGGGGCGGCGCTGCGCCCCCTCGAATGCGCGGGGGAGCTTACATTGGAAGAAGTACACTTCACCTACCCGGGTGAGCGCTTGTCTCTACGTGCTGCACGCCGAGATCCCAATGTATGCTGCACGAGAATATGGGGCGCATCAGTGCGCCGTGCTCCTGTTGAGGCCGGCCGCATTGATCTGATGCTTTCACATGCGCAGCGTTCAAAATTCACGGGGCGCATAATACGTGATACTACGACGGTGGGCATGCGCGTGCGGTGCTTTACCGCATCGTGGTCACATATCCCACTTGCGCCTGCTGCTTGTACCTGTCACACCCGCACGCAACACAGCCGACCTGAGCGCACGGGGTTCAGTGACCCGTGTACTACGGTGCGCTACGCGTCCTTGCTCAACCCCCCCCCCCCCCGCCCCCTTCCCCCCTGCCCCTTTTCAACCCGCACCACAGCCCGGCCAACGCGCCCCGTGCTGCACGGCGTGAACCTCGTTGTGCGCCCGGGGCAGGTGCTGGCGCTGGTGGGGCCCTCCGGCGGCGGCAAGTCCAGCTGCGTGTCGCTGATTGAGAACTTCTACCACCCCGACCAAGGTGCGCATGCGAGCTCGCTGGTCCTGTGCCCGGCGCCGATGCCTTGCCGCCTGTCCGTGATTGCACCTCGTGCCTGCGTATGTTAATTTGAGCGGCGGCGCTGAGCATTGCGCGCATAGTGTGTCACTGCTCAGTTGCCCTGTGAGGGGCGGGGCCGCGGACGCGGCTGCGCCGACCGCAGCACCCCTGACTGCCCGCTGCGCGCTGGAGCGCGGCGTCGGCACTCGCGGTGCAGATAGAGATGCAGTGTGGGCCTCGGATCTTGTGGCACGCGCGCGGCGCGCTGCATCACAGCTGTCTGCATCGCAGTTGAAGCGCGCGCGCCATTTCGGTGTACCGTGCGCGTTGCGCCGCTCCCCCAGATGTGCAAGCGTGACCTCATGGCATGCGCTGAGCGCGCCGCTCCCAGCGCAACAGGCAGCGGCATCTGCTGCGCCAACGCGCGCTCATATCTGGTACTGAGCGCACCGCGTGCGCATCTCGCACTCGCATGCGATACGAGCGCGCTGCGTGAAATTGATCGCGGGATTGAACGCAGCGCGAGGTGGGGTTGTATCACATCTGCCCCCCCCCAACACTACCACAAGCAGTGGTCAGCGCAAGCACGTTCACTCTTGCACCGCCGTGCTGCCTTTGCGTGCGCGATTCCAAATTCTGATGCCGGTACAGCAGGCTCGCGGGACACACGCCAGTCATGCGGCTCATCGCCGCTGTCAAGTCTTCCATGTATGAGTTGATGATGATGCAGCCTTCACGCAACGCAACAGCTCTCGCCGCTCCTTACGCACAGCCCTGTGAGGGCGCTACATGCACGTATATGAATGTGTGTGTGCTCGCTGTCAAACGAATGTGGGTGCGCTTGCTGCAGGGCGGTTGCTGCTTGACGGGACGCCAGTGCAAGATCTGGACCACCGCTGGTACCACCGCGTCGTCAGCCTCGTGGGGCAGGAGCCGGTGCTCTACGGAAGGTGCGCCACGAACACTGCGTCGCCCGCGTCCTCATGCGCTGGACGGGCTAGACCCGGTGCTGCTGCTCCATGTGGTTTGCTATGCAACTCAGTACGCCAACAGTGTATCTGCCGCATGTCGCGTACTTCTCGGGAACTGACACTGACATCTTGTGCGCGCGCGCCGCAGCCAATCGCCTCGATGTGCTCACATCCCCCACCCCCCACCCCCCTCACCCCCCCCCCCCCGGCACCTGTCGCACAGAACCATCGAGCAGAACATCCTGTACGGCCTGGAGGGCGATGCGGATGAGCCGACGCACGCGGACGTGGTCGCGGCGGCGCGCCTCGCCAACGCGCACGCCTTCATCGACGCCCTGCCCCACGGCTACGACACGCAGGTCGGCCAGCGCGGCGTGCAGATGAGCGGAGGTGAGGCAGCAGCAGCAGCGGCAGCAGCAGCGCTCAACGCATCTGCGCACAGCGCTGCGTGCGGTTCCATGCACTCCCACGAACGTGAATTTGCAGTCCTCTGATGTTCTCATTGCATTGCGGTGACTGCGTGCCGATGCGAACATGCGCAATGCTCGGCACGGCTACGCTGGTCCACTCACTTGTCCTGTGGTTGCGCACTCACTGGGGATCGTCACAGTCAGTGCTCATCCACCGCTCCGCCGCCGCTGTGAGCACCATCCTTACCGCTTCGCGCCGCTGCCCATCATGTGTATACGTGCAGGTCAGAAGCAGCGCATCGCCATCGCGCGCGCACTCGTCAGGAAGCCCAAGGTACGCGCAATCCCTTATGTCAGCGCATTATACCTTGCCACGCTGCATGCTACTTTGTGAATTGTGTATGTCTTTTGAGGCAAACTGTCGGCCTGAAGCGCATGCTGCTCGGCAGCGAGTGGCTTGCTCAGACGTGCTAAGGCGTGCAACGCGCAACACAGATATTGCAAGTACCTCCTGCGGGGCGGCAGAGAGGCGGCGTGCTTTTGAGCCGTGTGCGGCAAGTCACACATGAAGAAACTGCGCCCCCTCTTGGCACCACCAGCGCTTCACGTTTGCCGCCGCTTATCGTGGTACGGCTGCCTGCCTGCTGACAGCTGCTGCGCTACATGAGCATTGCGTGTCCATTCTCTTCCGCTTTGGAGACTAAAATACAACTCACCGAGCGGAGTGCTGCCGTGTGTGAATTGCAGGTGCTGCTGCTGGACGAGGCGACGTCCGCGCTGGACGCCGAGAGCGAGTTCCTTGTGCAGGAGGCCATCAACAAGATGATGCACACGGGCATGACCGTCGTGATCATTGGTGAGCTGCTGCAGCACCACCATCACCATGCACCGCTTTGCATCAATGTCCTGTTTGTTTGAACTTTCTGAGTGAGAATAGCGGCAAGGGGCGTTGCACAGTTCCACGTGAAGCGCGCGCATTGTGACTGCCGTTGACGGTGGTTAGCCCATGAATCCACCGCACGTTTGACCAACCATTTGCCATCTGCTGCCACTACCGAGCCTGCGCTCCACATCGCACGCACCGTGTCCGACGCGCGTGCTCCCCCCTCGCGCACTCCCCCCCCCCCCCCCCCCCCCCCCCCCCGCGCGCATTCAATCCCCTCGCAGCGCACCGCCTGAGCACCATCAAGAGCGCGGACGTGATCGCGGTGGTGCGCGCGGGGCGCGTCGTGGAGCAGGGCTCGCACGCCGCGCTGCTGGCCGCGGGCGGCGTCTACGCGGGCCTGGTGTCGCGCCAGCTGGGCGACGTCATCGAATGACGGCGCGGCGGCGCAGCAGTGCTCCGGGGAGCACACACGTAGCGTGGCTGCCCGCACGCATCACGTAGCGCAGGTTTCCCTTGTAACGACGCACGGCGGCGCTGCAACGCTGCAACGGCGGCGCGGCGGCGGGCATGTCAGCAAGCGCAGACGCCCTCTGCGCCATGCTCTCTGTTGTCGGCTGCATGTCCGCCCCTTTCATTATGTAAGTGCATGGGTTTTTGACACGGAGGCTGCTGGCGCGCCTCGTCCGCTGGGTAACATGTAAAATGATGGAGACCGCCGAGCACCGGAAAGGACGGAGCAGCATCTGTGTTGCACCGCGACTCTGCCAGCCGTGATTGCACCGCTCTTCCAGCTGCACGCAGCTTGGCGCAATGTACAAAGCAAATGATGCCCTGATGGTGTTTCGATGCTTTTTTTGTTGTGCACGCGTGCTGGTCGTAAACAACCGCCTCTTTCAACTTAGTAACTGGATTGAGGTACACAACTTTAGACAACGCTTAGGCGGTGCAGGCCATTGGCTTTCACGCAGAGGTCAGAACCATGCTGAAATGCTTGCTTGCTTCCTGACGAGTGGGAATCATGAGCCAGTCACTACGAGCTGGTAGGATTGCTGGCAACTGGCATGCTGAGGCATGCATGCTTACACAATGACCGGGTGGGAGTCGCGAGCGATACTGTAGTCGCCGCAGCACTTTGAAGTCGCAAGCTGCTACACCAGTCACAGCTGCTTGCTCGCCTCGCTTTGTCTGTGACACAGGATCCTGATCTACAATCTCGCTCGAAATGCACTTCAACTTCAAGTTGCCTGCTGCATTTATTCTCGCGCCAGCTAGCTCTTTTGGACGGTCCGCTGACTGTCGCACGGCTTACGCGTCAAAGCTGAAGTATGGATTCAGAAACCATACTTCAAAAGCAACGTACGTCATTGCCTGCGCGGCAACGCTGGCGTTGTACGAATGATTGGAACAACGCGCACCAAGGCCTGGCTTCGCCGACGACATTTGGAGCAGCGAGTTCGCAAAAACCTGCTCCGCAACACCAGACATGACTCCTTCTTCCGACCAGGCGACGTCGTGCAGGCTCGGTGGGATGAACGTTGGCTGCTGGGTACAGTAGTGGCGGTCAGGCGCAACTGCAGCGAAGTCGGTGAGTGAGTTTCTGACCTATGACGTGAAGTTTGACTTTGACGTGCTCTAATGAGAAAGCTTGCTGTTGTGTCGGCTACCACTCCGAATATGGTACGTACTGTGGTGACTTAGATGCTCAATTTCACCAAGCAAGAAAGCTATGGCCATACTGCAGTCTCAGAGAGTTTGTTGCATCGCTGCATCCCGCTACCGAGCCTGACTGGCGTGCTGCTCCTGCTGCCCTGTCTGCTGTTCTGGCCCCCGTTGCTGTTGCCTCCCAATTCCGTCTGTTGTGGCTGCTGTGACATCTGGCGCATTGGCAACATCAAACGACCCTGCCCGGGCTTTCCGGCGCTTCTACATTTATCACGACCTGCTGCCAGTTCCAACGCACGAGTACCTTGTGCAGTACCGGTGCTGCTGTGCCCGCCCCGGCACCCCTGATCAGCTGCTCGCCGAGAACCGCTGGCTTGCGGAAGGCAGCCTACGTGACGCGAGCTACAGCAGGGACGAGGGACCCTGCTATGAGGCGCTGCTGCGAGCAGGCGATGCGGGCACCGTCAGGAGGCAGCCCATGACGGACGTGGCCTTTGCGGAACGCTTGCGAGAGGAACGTGCGTTTATGCACGATTGCATCGCGAAAGACGCGGCGGCGCGAAGCGAACGCAGCGCCTCACTGTCTGTAGCTCTGGCGCTGGTGATGGCAAAGCGGCAGGCGCCGGCTCCGCCCTACGCAGGAGCTGCCGGGGCCGACGCAGACTGGTTGGACACGCGCACTGCGTACACTCTCATGCCGTGCTCGCACTACCAGCAACGCGGTAATAGTGCAGATGGGAGCGCTCAAGACGACTGCGTGGTCGCATGCGTGGAGAGCGCAGCGGATGCGCTGCTTGTTGTGATGCCAAGGCCGGTTTGACGGGCACCCACCGCGCTTGTACGGATGTGATGCATTATAATGATGTGAAAGCTTCTTCAAAATCGTTTTCGGAATCCAGCTGTTGCTGCCGCATCTCTGTCAAACCCGTAGCGTTGCGCTCACCGATGGTGCAGCACATGCGTTGTCGCCTTTCTTACAATGAAATTGTGCGCGCGTCGCTGTGGTGCAGCAGAAGTGACACATACATGTTCATGTACAAGGACTATCCATGCCATTTTGCATGTGATACCTGACTAGCACTGACCGTTCTTGCTGAAGAAGTCATGGCCCACTAACATCAATAATCCTGGCCGACTAACATCAATATTACTCCACGCGGACACCACAGCATCTAGAGAGGCACAGGGCAAACTGCAGCTTGCTTTTGCAGTATTTTGCAAAAAGAGCTGCGCAATGCTCAGCTGGTGTGATCACAGGAGCCTTGCAATGTCGATTGTATACTTGATGCTTCCCAATAGCTGAAAAATTGTGTGTGGTTCATGTGCAACACACTGACTGAAGCTGTAATGGCGGAACATGGCGGTAACATTGCCAGGCAAAGCACACAGAAAGGATCACCATGCATGTGTGTACAGACAGTGCTTGCTGGTGCATGACAGTCCGACGTGCCAATGTAGGAAATCATGCAAGGACTTGAACTTCTGACATGGAATGCCTGCATTCATGCAGTATGGCGACAGTCACAAGCGGTCATAGACCAGGTGCAATGCAGGACAGATTGAATTTCGGTTTGAATTGGCTAATGGCCATCTATTGTCCCTTCTCCCGGCGTTCTCTTGCTGGTCCTCTGTGCTGTGATGTTGGCCTTCAAACCAAACAGCACGCCACGCGCAATGGATATGCAAGCTTCCGGCAACTCTGCATGCTCACTCCCACACAACAGCACGGATCGTAGATCGATGCCCGTCAAGCGTGCCTTCGACGGCATCGGCGGCAGCGATTGCCACCTGAATGCATGGTCGGTGCGTGAACGCAGCAGCGGCGCTGTGGCCGCGCCTGCAAAATGCAACGGTGACACCTGCGAAAAAACCTGCATCTTCCACTGTCCACTTGAACAGTGGAACGCGAGGGGCTCTACTCCTCCTCCGCCTCCTCCGCAGCTTCCTCCTTCTCCTCCTCCTCGTCGTTGCCGTTTTCCTCTGCCTTCTCGTCACCCTCCCCCGCTTCCTCCGCGTCCTCGCCCCCCTCCTCCTGACGATGGAAACGCGGGCAGGCCAGGTGTGTTCAGCGAGGTTGCTAGTGGAGTGCATGTAGCATTAAGTGTGCGTTGAAGCAATCCTCAGATGGTGACTCCGGCTTGTACAATGCAGTCAGTCTCGTCGTGTATGGCCTGCTGTGGCAGTGTCTTTGCCTATGTATTTATATTGAAAAAAATTAATGCTTGCATACACCTGCTTCAGAGTACTGCACATAAGTTTGAAGTTTGAGTACAATTCAAGAGTAGTGTGCTACAGTGATCTGACAGACTCAAGAAAGACAGGACTCTTCCAAGCAGCATCAGATCTGTGACAGCAGATGAAGGGTCACACCTCATGCTTGCTGACATGTGACCAGCAATTGCTTATTTATAAAAGTCTGTGCCGCTAAACATCGCCATTTCATGCAGCTAAACGCCGCCATAATGAAGGAAGATTACTGTGAGCAACCAAAACTGTGAAAAAGGTCTTAAAAGCCACTGACACTCCGCAGGCTTCACGCATGTGACTAGGCGCAAGCGTGCAGATATCGCATGCTGTCGTCGTGGAGACAGTCAACTTCAAGTTTGTGTTTGTGGTCAGCCTTAAACAGTTTTTACATGGAAATGCACAATGGCGGTACAGGGTCAAGGAAGCCCCACATGGCAAGTGGAAGGTTGAGAACAACCAGAGCTGCAGCCTCCACCAAATTGGCGCCGGTTTGAATAGTTCCAACTGCTAAGCCCAAGTGACTGTGGCGAACGCGCAAGTTTAGTCACAAGAGTTACTGTTTACTCACAAGGTTTCTCAAGTCTTGACTTCTGAACCCTTGTTCATGTATCATATCATGGGCCTCAATAATGATTGTAGAAACAAGTAAGCCTTGATAGCAGTTGCGCCAAGGCGTGTCTAGTTGCGTGTGACGCCAAACCTCAACTTCAACTGCACCAAGAGGATTTCACACGATGGAACCCCTGAGAGCCTTGCAAGGCAAACATGCAGATCATGTGCTACACAAGTAGGATGGCGTACCTCATCTGCCTCTGCCTTAGCCTCAGCCCCCTCCTCCTCCTCCTCCTCCTCTTCCTTCTCTGCCTCCTCCTCGCCCTTCTTCGCCTTCTTGGCCTTCTTCGCCGCAGGCTTCTTGGCGGCCTTCTCCGGCTGTGACACAAATGCAAATGCGCTGATATCAGAGCACTGTCTGCTAAATTCGCAGGCGTGCATGGCGCGCGTGGTGCTATAGGTGTGTGCAGACTTGACTGTCTAGCAGACGAGATTTGAGTGAACCGACTTGGTTGCTGAGCCAAGCTGAGCAATGAATCAATTTTATTTGTTGATTCAAACTGTTGTCCCTTCCATAACTGTGAAACTGTGTCCGTTGCAAAGAGTCAGCATCCTGTATTGGCAATCAGGGAAGCTGTGGCATTCTCGAACGTGAGACAATCAGAGTACGGCAAGACTTCAAATAGCGTGCTCTGCACGCTGCTGTCAGCTGGATATTTGCAACAAGAATTGCTTTCGTACGTAAAAGACCAACCGCACATATGGAGGCCCACACAAGCTGCAACTGATGATGAAACTCAGACCGTCAACAGTAAAGGGCTGCTCTGTCGGATCACGCACACACCTTTTCCGTCTTGCCGGACTTCTTGGCAGCTTTCGCGGCCTCCTTCTCAGCATCCTTCTTCTTCTTGGCAGCGGCTGCCCGCGCCGGCCCGCCGCTGGCCTCAAACTCATCCTGCCCCTTCTTGGTGAACTTGTCCTTCTCGGACTGGCTCGCCTTGTTCCACAGCTCAGCGATCTTCGACATGATCTCCTTGTTCTGCAGATCTGCAGGATTGCGCGCGCGGCGTGACGGGCGCTGGCGTTACAAGCTGTGTGCAATGCGATGGACTGCATACCAGTGCTCATGATACTACATACCACATGAGTGAGCGGTTGCTGTGAAGTGGTTTTGATGCACATGCAACAAGCGATTGTGCTTTTGTGAAGTGGTTTTGATGCACATGCAACAAGCGATTGTGCTTTTAAAGGTGATGACCTTGCGCAGATGAAAGCAGCGCCACCCACACAGCTCACACTCACCAGCTAAATCTTACGAAAGCTGAATCAGCACTCAGATTGGGCCCTAACAGGTGAATGCAAGAATTTCATCAGGAAGCAAAGAAACAAGACAATGGTGTGGGAGCGATGCTAGTAAATTGGATCCAGTGCCGCTTGTGCTCATCAGTTATGATGAGCTAGGCATCGTGTTAAATCCGGTGCCGCTTGTGCTCATCAGTTATGATGAGCTAGGCATCGTTTTGAAGCCACATGAGGCGTTTTGGGAACATTTGGACAGTCTAGGTGAAAGCTTTCAGAACAAAGAGTGACCCGGAATATGCGGTTTAAAATATTGCCAGGGTAGCAACAGCTTCAACATTGAGCCTCTCTAAAAGCACAGCTGCAGCGAATAGAGGTTGTACCAGGTAAAGCACTCCTGTATCGTAGCGTTCAATGGAGTCATGCATTGTATATTGTGCTAGTGCTGCTGCCAAATGATGAACGGACAGTGGCATCAATTCTAATCAGGTTTGACCAGGTTACGAGGATATCATAGAGACTGCACAAAAGCGCACGTACCTGGGTTCTTCTTCACCACATCAGCGCGCTTGGCTTTTGAAAACATGATGTAGCCTGAGTTGGGTCTGGTGGGCCCCTCCTTCGCCGCTGCCTTGGACTTCTTTGCCGGCTTGTCTCCGCTGTCTGACGCCTTGCGCTTCTGCACAAAGGCAGCGCCGTAATGGAGAGATGCTATCATTAACGCATTTGACGTGTTTGATCGGACAAAGTGGGCTTTGCAGTCACACGTGTGAAATTACTGTAGAACCGTAAAGCTAAGTTGAGGCAATTAATCGGCCTGGTGCTGGAATGTCAGATTGCAGGTGCATTTAATCAAGCATCGCAGCAACAGTGCTGCACATAAGTAAACGGTGTGGTAACAGCATTCTTATGCATATATAATCACCATGCAACAGTTTCATTCATTCACACAAGGTACAATCATGACAAACACATACTGCCACTGATAAAACCATGACAAATGCTCCGGCACGTCTGCGCAGTTCAGCATGTACACATCAGTGTCAAAATCACAGACACTAAACAAACTGCAACAATAGCGATGTGGGAAACCAATTCTATTTCAACAACTGGCACCATGTGACGCCGAGGTTTCCCCAACATCTCTGAGGGGGTTCCCCTCACAACCACACACCTTGCCGGCTGCCTTCTTCTCTGTCACCGAATCCGAGCTGGGGTCAAGCAGGAAGTCGTTGATGCGCTCCGCCATCTCCACCTGCACGCAGGCCGTGCGAGCGCAGCGTATGTGCAGAAGACGGGTTTAGGCGGGGTGATCATGCAAGTACTGTATAATGACAACTAAAAACCTGCAGGAGCGCCTGCAGCGACTTGTGAAGGACGGGAGAAGAGAAACTGTGCAGGAGTCAGCGACTGAGATGCTACACGCCATAATAATTTGGGCACGTGGATTGCTATCCTGGCCTGATGTCAGTCATTTCTGAAACGCATGCTGGCAGCACAGGCACCAATATGCAACAGACTAGCAATGACTAGTAGTTGGACGAAATTCAACAAATGCCTAATATGCAAACAAATGGGCCAGCGACATGCACAGCTACTGACACAAGATCCTGTCACAGACAAGGAAGGGCGATATTGCGCCCGTGTCTAGGCCACAAATTCTTGCGCCAGTTGCTCGAAGACTTCTGGGGCGCAAGCGTCAGGGGTTTCATGCATCGGTGCAGGGCTGGTGCTCTGTGGCTCACATTGAATCTCTGTAGCTGATATTGAATGAGTGGAACATGGTTGTTGCGGCGTTGACTGCCTTGCAGCAATGATGAACAAGTGTTAAACGGGGCTCAACTGCGTCTTGCCTTTGTTCCTGACACATGCAGCGCCAGCTGCTTGCACATGTCCTTGGTGTGCTTGCTCTGGGCCAGCTTCTCCAGACGGGACTCGTTGTTCGGGTCATCCTGGTGCAGTTAAAGGGGCACAGTCACAGGACTTCATTATGAGCACGCTCAGCCCAAGTGGAATAGCACAGATCTGATCAATGGTGCGTGATGCGATGATGAGCGGGTTCATCTGCTGAAGAGAGTGCCAACGTCTTTGAAGAACACTTGGTTCGCTGGCTTGCCCAGCATGGCTGAGGACAAATAAACCAATTGGAGTATGACACCATGACGAGCTGAGCAAGTTCACAACACGGCCAGCCCAGAGATTCAAATAACCAGAGCAGCGCCAAAAGTGCGAAAGTGCGGATGGCTGACAGCGCACGACCCTTTCCGAATCGAAACATCGACAGTGCCAGGCCAGTGTCTCACCTTGGCGAAACCGTGAAACTTCCTGCTCCCATTTTGCCCCAGCGTGGCAGCAACAAAGGCGACAGCCGACGGCAGCACAGGCAAGAGCGAAATGGTGAGAACAGCGCACCAACTGCCGAAAAATGGAGCCGGCGAACGATTTGTTGCGCATTCATCACCACCAGGAAAAAATTTCAAGGCACCGGAATCCACTCACTTGATTGTCCTCCTGCGGTGGCCATCCTTGCCTGGTCTGCCGAAGAGTATGGAGTGCAAGGGCTTGAGTTCCTCCTCTGACGCTGCCTTCAGAGCCTTTTCCACTGCAACGATCTCTCCCAGGACCTCACCGCTGCCCTCTGGGATGGTGACGCTTGCGGCCTCCTGGATGCGTTTGATGGAGCGCAATGATGGGAACGAGATGCACAGGGTCAGCACATCGCCTGCTGGATTCGATTGTGCAGAAGAGCTTCAACTGCGCTTGAACAGCGCACGAAGCCTCCACACGACGAACACCCCGCTGACAAGGCGCAAATGAGACCTCAGGGAGATTGACAGGCAAAAATTCGAGTTGTTTAACGGCAGCAGAGCCACAGGCGTGCGCACGCGCCCTCTGTGGGGCCCACAGCTCAAAGATACGTGCATCCGAAAAGTTGCCTCACCTTGACTGGAGCCTCTGTCGGTGTCATCCTGTCCACTGCTTTGCGGTCCCTGGTAGGCCTGGACATGATTGCAGAGTCTTTTGGCGCAGATGGCGTCTGTGCAAGGTGTGTGCACGGAGCTCAAGATGAGAACGCAAGGCAGGCTATTATACATACCCCATGATTTGGCGCGAAGTGAAGTGAACACAGACGTGCTGATGAGAAATGCTATGGTGATGCAGCCAACATCACCTTTAAAATGTCAGAGAGTCTCGTTTGCGGACAGGCTGCTTCTCAACAAGTTTACACCAACACCAGTCAAGTGCACTGCCATACCTCAGGTCGCCCCAGGGAACCCTCCCAAGAGCAAAGTGATCAATGGGCATCAGACACTGGTGCTGAGGAGCATTCAAATGACAAGACAAAAGTTATAGTGGTAAACACTTGCATGCTAATAACAGCAGAGCTGGCGGCATGTTGGAAACAAGTCATTACTGGATGTGAGCTGCTTTGGACGTTTCAGCTACACACGGGAGCAGTTTGTGTGATGGATCAAGATGCTGGCATGGCTGATCGATCGCATCGTGCACAAGACAGTAGAGAAGGAGCAAAGCAAGAGAAGAGCTGTTAACGACACATGTATGGACTGCAAGATGCCGACGCTCTCACCACGCGTCAATGTCCCGACAGGCTGTGATTGACACTAATGCTACTCGATTGCCTGGGACTGTGGCGATGCCACAGTGGCACAACATGTCACACACTCTTCTGATCCGCTATACATTATGAGACGTGCTTCAAGATCAGGCCGCGCTCGCCGCTGACTCGACTCTTCAAACGCGCCAGCACACAGTACATGCATCCCCAACACCTGCTACCCCCCAGACCTAGCCACTGCGCCGAGCCTCTAGCCTCTCCATCCCCTGCAGCTGTGGAGCCAGCTGCGCGCACGAATAACTTCAGAAGATGCCCACCAGCGCACCCCACACACCCCCTCCCCCTACCCCTTCTCTAGAGATAGGACCCGTCTGTGCTGGTGGTGGCGGGCCGGCGCAGCTGCGCCGCGGGCGTCAGCCGCGGCGGCCGCGTGTCCTTGGGCGCGCACAGGCGCAGCGAGGCCTCCCACAGCGCGCGCTGCGCCGCCGTGTCGCGCGCGTCCGGCGACGGCGTCACCTCCAGGAGCTTGTTCCAGTACGTGCCGCCCTCGACGTTGGGGCCTGCAGCGGCGGTGGCAGAGGCGGCGGCCGTGAGGGGAGTGAGTAGGGGGAATGGCATCGGTGCGATGGCACGCAACGTGGCGGAGCGAGCTGGCGCAGTGAGCAGAGGGGATGTGCTCGTGCAGGCGTAGCTCACAAGCATCACATTGCGGAGTGCGGCATGTATGAGCACTGCGACCGTCAGTTGCGGCGAGCAGCGCTAAGCAGGGCTTGTGTGCAAGTGGCGTCGGCCAGTCTGAGTTGCAGTAGCACAACTCAGCCCAGTCCATGCATGCCCAGATACGGCTGCATCAAATCGAGCATTGACTTCTTGATTGCTGCCCCGTGTAGCAACCAGCGGTCACAACATCAGCGGATGTGGCGGTCGCAAAGTCACTTGCTGACCAACTGCTGCAACAAATGGACAAGATCTGCACACAACTCTAACTTTCAAGACAACGCCAATCATTGGATTGTCACTGAAGTGTCTTCAATGATGTGTACTTGACCATGCGTGAAGACAACGCTAAATATGGCAGCACCAATCTGTACGTGTGTGTCCGTCTGCCTCCTGATATTTACATCACCCCCATGCCTGGCAGCAGGGTTGCGGTCCATGGCTACGCACGGCGTGATGCTGACACACTATGCAAGTCCTTGACATACACAGCGGTCAGCATGTCACACAGGCAACCAATGAGAGTGGTACGTACCAAGGACAGCTGCAGCTAAAGATTGGCCGGCCTGGTCCACCGGCGTGAGTATTGGCGACAGCAGCGCATACAAGACGCGCAGCAGCTTGCTGTGTCTTGTTATCGCTGTCCGGCACAACCCTGACGCAGCATGGAGAGAGGGGGGGGCAGCATTGGCATCGAAAAACATCACAGACACAATGATGGCCTCTAAAGACTGAAAGTATCTGAAAGTATCAGGAGATGGATGCAATGTGGTGCAGCGCATGACGAAGTGACAGGAGACATGTTGAGCGTCAGCTGCACCTGGTCTTGCATGTTGACACCTTGGCATTGTACGTAAAGCGGAGGGGACGTGGCACTTACCAATGTTGTTACAATCCAACATTCTGCAGCTGCTATGTGAATACACTCAACGACACTCACACGGCCACCGCTGCAGTGGTACTATGTACCTCTAGAACTTGGTAGGCATAGGTAATCTTTGTCCAGCACCTCTTCTACTGCAAGCACTTGACCAAACAGAGCGCATGACTGAAGCGCAAGGGGAAAAAAAGCAGCACTGCTGCTGCTGCTGCTGTAATGCTTGAGTCGGATGCCATTCTCACCAGGTCTGACCGCGACGGCGGTGATGCCGAGCGTGCCCTGTCGCCGGTGCAGCTCCGACACAAAGAGTATGTTGTACAGCTTGGTGTTGGCATACATCTGCCACGGCCCGCAGGTCTTGTCGTTGTACAGGTGGTCCGGCTCAAAGCTCCCCCAGCGGTGCGTGCCGCTTGACACGACCACCACGCGCGATGACCTGCCCAGCTCTGCCAGGTGCAGCAGCAATAAGGGCAACGTGCAACGAATGAATGAATAAGTGAGTGAATGGGTGAGTGAGTGAGTGAGCGCAGCAGAGTTTACTGCTCTGCGGCGCTGTGGTTCTCGGTTGCGTGTGTGAGCAAAAGCATTAGCGCATTCACGGCAGAGTATAGAACGCGAAGGACTGCCCGGAATCCGCAGACCGTGGTTGCATGCGTTGCAAGGCAGCTCTGATGCAGTGCTGAACGACACTTATTTCTACAAGACACTGTTAGTAAACATAGGTGCAGCTGAGCTGTGCATGCGCATTCACGCACCTTTTGCCGCGGCCTTCATGTTGGGTAGCAGCAGGTTCGTCAGCAGGAACGGCGCCAGGTGGTTGACCTGTATCGTCAGGTCGTGGCCGTCTTTGGTGAGCTGCCGCGGCGCGCCCATTACCCCCGCGTTGTGCACGATGCTGCTGACGGGCCTGTCGCCGATGGCCTGCTCGGCGAAGGTCCTGACGGAGGCAAAGTCGGCCAGGTCCAGCTTCTGCGGAGAGCGGCCCGGCGCGCAGCAATTGGTGTTGACGTGCTGTGTAATCTGTCATAGTGAAGGCGTAGGTCATGCTAAGCAGGTGCGACTGATGGCACCAAAGGATGTGACGTCCCCCCCATGGGAGTTGACGTTGAGCAAAACGTCTGCTCGCCGCCAACATGCACTGTGCGCTCACGAAGTTGTCTAAGTGGTGCTGCACAGGATTGCCTGCGCATGGAGCGCATTTTCTTATAGCCACTGAAGTCTACTCCACAGCTCAGGAACAGGATTGGCAGTGGCGGCAGCAGCTGTATGTATGGCTGCTGCTGTGCATGTACTGACAGACAGAGGTGCTTAGAGAGTCAGCCCTTCACTTACCCATTGTGTTTGACAGCTGCAGATGCCCCACCTGGCGAGCATTCAACCGCATTGAGATATTGCTGACAACGATGCATTGGCAATAAAATCAGGTCATCTAAGCAGCTCAACTGTGGTGGTCTCTACATTCTGACGCAAATACTTTGATGCATGTTGGGAACACTGATGGCACATTGTGGCTTCATCAGCCAGGCTGCTGTCCTGCTGCCAAGTGAGGTTTGCCTCGCAATCATGACTGTTGATAATAAATAGCAGCGGTCGTAGTTTGCAGAAGTTTACTAGAAGCACTGCTTGCACGAATCCCTGTGTGCAACCAGCACCTTCTTTTCTGACATGAACGTGCTGGCTTCGAGCACAGCCGTTCTTGTGCGATAATGCTTGAAATATGGTTACCGACCAGCCTGCCGCATGTGAAAACCGTCCACACAGCAATGTTGCTGCCATGATACAATCTGACCTTTTGCATGGGCTTACCGCCACAGCGAAAACTTGGATCGATGAAGCGAATTGATAATGACCTAGGTCTGCGTTACGACATGTATTGAAAGCAGGGAACAACAATGCCCTGCGTCACGTGCTTCGACGTTCTTCATCGTGTTACCTGGCACTCAAGGCTCGCACCAGGATGTACCTCCAAGATCTCCTCTACAACAGCAGCTCCAGCCTTCACATCCCGGCATGCCAGTATCACGTGCGTCTTTGTCGCCGCAAGCGTCTTCACGCATTCGCGTCCCAGGCCAGAGTTGGCTCCTGTAAGAATGCAGAGGGGCAGATTGCCTAGCACCTTAAGTACCGCAGGTGTGGAAAGCCCCTCGCATGCCGTGCGCGCCAGCAGCAGCGCCAGCAAGCAGAGCACGAGCCGCACCTGTAACAATGCAGATTGGCAGATTGCCTAGCACTTTAGGTACCGCAGATGTGGAAAGCCCCTCGCATGCCGTGCGCGCCAGCAGCAGCGCCAGCGGCAAGCAGAGCACGAGCCGCATCCGCTGACTCTCCTTTCGGCGGCGCGAACTTCAACGCATCCTCAACCGTTGAAGTTTGCCTGAGAGACGTGTTGGGCTGGCGCGGCGCTGTGTGGAGCCAGAAGCGCGTTGATATGGAGGGCTAGCCGCCTCAGGTTAAGCGTCGATGACGCTGACACTTCAGGACGTTGGTGGAGGACGCGATGCCGTCTTCGACCCCGCGAAATCCGTGTCGAAGTACACGATCAGCAGTGAGAAGGCGATTGTGCTGCTGAATGCCATCGTGAGTACGCCACGTCGTACTGCTTTCGAGCGAGATCAACATCATACAGATCGATGATCCATGTCGATGTTGGCTTCAATCAGAACTGGCCTACTACTTGAGACTCAATTTGCACAAGCACTACAGATGCTGCAGTATATCACTCGGTGTGATTTTTGCAAACAACACATGGCCGAAATTAATTCGAGTTATGATATCGTAGTACGAAGGCACCGCAGTAATGCGTGTACGCTGTCTAACGGGCGAACGTTCTTCGAGCACCAGCAAGATGCAGCCTCCATGGCATCAGCCTTTCCTATCTCAAAGTCCGACAATTAATGCAGAATGATCAGCACACACAACGCCCGACTTTGTTGCCTAATCAGACAGCAGCCTGCGCTGGCCACGCCGCTGTCACATATGCACGGTTTTAGGGAAGTCATTGGCTCTTGTTACATCCCTGTTGTGAGCAACCAAGTGTACTGCCGTTTGCGGTTCTCGTAACGCTGCGCCGCAGTTCTCGTCTTCATGAAAAGCTGTGGTCATGAAAAGCAACAGCTCAGCACTCATGAGCTCCATGAATTTTCATCAGCGAACGACTCACTTCCACTGTGTAGCCGTCTCACCGCTACACGCGCTGCCACCGCTCGTATTCACTGCGTCTCCATGCACCACTCAGTCTGACTACTCGTCACTGACGCCACGCGCTCCACGCCTACACCACAGAATGCACGGCATCCCTGCCTCACGCTCTCTCTCTCTGCTGCTATCCACGTGCCCCCCGCCGCGCGCGTCGCCAGGCCGCCTTCTGCGTCAACACGCTCATCTCCGCGGTGAGCCCGTTCTTCCCGCAGTACGCCGTCATCTCCCTCGGCGCGAGCGGCGAGCTCGTCGGCCTCTGCCTCGCGGCGTTCCCGCTCGCCTCCATGATGACGGGGTCGCTCGCGGGCTGGGCGTGCTCGCGCCTTGGCCGCGGCGCCGTCGCCATGGCCGGCGCTCTCGCGCTCGCGGCCGGCACGCTCGCGTTCGGGCTGAGCGGCACCATGCCCCTGTGCATGGCGGCGCGCGCGCTGCAGGGCGCGGGCGCGGCGGCGATCAACATCTCCACCACGGCGCTCATGATGTCCGTCATGCAGGCCGACTTCAAGAGCGGCCTCGCCATACAGCAGATGTTCGTGGGCCTAGGTGAGGGCGGGCGGCACGGCGTGCGGTGCGTCGTGTGCTGGACTCCAGCGTGGCGCTCATTTGCAGACCGCGCAGCCTTGCCATCCCTGTGCCACATTTGTGGTCCGGTCACGGCTGCGCTGATCCCCTCAGGCCTGCACCAAAGAGCGGTGAAATGCGGCTTTCATGTTTCAACGCTGTGCCTGCCGCCCCTCAAAATTTGGACTAGAAGCTCTGGCATGACGTGCAGCGCCACTCATGCACGCACCCTTTCGCGTCCCCCCCCCCCCCCCCCCCCCACCCCCTCTCGGCGTGCAGGCTACATCCTTGGCCCGAGCCTCGGCGGCGGCGTGTACGAGCTCGGGGGCTTCGAGGTCACTTTCCTGGTGCTCGCCTGCCTGCCGCTCACGCTGGCGCTCGTCATGCCGACGCTGCTCAGGGCCGCGGGCCTGCCGCTGGGCCACCGCAATCCCCCCTCCACGGTCCCCACGGCGCCCGCCTCTCCGGCGCAGGGGGACGCAGAGGCGTCGGGCCTCGAAGACGCAACGTGTCCCCCTACTGCTGCTGAGGGCAAGGCGGCAACGCCGCGGCCGTCATGGCGCGGCGCGCTGCTGCTGGTGCTGCGCAACGGCGGCGCGCTCGCGTGCTGCAGCTGCGCGCTGCTGTTCAGCGCGGCGTTCGGCTTCCTGGACTCGACGTTCGAGGACCACCTTGAGCAGTCGCTGGGCACGACGCCGTTCACGACGGGGCTCACGTGAGTTTGCGCTTGTGAACGGGGCTCACGTGAGTCCGCGCATGCCTGCCTGCCTGCCTGCACGTCTCCCGCTTGATGTCTGTGAGCCGGTGGCACCGCCTGCAACTGGCCAGGAATGCAGCCGACGCACGCTGCAACGGTGATGCGAGAACCACGCGTCACCGCTGCAGCGGACAAATGCTGTAGTTGCCACATGCACGCGGCGCCACTGATCTCGCCGGGGTTGCAGGGACCGGTCATGCTGATGAGGGTCGAGGACTCTCGTCCCCCTCTCATCCCCCCCCCGCCCCCCCCCGCAACCGCGCCGCAGGTACTCCCTCCCGGCGGTCACGTACTCGCTCGGCTCGCTGCTGACGGTGCCCGTCGTCGACCGCGTCGGCTTCCAGCGCTGCATCATGGCCGGCCTCGTCGTCATGGCCGCGGCCATGTGGCTCATCGGGCCGCTGCCGCTGCTCGGCTTCGTCTTCTTCGACCGCGCCGTGACGTGGGTCATCTGGATCGCGGCGCTGCTCGCGCTCGGCCTCGGCATCGCGCTGCTGCTCGTGCCGTCGCTGCCGGCGATGCAGGCGTCGGTTGGTCTGCGGCGCGGCGCCGCGGCAGCGGCAGGGGCGGCGGAGGAGGACGAGGCGATCTCCGACGCGACGTCCACCGTGTACACGGGATTCATGAATGCAGGTATGTGTTGGGGATTTGTGTTCGCGTCATGGGGTCTGGTGTCGGCAACGAGCTGTGCATGTGCGCTTTCTTAGGCGCCGTTGTGGGTGTGATCGACGCACTGCTGTCGGTGACTTGAACTTGGCTGTACTGTACGTGACGCGCTCGTTCGTGTGATACACGTCGTGCCGGTCAACCACGCTGGTACACGCAGCCCTGTGTAGCTTTGCGGCAGCGTCATCTGCACTTGAAACTGGCTAGAGCCGACCATGACGTGCTGCAGCTCAGGCTGCACATGCAGGCTGCCATGAGCCACGCGCTACTGCGTTGCTGCCACGCCCACGCAAATTCTGCAACTAAATGCTGCTGCACCTCCCCCTCCCCCCCCCCCCGGTCCCGCAGGGGAGGTCCTCGGGCCCGTCATCGGCGCGAGCGCCGTCGCGCGCATGTGGCAGGTCAAGGAGGTGACGTGCACGCTGTCAGACGAGGAGTGCGCGAGCGGCTTCGCGTGGGCCGCCAGTGCGTTCGGCCTCATCATCCTCCTGTGTGCTCTAATGATTTGGTGGGCAGTGCCGCGCCACCTCGGCTGCGCGCGCGCGCATGCGCCCATGCCCGCGCCGTCCAAGCCGCCCGCCAAGCCCACCGTCCAGCGCGCCGCGGCGCTCAAGGGGGGGAAGGCGCACGCGAGCGGCGGCGGTGGCGGCGGCGGCGCGGCGCCGGCGGTAGCGGCCGCGCACGGCAGCGCCGTCCCGCTGCGGCAGGCGCTGCTGCAGGAGGAGCCATGACGGGGATACCGGGCAGCACGGCACTCGCTGCAGTGATGACACCGTGTCGCAGCCACGAGTGAAATTGTGTGCACGCGCCGCTGCTAGGCGGAGCTAGAATAACGGATGCAGCGCGCGCAGCCCTGGGTACTGTGCATCACACAGGCCAGCGCTGCGCCATGCAAGCCCCTTGGACCGAATGGAGGTTTGTCAGGGCGGCAGTCGGGCGCTGATGCAGTGCGGGGGAGGCGTTACGCCGCTGCCGCTGCTGCTGCTACCACCACAGGAGCCTGGACTACCAGCCGCAGACGTGTTGTGCCGTCTTCCGCTTACTAGATGTGTGTACACCGCCGCTGCCGGCTGGCAGCGTGCGTGTTACGTGTTTGTTTTGGGCATTTGGAGTGTGTGTGTGTGTGTGTGGCATGGGTTTGTATATAGCATGCGCCCTCAGTGCTCAGCACTGCCGCTGCCACCTTCGCGTCATGCTCATACGTCACAGCGGTGCTGCTCAGGCCGCAACGGCGTTCGACAGGATGCGCATTAAGAGCGCAGCCGGCATGGCACTGCAAGCCTTTAATGTTGATGTCGCTTGCGTCCGCAACGCAGGAACCAGGCTACATCCTGCTGCTGCGCCTGCGCTATCAAGGGCATATTTGCCAGTAGTTTCGGTTTGCTGTAACATGAAGCTCATCAGCTTTCTGCGCATTCCTGTGTGTGCGTTTCACCATACGAGTGGGGGCGCATACAATGAGATGTCGGCAGGATGCCATCACCATTCAGATCTGTGGGCAATTGATAGCGTTGCTGTCTGCTACTTGTGCTTTCAAGTATGCACCAGCGCCAATGCTCGCCGATGCGTGTGATGTGCTGTGCCACGATCATGCCAAAGGCATGGGCAAGCAAGGCAGCAGGAGACATACACATGCAGATGATGCCCCCATGAGGCAAGTGAAAGATAATTCCAGTAAATTAAGAGCCGCCCTGTGGTCCGTTCGGCATCATGGATGCCTCCATCTCCTTTGTCTTGCTGCCCACCACCTCCTGCGCACTGAGGTACTTGTGTACGCAGCGGTCCACGCACGACATCTCCCCAACGCTCAGGTCCCCCTCCTTCATATTTGCTATGCACTTGCTAAAGCACGAGTCCACCATCTTGTTGTATAAGTCCGTCATCATCTCCACCTCCGTCTTTGCCATCTGCGCATGCAGTCAGCGCAAGGTGCATGCGTTTAATCAAAGCACATGCAATCACTCCTGCGGTCACAAGGGCCGGCACTTGTAAAAGCGCCGCAACATCAGTCCTGATAGGCCCGGTCAATCAGCATGGGGTCTCAATGTAAGCCAAGGCATGTTACTTCAGTGCGCCGCGCTGCTCCCCATGAGCGCATGGCAGAAATGCCACACACACGCGCAGCGCCAGTCATGCTGACAAGTATGTCAGCCTGTGTCGGTGCAGTCATGCCTGCCATGGGTCACCTGCCGCTACCAATCACAAACCTCAATCGAACTGGAGTCTTAGCGTTGCTGCTACTTTCAGATCGTCTATAGCTGTGTGCAGACACACTTGGGCACTGCTGAGCAGTGCCGGAAACGGACGCAACTGCAGCAGCAGCTTGGTGGTCCGCATTGCATAGCTCGGCTTATTGAGCACGATTGAAGCAGGGGCGCGCTGACAGCAAAGCAACTGCTTGACATCATATTGAATCCGTTTTAGGCTGGGCAACTTCCGAACTAAGGGAGTTGTGCACAAGCGAGGCCTGGTGCGTGCGTTGTGGCGCAGCACTAGGATGACAGCAATGCCACAACGTATTCCAGAAGTGCAAACTTGTCATGCACATTTACTGGCCAGGTGTTTCTGACATCAAGCTGGTCAGGATTTTGATGACATCATGTCAGAGTGCCAGCATTTGGCGTGGAGCATTTCTCGAATTGAAGGTATTGAAGTTTCCTCATGACTTCTGCAGGCTACCGGCTCAGATGCTGAAGAAAATGCACGCAGCTCAAGGCTCCGTCGCTTGAACCAGCACACGCCACATAGAAAGTGCGGTTTGGCAGCGACATCAATGGACACCACGAGGGCTCACCTCTACTTTGTCTGGTCCCTGCTGCTGTTCGGGTTCTTTACTAAACCAGCTCATGGTCAGCTGCTGCTTTTTAGCACAAGGTGACCTTTGAGGCTCTGTAGTAAGCGTGCGTCCTGCCCCTCCTCCCTCTCGTGTGCCTTCTTACACTTCAAGACCACTTCCAAAAAAACTTCAACTCCCATTGTAACTGTAAACGGAAGCAAATCTGTGAGTTGTGTCATAACACCCATAGCTGGGGTGTCGATGACGCCATCTTGCCACCAACAGCGGCTGCAGTGAGGGTATGTTGGCGTTTCCCAGCGGAACAAATGTAATCACTGCGTAGGCCCGGAAATGCAATCTGACGATCCTGCTGCAGCTGATGCTGCAGCAGAGCCGGCAGCTGCTGCCGCCCACGCCTTCACATGGACTGACATCGCGGGAGCTCTGGCAGGAGCAGGGTTAGCACGTGGACGACCCAAATGGCGGGGCATCAGGATCGTCGATACTGTTTTTATAGGGCCCGACGGCGCAGTGGAGAGGTGGGTCTTCACCGCCAAGTCGGGGGAGGCGACTGCCAAGAAGCGAGCTGAGGGGAGTGACAAAATAGTTGACAGGTTTACGCGCTTCGCGCTGGCCAATCCACACAACAAAGAGCAGCTTGTGGCGGTGGCCACCTACAGGGATGGCACCAGGCGCGCTCTGTCGAGGAGCGAACTGACCGCAGCACTGTCGGCGGGGAACGAGCGCGATGACGGCGCCATCGCCTGGGTGCAGTGTTTCCTGCGGCCCAGGGCAGGCCACAACTCATTTATCCGGTGCTCCTGGCAGGCGCAGCACGGCCAGGTGAAGTCCGTGTGGGTGTCGCCACTGTACGCGACGGCGCCGGACGCCTGCGCGCCGGAGCGCGAAACGCAGCTCCTCGCCGCCGCCCACCTCCACGCGGCGGCGCTGGAGAAGGTGCGGTCGGACGTGACGGCGGCGCTGCAGCAGCTGGCGGCGTTCCTGCACACCGCGCTCGGCGCGGAGGTGGTGGAGGCGTCCGCCGATTTCATCGTCGATGACAACGGCCAGGTGTGGCTGAGCGCTGTGCAGCGAGCAACGGCAGCGCCGGCGGCACCGCAGAACGCGGTACCGGACGCTGCGACGCGCTCGCAGAGGCACGCTGTGCCGGCCTTGGCGCCTGCCGCAGAAGCGCGGAACTCCGGCACAGGCGGCGGCGGCGGCGCAGGCCTCATATACCGCACGCCGAGCGGCGTCTACAGCGCGCGCTGCCGCCTGGAGGACCTGCGCGGGCTGGCGGCGTGGCGGCAGCGCGGTGACGACGCGCGCGTCTGGGAGATGTCCGCGCCCGTCGGCGGCAGCAGCGCCGGCGCAGCCGGTGCTGCTGATGATGCGGACGGCTATGAGGCACTTCGAGAGGAGCGCCACCAGATGGCAGCGCGTGGCGTGCTGCTGGCGATGGAGACGCAGGCCTTCCTGGAGGGGGATGCCACCGATGGCGGCGGCGGGGGTGCCGCTGTGGGAGGGGTGGGGACGGAGGCATATGCGCAGGCGTGGCGAGAGGCGGACCGCGCCGCGCAGCTGCGGCTTGCGTCGGCGAACCCTCAGGTGCGCGCGTGACGGCCGTCGGGAGGATGCCAGTTGTGCGGTTGTGGCCACGCTGCATTTGGTAGCGAGCGAGGCCGTTGCTATTATGGACATTCTGTATGGCAGGTGAATGGAAACATCTGTTGCGGAGCAGACACGGTGATGTGGTAGACGTGCGAGCGCATGGTTTCAGAGATGCTCCATCGTACAATCCCATGCTTTTACCCGAATGTGGTACAGCAGCCTGCACCTGCCTAATTGCATGTAGCAGACCAAGGCTTTGAATGTTACAGGGCGCCATTGCCGCCAACAGGCAAAGACAATGCTGCAACTGCATCCAGACGATCGAGTCGGCATTTAGCGAGCTATTCCGCGTTCTGTAATCATCCTGCAACCCACCCCTGGAGCACCTGCACTAACGCTGAGTTGGTGCCTGAAGAGCGTCAAGCCTTGAACGCGCGTCTGATGCTGCATCGCTTGAGCTGCGCATTGCAGTTGGCGTTCTTCACATGTGACCTTCCCGCGACCCCACCCTCTTAGGCCTATTACGCCAAGGTCTCCGTGTGCGGCAACTGCCGCCGCATTGTCCAGCGCCTCGACGCCATCCGCGCCGCCAGCTTCGGGCTGCCGCAGCCGACGACTGCTCCCATCGACGGCTCCGCAACGCTCCGCTCGCACTCGGCCCCCCTCAAGCGCCCCCCCGATGACGCAGCGAGCGGCTCAGCCAGGGCGGCGGCGCCGTCGTCCGCGCGCTCCGGGGACCAAACGCAGCAGCAGGCTGGCGGGGACATGAAAGCCGCAGCTGCGGGGCCCGAGCAAGGCGGCGGTAGAAGGGACGCTAGCCCCACCACTGCTGCTGCTGCTGCTGCTGCTGCCCTCACGGATGAGCCGCTGGCGCTGCAGCACCCGGCCGCGGCGCTGTACGGCGCGGCCGCCAAGCCGCGCGCGCGCAGCAAGGCCGGCGGTGGCACGGCAGCGGCGCGGCGGAAGGCGACGCCCGCAGCAGCAGCAGCGGCCAAGGGTGTGAGCCCCATCGTGCTGGCGCAGTTTGCGGCGGAGCGCGACCGCGCGGCGCGCGCGCACGACGCCGCTGCGCTGCCGCCGATGACGCCGCAGCAGCCCGACATGGCGCTCGCGCAGCCGGTGGCGTCCCTGTTCTCGTACCGCGGCGCCGCTGCGGCGGCGGCGGCAGCGCCGGCTGCAGCAGTGGGGAGCAGCCGCCGCGGGTCCAGCGCGGGCACCGCCGGCGCAGCGCCGCAGCGCCAGCCGCTGCTGGAGCGGCTGGAGCGCGCCGCGTCGGACCTCGCCATGCGCAGCGCTCAGGCGGAGGGCGAGGAGGCGGGCGGGTCCGCGGCGGAGGCCGAGTTCCGCGCGCGCACCACCGCCGCCGCCGCCGCTGCTGCCTCCGCCGCCCTCCACGCCAGCGGCCACGCGGGCAGCGGCGGCGGCGGCGTGGGGGCCGAGTCCGGCAGCGGCGGCGCGCCCGCTGTGGAGGCCGCCTTCGGCGCCGCGTTTGCGCGCGCCGCCGCGGGCGTCGGCAGCAGCGGCGGCGGCGGCGGCGGCGGCGCGGCGGCGGCGGTGTGCGAGGCGCTGCGGTCGCGCGTGGCGGCGCTGGAGGGGGAGAGCGCGGGGCTGCGGCGGCGCGCCGCGCAGCTGGAGGCGGAGCGCGCCGCCGAGGCGCAGCGGGGGGAGCGCGCGGAGCGGCGGCTGGCGCAGGTTGGTGAATTGAGGGTAGAGGTGCTGCTTCCCTCACTGTTTGCGTCACGGCTGAATGATGGGCCTCTGCATCTCTCGACAGTTTGCAAGCGAGTGTGCGTAGGCAGGTCGGCAGGAGAGGGCTGCCGTTGGGTGCATCAGCAGATATGTTCCGGATGCAAGCGTGCCCATTGGCGATGCACGTCAATGCATCACCACAGCGCCCGGCGGCGCACACGGCACAAGTGCAGGTCACCGCAGATGACACGCACGCGGTCAACTTGCAATATCAGGCATGCCAACTGTTGTCATGGCAGCTGCACACCTTGCAGCAGTCACATACTTCCACAAAATGACCGCAATAGCCCTCCCACGGCAGTAACTTCTCACGCCCCCCCTCCGCCCCTCATAACCCCCCACCCCTCACAGGCGCAGCAGGAGTTCTCGCGCGCCATGGCGGAGAAGGACGAGGACCACGCCACGCGCGTCCTCGAGCTGCAGGAGCGCCACAACCGCGCGCTGCAGCGCCACCTCCAGTCCGGCCCGCCCTCTGTCACCGCGGCGCTGTCGCCGCAGCGCCCCGCCTCCGCCTTCGGCTCTGCCACCGCGGCAGCAGCGGCAGCGCCCACGGAGCTCCTCGCGCAGGTGCGGCGCCTGTCGGCGGAGCTGGAGGCGCAGCGCGCGGCGGCGGCGGCAGCGCGCAGCACGGCGGCGGCGGAGCGCGCGCGCGACGTGGCGGCGGCGGCCGCGGCGTCCGCCGGGGAGGCCGCCGAGAGCCGGCGGCGCGCGCAGGCGCTGGAGGACCGGTCCACGGCGCTGGCGTCGCAGGTGCGGAGGATGCTGGGGGGTTAGGGTGAGGGTTAGGGTTAGAGTTAGGTTTAGTGGAGCAGAGGCACGCGGCTGCAGCAGTTGTGGGAGGGGGCGGCGGCAATTGAGCTGGAAGGGGGGGGGGAGGGCAGCTTGCGGCCGTCGTGAGCAGACAGCTCACGGGGCGCTTGGCGCAGCTGCGGCGCCACGCGTCACTGCAAGCTCTGCGCACAAGGCAGATGCGCAGTTGGCGCAGCGGGCGTTGCGGCACGATGATGTCACTCACCCAAACGCAGCTGCCGCTGCGGCGATGGCGCCAGCGACACCGAGCGAGAGCGACACAGCAGCGCTGATCACTGCCCCCCCGCCCCCCCCCCCTTTGTGCTCACCGCCGCCGCCATTGCCGCCGCGCGACTGTCCGCAGATGTCGGAGGCGGCGCGCCAGATCAACCTGCTCAACGTGCGGCTGGAGGAGACGGAGCGGCGCCGCGGCGCTGCGGAGGCGGACGCAGAGGCCGCGCGGCGCGAGGCGGGCGTGCTGCGGCAGGCGGCGGCGCAGGTGGCCAGCATGGAGGGGCAGGGGGGGGACGCGGGGGGGGAAGGGGGGGGGGGGCTTGCCGCCACGACGGAGGCGAAGCTGCGCACGCTGCAGAATAAGGTACTCCCACAATGAGACAAGAAATTTGAAGTAGGCGCTGACTACAGTGGCGGGGGGTTGCTGTATTGCTGAGCACTGGGGATAGCAGGAGGCACAGTATAGGAGGGTTTGCAGGTCACTGGCGTTGCGCTGCAGACGCAGTGCCGGTGGTCTCCGTGCTTGTCGCTTGTAGTACTTGCATATCACAACGTTAGGCGGTGCAACCATGCGTTCAGCTTTGTTGAAACGTTGTGGACGGTAACGTGTGCCTGTGCAGCGATGATGAGCGGTGAGACGGGTGACCCTCCCTTGAACTCATGTTGAACTCATGTTGGTATGCTCTCTTCTCAGCACAAAGAATGCACAGCCATGACTAGATTTTATGTGGGTATACATAGATCTGATACAATAAGGGGACACGTCCAAGGTCGTCCTTGCAAGATGCAGCAGACTGTACATGGCACGTAACGCACCAGTGCCGCAGATCCTGCTGCAGTGCTTTGACAGTGTTGCACATCATGTACTCCTGAAAAGTAGTGGTAATTCGGTGAGGAGAGAAGCTTGCAAGACGACACCACTGCACAGCGCAGAGGCAAGCTTGGGGGCGATGCACTCCATGTGATGGTCAGCAAAGCATTATCATGGACATTGGTACCAAACCAGAGCATGTCAGTCGAGGATCGCTGAGTCACCGCAACTACACACCGCGACTGAAGCAGTGTTCCAGATACGTCAAACACAAGAAACAGTGGTGATATAATCAAAGTGCTTCTCGCAGCTACTTCACCTTGTTGTGAGATAGTAGTCGGCTGCACCACGTGGCAAACTTGCCGCAGCAGCTCTGACCCTTCGAACCACTGCTGCCGACCAAATGAAAACAGACCATGCTCATTCATGCAGTGCTCTGTTTCAACAGTTTCAGACCAAGCTCTTGTTATCTGCGCCATGTGGCAACGTTGTCACGGCGGCGCTGCGCACTAGCACCACCAAAGACGTGTGCGTCCCGCCTGCGCACTCAGCAACCTCGCCGTCACCCCTCCCTCCTCATCACCACACACGCCCCTTGCACCCCCTCGCATCGACCAAGCCCCAGCCCCCCCCCGCCCGCCCGCACCAACTGCAACCCCCAGGTCGAGTACCTCAAGGCGCAGCTGGCGTCCGAGCAGACGCTGCGCGGGGAGATGGAGGCGGCGCTGGCGGCGGCGCGCGCACGCGCGGAGGCGGAGCGTTGCGACGCGCGCGCCGCCGCGGACGCGCTCGACGAGAGCCGCCGCGCCGCCGTCGCCGCGCTGCAGGCGCGCGCGCAGAGCCAGCTCGACGCGCAGGCGGGCGAGGCCTTCGCGCTGCAGGGGAAGGTGCGCGACGGCGGCGGCGGCGGCGGCGGCGGCGGCGGCGCTGCTGCTGCGATTTAGCGGCAGGGGTCTTGATGATGCGCGCTCATGAAGTGTTGGGGGTTGGGGGGGGGGGGGGCGGGGTGCGGCGGCGCCTTGCTGCGCGGCTTACGGGACGGGTGTGCGCCGCAGCGTCGCATGTGAAGCGCGCACTCGGCGGTGTGCTTATGCAAGAACGCTGTTATTGTCATCTGCACATCGTGTGCCAAGCGCGGCCGGCGGTATCGTTGCTTTTTTGCCAGAGTGGTCAGTGTTGGCGGCATTTGCCGAAGCCCCCCCGCACTCGAGCACTGTCACTTGTGCGGCTCAAACACACGCATGGTCTCTGACCGCATGTCCTCGTTTTTTCCTCGCTGCGCGCTGCACCAGATCACCACGCTGCAGGAGCAGCTGAGCGATGCCCTGGGCTCCGTGGCGGTCGCAAAGCGCAAGGAGGAGGCCGCGCGCACGGACGTCGCTGCCGCAGAACAGGTACGTCATGTTCATGCATGTTGTCAGGGAAGCGCTCTCCGGGCACGAACAAGGGATTCATGTCGCAGTATGCACCCTCGCAGCACCAGAATCACGGCGCTGCAGAGGCCATGCACGTCCACGCTGCCGACTTTTGATGAGATCCCCGCATCTTGCAGCCACGGGGCAGGCACCAGCATGCTCGTGCGTCCCGACGCAGCTCTTGCAGCGTCCCCGACGGTTCGCCGCCCTCGCCGCAGCATCGCTCAGCTCCTCTCCTCTTGCGCGCCCGCTCCCTCTCCGCCGCGCGCCTTACTGCACACTCGCAGCGGCTGGAGGAGCAAGCGGGCGACGTGGCGCGCGCGGTGGCGCGCGCGGAGGCGGCGGAGGCCGCGGCGGCGCGCCTCGAGGCAGCGCAGGCGGGGCAGGCCGCCAGCGAGGCGCTGCTGCGGCGGCTCGACAACGAGCGGCAGTACCTGCGCAGGTGCGTCCCGAGGGGGGCGGTGCATGCGCGCGCACGCGGGGACTGCTGCTGCCAATGCGCGAGTGGGTGCATGCAGGGAGCAGCGGCATGCGCGCGCTCGCCGTGGCTGTGACAGCAACGCTGCGAGGCGGCGGCGCGGGTGCGGCGCGGCGTCGAGGCCGCAGGCATATTTTGCGGGAGGTGCCGCGGCGCATCGTACAGCATGCGTGCACTGCCGTGCATCCGTGCGCGCCGCGCTTCAGCGCGTCTGCTGCAGCGTCTGCTGCCTCCTGCGGTGTGCGCGCCTGTCAGCTATGCGGTCGCATAGCTGACGCCCGCTTTCTACACGACACCGCCGCTACCGCGCACTGGTGCTGTGTGTGACCTCTCACCTCGCTGTACCCTTCCCCCCCCCCGTCGCTGCTGTCCTGCCAGCCAGCTGGAGACGGAGCTTACGTGCAAATCGGAGCTGCAGGAGGCGCTGGACCGCGCCGCCAGGCAGCTCGCGGAGCTCAAGGCCACGTGGCAGCGCGAGCAGGACAAGGCCGCACAGGTATGGCGAACCCTGCCAGCCTCATTTCCAACGCTCGCCGTCAGCAGTTTTGCATGCAGCAGGCGGGGTCTTGCTGGTGCGGCGCCCCTGCGCCGTTGCATGGCACGAGCGGTGCGCCGCATTGTGGGACACGCCCGTAGCCCTGTGCTGCCTATGCACAAATGCCATCAGCCTCATCCGCAGCCTTGCCTTGCACCGCCCGTGCGTGCGTGCGTGCGTACATTCTGCCGCAGGAGAGCGGCGACGCGCTCGCCGCGCTGCAGCGCGAGCGCGCCGACCTGGCGGCAGCCAACGCGGCGCTCGCGGCGGAGGCGTCCACCGCCGCGCACCAAGTCGAGCTGCTCAAGAGCGGCTACGCAAAGGTGAGGATTGTGGCAGCTCGGCGGGTCCACGTGCCGCGGTGTTTCTGCATCTAGCGCATCGCCACTTGTGTGTGTGTGTTTGGGTGGGGGGGGGCAATGTCAAATTGTCCACTGCACGCACGTCGTCAACCAGATCGCCCCGCCAAGCGGCGTGCACCGTCGTGTCATTGCCGCACCCTGCGCTGCGCACAGCGTCTGCGAGCCAATGACAGCAGGCGCTGATCATCGCCCTGTTCTGGTGCTGCTGCTTGCTGCTCCACACCGCAGGCGCGCGACCAGCTGCGGGCGGAGCAGGCGGCGCTGGAGGCAGCGCGCGCGGCGGCGCGGCGCCTGCAGGAGGCGCTGGACGCCGCCACTGCGGATGCGCAGGCCCTCCGCGAGCAGGTGAGCGCTCACGGGATGCGTAGGGGTCACTTGCTGCTTGTGGGTGGTGCCTTTTGATTTTTTTGGACATGCGCCAACAGCTTCGCAGAGAGGGAACCCGCTACATGTTGCGTTGCGCCGCACGTGCAGCTGAGCGTCATCGTGCTGCACGTCACATTGCGCGGCGACGCGCCACGCAGACCATGCCGCCGCTGCTCTACCGCCGCCTCCATGTGCTAATGCGTGTGCTGACGCGCGCGCGACGGCCATGTGTTGCTGCCGTGCTCGCCAGGGCGAGGCGTCGGCGCAGCAGCACGCGCAGGCCCTGCAGGCGGCGCAGGCGGCGCTTGAGGGCGTGGAGAAGGCGAAGCGCGCCGCTGTGGCGGAGCTGCGGAAGCAGGTGATTTGAGCTTTTGGTCACGTGCCCCTGCGTGGTTATGCTTGGTCGAATGGTTCAGGTGCTTCAATTCCCGGCTGGAAAGTGCTTCAGGCAGCTGCTCAAAGAGGAGTGGTGTGTGTGTGCTCGGAGCTGTTGGACATGAGTCACTGTTGCACAGCGCTCAAGTGCTCCGAGCGCTTCAGAGCACAAAGCCATTGTGAGCTTCGGCTCGCTTCTAGTACACCCAGAAACCACCACACTGCGCTCTCTTTTGCCGTGCCGTCTTCGCGTCACCACCTGCCCGACCCCACCCGCTTATCCCCCTCCCCCCCCCCCTTGCTCTCCCCCCCCCCCCCCCCCCCCTTCAGGTGGCGGCGCAGCTGGAGCGCACCGCCGACGCGCAGCGCTCCACGCTGGGCCTGCGCACGGAGTTCGCGGCGGCAGCGGCAGCGGCGCGGCGGCGCGAGGCGGCGCTGCGGCTGTGCGCGGGGCTGGCCGCGTGGGCGCGCAACCGGCGCGGCGCGGCGGTGGCGGCGTGGCGCTGCGGCGCGTGGCTCGCGCGTGCGGAGGGCGAGGTGCACGGGCGCGTCGCCGCGGCGGCGGGGGAGGCGGGGACGGCCGCGCAGGCGCGCCTGGTGAGTGATTGGGGGGGAGGGGGGTTGGTGTGTGAGGGGGGGGGGGGGGACGGAGTCGGTGAGTGGGTGAGTGAGTGAGGGCGAGTGGGAGGCAGGGAGCGTAGGAGTGCGCGCGGCCGCGGCGGCTGCGCTGCCAAGTGGCTGCACGGGCGCGCCCGATGGGTGGGCGAGGATCTCTGCGACAGAGTCAACGGTGAACGAGCAGAGTCTGTGCGTCATCCGACCATGTGCGCAGAGCATTTGGTCCAGGGGGTGAGGTGCACTGAAGCCGCGTTCCTCAGCAATTTGTGTCTGTGGCCAAGCACAGTGGAGTTTGCGACCATGTACGTTGCACCTTCAGTGCTTGTTTGTCGCGAGTCCAACGACCCGCTGCGTTCGCCTGCGCGCCTCGGAGCTCACGTTGCTGACGCCACAACACCACGGCGCCGACACATCCGTACGTACCTCGTACGTGACATGCTCTCCCTTGTGCTCTCCCGCCCGCCTCACGCCTCATGCTCAAATCCACCCTACCACAACTCAACAGGAGGCCGCGCTCTCAGCGGCGGCGCGGAGGGCGGCGGCAGAGCTGGCGGCAGGGCTCGCGGCGGCGCGCAGCGCCGCGGACGCGGAGCTTGCAGCCGCGGCAGCAGCGGCGCGCGCCGCCGCAGACGCGGCCGAGGCGGCGGCGGCGGCGCGGCTGCGCGATGCACAGGCGCGCGCGCGCGCAGAAGCTGCGCAGCTGTCTGAGGGCGCCAAGCAGGCGCTGGAGCGCGGGCTGGCGGCGGCGCGCGCGGAGGCGGAGGCGGCGGCGGCGGCGGCGGAGAAGCGGCACGTGCGACAGGTGAGGACTCTCCGCGCCCGCGCCTGGCAGCCGCGGCGCTGTCGAGTGCTTGCGCAGTGGCGCAAATTCCGCAGCGCCACCGCGACGTGACAGGACCGGCACATCTGCACCGCAGTGCCGCCTGTTTGGGTGCGCGCTCTCATGAGCAGCCGGCGTACGGCGGCTGCCGCTGCATGCGTCTTGTTCAGCCTCGCACTAACATGCGTTTTGTACCATGATCATGCTCTGCGTTCTGCCTTCGATGTTGCAGCGAGAGGAGACGTTGTCTGCTGCCAAGAAGGCAGCAGCGGCGGCGCAGGCCGGCGCTCTGGAGGCCGCGGACGAGCGATGGCGCGAGACGCTGAGGCGGGAGCTGCAGCGCACGCGCGCGGAGGCTGCAGACGAGCTTGATCAAGTGGTGCACGAGGCAAGTCTTCTGTGACACTACAGGCGCATGCAGGGGACAGGCTTGTAGGTGGCAGTGCTGCACAGCTTTGTCGTGCATTGAGCAATGTTACCGGACGTACGTAGCCAATGGAGTGGGGTCGCTATGAGCGGTATGAGGTTGAGACGGGATGGGCGATGAACGCAGGCGTGATGGGCTGATGGGTGCTGGAGAGGCAAAGCGCACGCTCGCTCACAGCGGCAACGGTTCAAAGGTGTGGAATTGTCCTGCCTGTGGCAGCAACCATGGGTAGGACCTGGCCATAGAATGCATGGTCGTAGCACATGGAGTCAGTACATGTCAATTGTGACGAGTGGTGCCATCACTGCTGCGTGCTGCAGTGATCGTCTTCTTCATGCCATACGATGAGACATGACGCATGTGGCCACATTGAACACACAACGGTGAAGGCTCCATCCCGCTGCTATCATATTACGGGTACCATCACATCACTGTGTGCTACATACAACAGGTTATGTCACATCATACTTATGCCGCTGACAAAATCGCCGCTGCTATCTCCGTATTGCTTGCAGCACAACGACTTTGTGCACGCCAAGGACGCTGCCTTTGATGCCGAACGCGCACAGTTTGCTGCTCAGGTACGCTGCCTATGGCTGCCGTGTAGCATTCGCAGACAACATGCTACGGTACATGTAGTTTCTCAATGCGCAGCTGCAACAAATTGGTGCTGTGCTTCTCACAGGCCCACAGAAATGCTGTGCATCGTAGCAGTGTCATGACTCATGCGTTGTACTACTTCCGGGCTGGAGGTGAAGTTGAACATGCCAAAAGCTCAGTTTGCCGCTTAGATACTTCTGAAGTACATGACCTGTTGCCACTGCTGCATACTGGGTGTGTCATATACTACACTGCCTTATCAGTATGATATTACAGATTGAGTCAAAAGCCATTGTCATAGGGCCGCAGAAGATGACATGTACTTGATGCACCATCATGCGCCGCACCATTACCAGCTCGCGCAGGCGTCGACTGTGACAAAACATGATTGTGGACTTGACAACTTGAGAAAGAGTTGTAGTCGATGACGACATCCTTGCTTCTAAGCAGTCACCTCTCTTGACGCAGCTGCTTGGAAATCACCTATAAACCATGGCACGCGCGACGACTGCAGCAGGCCCGCGTACGCGCCCGCGTGCGACGCCCCCTCTCACCAGTGCCGCTCGCTATCATCGGCGCGCAGGCAGACGCCGCCGTTCACGCAGCCGTGGAGGCGGAGCGCGCCGCCGCCGCCGCCCGCGCGCAAGCCGCGCGAGAGGAGGGCCACCGCGACGGCGCCGCCGCCGCCACGGCCTCCTTTGAAAAGGAGAGGGCAGCGCTCGCGGCGCACCACCAGCAGCGCTGCGCGGCGCTGGAGGCGGCGGCGGAGCGCGCTGCGGCGGCGGCGGCGGCGCAGGCGGAGGCGCGGTGCGGCCAGACGGAGGCCGCCAAGGCGCGCGCCGCGGCGGAGGCAGCGGCGGCGCTGCGCGCGCACGCCGTTGGCAAGGAGGTGCGCTCTCGCTGGGGCGCTCTGCGTCTCGTTGGTCTACTTAGTGGTGTTGATAAGGGACGGTGGCAACGGCAGCGGCAAAGCAGGGTCTGCATGCGTGCGCCGCCGTCGCGTGTGAGCGACGTGCAGGGCAGCGGCACTGTAAGCACTCGTCCACTACCTGCAAGGCAGTGCGTGCATGCGCATGTGCAGCCCCGTGCAGACACAAACGGCACCGTTACTGCGCCGCCACGGCCTCCCCAGCTTATCAACGAGCACTGCAGCTGTGTGCCGCGCCCTGCTGGTCTGTGCCAGGCCACCTATGATACACACGTTGCTGCTTGTACGATCCTCCTCACTTCGCGCTTGATACCCTCAAGGCCTCGTCCCCCGGCAGCATGACCTGCACGCCTCGCTGCTTGCTGAGCGTCGCTGCCTTCACGCTCCCCCCCTGCGCACGCGCATGCAGGCCACAAAGTGGGAGCGCGCCGTCCAGGAGCTGGAGGCGCGCAGCGCGGCGGACCAGAAGGTCGCGCACGTGCGGGGCTTTGCGGAGCGCGACGCGCAGGCCAAGGTGCGCGCCGTCTGCGTCCGCTCGTGCGCGTTGCTTTATATTGCAACATCATTGTTGCATCATTGTTGGCGCTCGCGGAGCGCCTGTGCTGCTGCTTCTGTCGGTGGCGGCAGTAGCGTAACTCAGATACTGCCCTGTATACTGTGGTCACTGTACTCAGAATGTACTCGACATGTACTCTTTGGCGCCCCGCGCAGCCTGCCGCTGATGCACTCCACGCTCGAAGTGCCAGCCAGACTTCTAATCACTTTGTATGTTTGTTGACGCACAGACGGAGATCGAGCGGCTGCGCCTCGCCGTGGAGCGCGCGCTGACGGAGGTCAAGAGTGGTGCGCGCGTCGCCATACAGGACCTGTCCGCACGGCACGAGAGGGACCTGCAGGAGACGGAGGCGCGCGCTGCGGCGCAGGTGAGTCGCCGCTTCAACTTCAACTTCAACTTCAACAGATGGCCCTCTGTGTGTCGAACTCAAGGCTGACGTGAGGTCCAATGCGTGCCGCAAGAGCTGCTGCCAAGCATAGTGCGGCGCAGCACTGCCGTTCACAGAGACCAGGTGCTCTGGCAGCGCGCCGCCGGCATCACCATGACCACAGTAGCAGAGGCTGAACTGCGGCTCACTGCGGCTTGTTGCATGGCATGTGTTACACCATGGAGCTACAGTAGCAGAGGCTGGCCTGCAGCTCACTGCGGCTTGTTGCACGTTGTGTTTCGCGCATGCAGGCGGCGGAGGCCTCGGCGGCGGCTGTGGCCGCATCGCGCGTCGAGTGGGAGAGCGAGTGCGCTGCCGCAGTCGCGAGGGCCGTCACCGCAGCACAGGTAATGCACTGTGCTTCGTGCGCCTTTGTTGCGGCCTGTGTCGATGATGGATAGCACTTGCATGGTGGTACGCAGCGGCGCCGCGCCCGTCTGCTGACTGCATGAGTAGGGGGTCGCTCCCGCGCGTTTAATGTCGACAGCGGCGTTGTGCCTCGGTAGGGCCGAGTGAGCTAAGCACTTGCAGGCAGGACAGCCACTGCCGTGACGATGGGACCTGATGCTTCCAACGCCACACAACCACAAGCGCGGCAAATCGCGGTTGATAGCAGCACGGTCGCATCAGCCAGCAGCAAGCGCGCACATTCGTCACCGTCGTGGTCTTCTGCTGGACACACACTCGCCTGCGGCATGAACACGCGTTTCTGTGAGAGGCCTCACTCGCTCATGCGCTGCCGAGGCGAATGCCCACCGCTCACTCGACTGCCCCCAAGGAGGGCCACCCGTGTGCGCACCGCACGCAGAAGCGCGTTCGCAAGTGCCGCAGCGGCCACGGCATGCGCGCCGCACGGCAGCCACCGTCGCCACATTGTCATCTCAAGCATGCGCCCTCGCCCTCCGCTCGAGCGCGCCCGCTGCTCGCCCGCAGCCAACGGCAATCATGCTCGCTCTCACACACACCCCCCTCCCCCCGCCGCCCCCGCGCCTTCGCCCATGTGCGCGCGGCGCGCTGCCAGGCGGAGGCGCGCACGCTTGGCGACCGCGACAAGCGCGCCGCCGTGGACGCCGCGCACCAGCGCGAGGCGCTGCGCGCGGAGCGCGCGACCGAGGAGCTGCAGACGCTTCGCACCAAGTGGGCCACGGAGAGCCGCGACCTCATTCGCGCGGCAGATGTAAGAGTTGATCACGAAAGCGCCAGCGGCCGCCGATGCCGCGCGCCATGCCGCATTTGCCATATAAGCGCGGTGGCGGCCATTGCAAGCTGCTTGTGTGCGGGTCTGCGAGCGGTGTCTCGAGTAGAGAGAGATCTGTGTGGAGGTGCGGGGGCGGCAGGGCAGCAGCGCCGAGTGCTGAGCGCTGTGTGCGTCATCGCTGAGGGCGCGCGGCCCCGACCGCAACGCAGCACATGGCTCACGCAAATATGACTTTTGCATGTGCGAGACTGACGCGCTTTTGTGTGTGCGCCATGTGCCGCCGCCCACCACAGGAGGCTTCGCAGGAGGTGGTGCGGCTCAGGGAGGAGACGGCGGCCGCGGCGGCAGCACAGGCGGCAGCGGCGCAACGAGCTCGCGCCAAGTGGGAGGATGCGCAGGTACGCCGCAGCCCCCGCGTTTGCGCCGCCATCGCCGCTGCGTGACAACGGCATCGCGGCGCCGCTCACAATGAACGCGCTCACACCGCCCATGCCTCACTGTCAGCGCAGCATCTGCGCTGACTGGCGGCACAGACGCTCGCTCGAGCAAAGGCACACACTCTATCATTCGCGCAGCCTCGCCCTGGCGCTTCGCCCAGGCATGAACCATGAGCAGCACGCAAGCGCGGTTCTGTGCGATGATGACAGGGCGCCAACGTGCCCCCACGCCGCCGCAGGCCGCAGCGCTCGCGGAGTGCGCGGAGGAGGGCACGCGCTCGACGGAGGCAGCGTTGAGGAGCGCCAGTGCCGCGGCAGCGCGCGAGAAGGCGCGCGCCGTCGCCAGCGCGCACAGCCAGGCGGAGCAGCGCGCCCAGGCCGTCATGGAGCAGGTGAGTGCTAGCGGTGGTGGCGGCATGCGGTAGAGGCTGCAGTGCAGCGTGTTGACGCGGTTGCACGGTGTCAGCAGATGCCCCCCCGGTGCTGCTGTGTGTGTTGGCGTGGTGTGTAGCAAGTGGAGCGTCACCGCGATGAAGTGGGAACTTAAAATGAATGTGCAGTGCTATGTGCGAAGAACATGGGACGCACAGCTGAATGTCAGCGAGCTGACCGCAATGCAACTGCTTGTTGCATTCTGTGGCGCGCTTCTCAGAGCGCAGTGGATGGCGTCTAGCCCACTGTGCACATGTGAACAAATGTGCTGATTGCGTCTCTTTCAAATGCTTCTTTGATGTTGTGACCAGCGCAGCTTCACGCCTACCAACAATAACCTCACTTACATTGTGGCCAACTTGACCTGTGCAGCACGATGCCGCTGCGGCCGAGCGAATAGCCGCAGCCGTGGAGGAGGCAAAGGCGGCGTGCGCGCAGCGCGACGATGCACGCGCAGAGGCAGCAGCCAGTCAAGCGCTGGCACAGAGCAAGGTGCGCACTTCAACTGTGCATGCGCAGTTGAACCTGGAGCCGGGGCCGCCAGACTCTGCGCGCCGCGCGGAGACGGCGCATGACTGGCGCATGGCGTTGTGCGGGCACGCGCTCACTGCACCCTGCCATGCGCACTCATGACTTATCACGCAATGATGCCGTGTTTCAAGATCATTGCCAACCATACCAGCGCCCCGCCCCTCCCCTTCTCGCGCGCTGCTTACACAGGCAGACGCGCTCGCGGCGGCGGAGGCTGCCGCCGCGGCGCGCAGCCTCGCGGGCAGCCTGCGCGCGTGGCAGGCGGCGGCAGCGGCGGCGCGCCGCGACGCGGCGCGCGAGCGCGCGGAGCGCGCCCGCGAGGAGGCGGCGGCGGCCGCGCGGCGCATGGACGACGCGGCGGCGGCGCAGGCGCTGGCGGCGCTGCGCGCGGACGGCGCGCTCGTGGCGGCGGCGGAGGCTCACTCGCGCGAGCAGCGCGCGGCGATGCGCGACGCGCTCGTCAACTACAAGCGCGAGGTGCGAATATGAAGACTGCGGGCTGCGGTCGACGCGGGGGGCAGTGGCGGCGCGTGCCAGAGATGTCGGTGTTGCTGGATTGATTGAAGGCGTGAGGGCTCTGGGCATCAGGGCATTTGGCTGATGTGGCCCCTGTTGCCTTTTGCCGCCAGTGAGCCAGCGGCGCCGCCGGCAGCGGTGGCGTTTCCACGATGAGCGTCGCGCAAATGTTGATCTGCCACCCAGCGCACATCCCGTACACTCTCATGGCATCACGTGTTGGAGTTTAACTGGGCCTGATGACATGTGTGCGAACGGCATGTTGCGATTCGTGCGCAGGTGCTGGTAGACCACAAGCTCCAGAGCGAGGCGCTGCGGCGGCAGCTGGAGCAGCTCTCGCGCGACCGCGAGGTCGCGGAGAACAGGAAGTCGGAGCTCCTGAAGACGGCTGCCGAGGTGCGTGCGCGCTGCTGTAACTGGGGTACAGAGTGGCGGTGCTGACCAGACATGCTCGCGCAGGAATGAGGCCCGCAGCATTGCGTATGTAGATGTGTCTGCAGCAGTCTTCGCGAGGGTCCTCAGAGGGGACGCGTGCTGCTACTGCCGCACGTCGCCGACAACCTCCTCGCCGGCGTGTGTCCCGACGTCCTCAATACCGGCGCGTGCGCCGCGACACCCGCACGACACCATGCATCAAGCAGCAACAAACGCTGCAACACATGCATGACACTTAAGGCCACCCGCACGCGCCACCAGCAGCGCACGCGCCTCTGCCAGCGACTGCCGCGAGCCCACGTCGCCGCACACCCCCTGCGCCGTCCACAGGCGGAGCGCGTCGCGCGCGACGCGGAGCGCGAGCTGCAGCAACACAGCCGCCAGAGCGCGCTGGGCGCGGACGGCCGCGTGAGCGCCGCGCACCAGCGGCGGCGGCGGCGCCTTGACGAGGAGCTGGAGGAGGCGCTGCGGGCGCTGGAGGGGCGCCGCGCGGAGGTGGCGGCCGCGGACGCGCGGCTGGCGCAGCTGGTGAGCGCCGTCGGTCACGGCAGCGCGGCGCGGCGTGTGTGCTCGCGTCCTCGATGGCTTTGCGCACACCAGTGCAGTCGCAGAACTGTCGCAGTGCAATGAGATCGTCATTGCAAACGGGAGCGTGCAGTCGTCGTGTCGAGGCTGCGCCTGGGCCGATCGCACGTTGGCGTTGAAAGCGGAGGGGGGGGGGGGGGGGGGGCATAATCGTGTTTCACTTCATCATGTGCACGTGTGTTTATCGTGATCCGCCCCCTAACGGGGCATTTGTGACACCACATATCCGGCAGCTGGCCCAGCTACTGCGTGCGCCGCCTTCACCCGCCAAGCACTGAATGACCCCCTCCCCCACCGCCCCCCCCCAGGGCGAAGCGCGGATCGCCAAGGAGGGCGAGATGCAGGCCCTGGAGCGCGAGCTCGTGGGCGTCCTGGTGGACCAGCAGAAGCGCCTGCTCAGCATACTGGGCGCAGAGAGGGACGAGGACGACGAGGGGCTGCGCGCGCCGCTGCAGCGCCTCACCAGCGGCGAAGACGGTGGCGGCGGCAGCGGCGGCGGCAGCGGCGGTGGCAGCGGCAGCGGCGGTGGCCACAGCGCGCACACCAGTGGTGTCGGCAGCAGCAGCGGCGGCAGCGGCGGCGGCGGCAAGGGTTCGCTGGATGGGCACCAGCGCGCGCTGCCGCTGATGAAGGCGGTGCGGTTAGCGTCGTCATAGCGCTTGCCGCTGCACCTGCGCCATCGCGCTCCCCTCGTGACCGCTGTCATTGATGGGCCGGGGGCGGGGGGGGTGCGGCGGCCTCGTGCAGCACAGTGTATGCTTTAGCCATGTTGGTTTGCTTTGGCAGCGGTGAGCGTTGTACAATACCATTACTACACATGACGGCACGCGTCCGAGCGGTACAGCCCTTAGCTTCAGTGCTGTGGAAGTAACATGCCATGCAGAGCATTGCAGTGCAAAATGTGATGCCTGCTGATGCCGCTGCCCACACAGCAAGAGTGTACAAACAAAGACGGCACAAGAAGAAGGCGCACGGCATAAGATGGAGCGCAACAACTTGAAGTGATAAAAATCAGCGCTGTAAATACTCGTGAGCCAAAATTGTTGAACCCGCGGCAACTGTGACCGTATGCTGCGCGGCGCGCATCGGCCGCGATCAGCACCAGAAGACGCCACGGCTGTGTATCGTGCTGCGCGCTATGCCGCAGTCCTGGAGCCGAGCCGAGCGCCATGCGCGCTCGAAGCCCGCACTGGGAAATCAGGCGCGCTTCCCGTGCTTGTGCTGGCATCAGCACACGCGCGCCCGCAGCTGCGCTAGTCGTACTCAACCTTGCCGAATAGCAAGTGTTCTATTTCGAGCCAGCTCTCGGCGTGATACACGGTGCGCCCCAGAGGCGACGTGCCGCTGCCAACGCCATCGTCGCCGGCCGGCGCTATCTGCACCGGCGCCGCACCGTCGAGTACGCGTCCCAGAGGCACAATGTCTATGCCGAATGCCGCTGCCACTTCCCTGCGACGCGTGGCGGTGAGCGCGTGCACGTCAGCTGCTGCGTTGATATCAAGGCGATTATTGGGAATGATGTGAGATAGCAACTGCAGTCGGCATCAGTCGCATCGGCGTCTTTGAGATCACAGCACCGCGACACAGTTGCCCTGGGTCGGTGGTGTAGCGCCACATCTTGTGTGACTCGTTGCAAGTCTTGGCGCCAGCAGGGGCATGGCGACCGCATGCTGCAATGCGCGCGGTCGCAAGGTAGCAGTCGAAGCGTGCAGCAGGCAGCAACCAGTCAATGCTGTGCACGCTCGACGCGATGAGAACAGCTGCAGCGGCGGTGCATTCGGGCGCAAGGTATGCCCACAAACTGCATAGAGTTACGCGTGAGCCAAAGCAAGACACCCATCCACAAGCAGTCGCCACTACATGAATGATGCTTTCTGGGTCTGATGCACTCACTTGAAAGTGCCACTGTTGCCCAGCACAATACCTATGTCCGCGCTCAGCATCGGAAGCAGGTCTGTCACGCTGTCGCCTATATACCTGCACAAAGCAAAGGGCACCGCATGAGCTCAACATAGTGTCACTGCCCATATCACACAGCATTGCATGATATGCCTTGATCCAGGCCATCGACTATGGCGCCGGCAATGCGGTGCTGTCCAAGACGTGCCTTGTCTAGACATGCCTCTTGACCAGTACTTGTACGCAAGCACAAGCACTGCAAAGCTCCGTCATCGCACCGTGGCCGGAATTCAAGCGTTCACCTTGCCCAGCACATACATTGGTGAGACGCCCACTACCAGTATGCAGCGCCATGCGACGTCATGAACGAGCATCGCCCCTTACGGCACGCCAACCAGCGACGACAGCGCCGCAGATGTAGCACTTCACAACAGCACTGCATGATTGGCATCAGTAATGCAACGCTACCAGCACGTGACGCCGCTCACATGGTGGCGCCACCACCGCCGGCGCTCTCCGCGCGCAGCGCCCTGAACCGCCGCAGCTTCCCCCGCCCCCCCACCACGTCCATGGTGACCTCGCCCGTCGTGGCGCCGTCCGCGCCCAGCGCGAGGGTGTTGCAGTGCACCGTCAAGGCGTCCGCGGCGGCGGCGGCGTGCGCGCTGCCGCCGTCCTCCGCAGCGGCGCCCAGCAGCCCCCGCAGCACCGTGCGCACGACAATTTCTGAGAAGTTGATAGAGATGATGTGGTGCGCACAGGACGTGGCGGAGAGGACGCGTGCGAGGCAGCGCGCGACGTGCGCGTCGCGCGGCCCCCACATGCCCTGCAGCGGCCCCTCCAGGGTCTGCGCGATGGCCGCGGGGGTCATGCCTGCAAGGACCTGGGCGATGGGGGGGGGGGGGGGGGGGGGGGGGTTGGTGACAGTGGGCATGCCTGTGTGCTTAACGATTGAGGCTGCGCTGCCTGCATCTCCGGCTGGTAACGCATAGAAGAGTGCCTGGAGCTACTGGTGAACAAGATGCCATGTTGAGGTGACACAGCGTGTTGTCATCCAGTAGCGCTGAGAAGTTGATGATGGGCGGCGCAGCCTGCAGCACAATCATGTTGGCATGGAGTCCGTGACATGCACCGGTGCAAGCAGTCTGGCGACCAGGACCTTGTGCGAACGTCATCTCCGCAGACTGCTCTCGCTGACAGTTGTCGCGTTACAATGCAGTTGAATATATTCAGGCAGGTGTAATTCATGCGAGGCAGCACAGCTAGACCAGCAACTCGGTTCACATCGCAGTTGCCTGCGTGCAGGCATATGGAAAGCATGTGCGGCGAGTTGCCGGCGACACGATGTGTGTCCAGACTGACTGCCAGAGCGGACATGTGTTACTGTGCGTCGTGGCGCAGCACCCATGCTGCTCACGCTACAGTTGATCTTATGCACCCCCAAGAACCGTTGATGGTGAGCATTACTCAGCAGCAGCTGCGCAAGGGAAGCCAACAGGTGCAGTTCACGGGGGGGGCTCACCTTGCTTTCAGTGACCCTTTCGATAGAGGATGTTTCCACAGCCTCCAGCGCAACAAGAAACGTCTCCAGGTCCTCCAACCGAGCTCCCTCCTTCGGCTGTGACAGATGCTCCCTGATGGCTCCATAGTAGCCTGTCACGAAAGCATCTGTGAGCGCTTCCCAGGCCAGAGTGATGTGCTGCTTCTGTGAGGGCCGGCACGTTGCCGCTATGAGCGGCAGGAGCGGCGTGGAATCTGAGCGCGTGAGGGTATCGTCGAAGTCAGCCACGAAGAGCCCCAGCTTCGGCGCTAAGGGCTCGTGGTGGGCCAGCATCTTCGAGGCAAGGCGACCCTGCCTCCTGCTGCTGCTGGCGGCTGTGCCCCAGGCCGCGGTGCACAAGGCCCGCGAGGCTGCCAGAAGGGGCAACAGCTTGGTCGTCGTCGATAGCCGCCTTCTTCTGCAGCGCATAGGCAGGCACACACACATGCACTTTTTCCAACTGCATACTTCAAGTCAGTGTTGAAGTTTGTTTTTGAAGTTTGTTCTTGAGAGAGAGAAGCTTGCCTTGGTTTGCTTCATCGTTCGATGGCGGATGATGCAGAACTCGCAACCATAGACAGCGGCGACAACACTGCCGATGCGTCGGCAGCATCATCACCGCTACCCACCGCTCGGGATGCAGCAGATTCCGAGGGTGATTTCTTTCAGGTGGTAGCTCCGCTGGATCTGTCAACCTTTCTGTCTGCCACACGCGAGGTGCTAGAGACATCGTTGATGCTCTTTGCACCACTGGGGCTGCCGCCTTTGTTGAAGCGGATCTGCCCCAGCGAGGCTGGTTTCCTGGAAACCTATGGTCCCAGGTTCAGGGCCATCCTGGAGGCTGTGTCCGAGGCTGTGTACGAGGCACGAGGCATAAGCGAGAGCGAGGTGAGCTTTTTCTGATGCAGCTGGTGTAGCCTCTATTCAATGCAATTGCTACTGGCGCAGCGTCGACAGACCGGACATGTCACATCATGTCTGCATGGCATTCGTGACCGGCGTCATGTACAGCAATCTGCCCATGGCGCCAGCAGCAATTTCACAACGTCTTGCAAGCTGGTAGCTGTCAGCATGCATTGCTCCTATATTGTGAAGGCATCACATTGTGTCCTGTCATGATGTCAACATCAATTTCACACTCAAGATACCCACCATCATACCTGTCGCCGTGCTGCTGCAGATGTCAGTGACCATACACAAGCTGGTCACGGAGGAGCGCGACGCGCAAGCCGTGGCGGCGATGCGCGACCTCGGCGAGGCCCTCAAGTTCGCCTACGACGCGCCAGACGTCCTGGAGCTGCCGTGTATCGCCCCCGTCTCCGCCCTCGCGGACTTCGCCGCCGAAGTCACCGCGCACCGCGCCGCGTACCTCAAATTCGAGGCCGAACAACCGCAACAACAACCGCCCGACAACGACAGCGCCGCACCTGCGCCGCCGCTGCCGCCGCCCGAGCCGCGCCCGCCGCCGCCCTCCGCCGCCTTCGCCGCCACCATGTACCCCGGCGCGTTCGCCGCGCTCGGCTACGCGCTGCCGCAGCGCGGCGCGCTGCCCGCGGCGGGCGCCATGGAGGGCGGCGGCGGCGACGCGTGGGAGCGCTCCGCGGCGCTGCGCGCGCTGGCGGCGCTGCGGCCTGCGCTCGCGCGCCTGCAGCGCTCGCAGGGCCTGCGCCCCGACGCCATCGCGCGCGCCGTGGGGGGGCTCGGCACTGGCCTCGCGGACAGCGAGGGGGGCCTGCTGCAGCGCCACGTGCAGGCGCTGGTGGACTCGTACCGCGCGGGGGGGAGTTCGGGGGTGCAGGGGGGGGGGAGCGGGGGGGACAGCGGCGGCCATGCGGCGGCGCTGCGCGTGATCGACGACGCGGCGCGGTTGCCATTCGCGGCGGACCCGCTGTTTTTGCGCGTGCTGGAGCTGGAGGGGAAAGCGGCGGGGGACGCAGAAGGGGAGGCGGAGGAGCAGTTAGCGGATATATTTATGGCGGAGCGATACGAGGTGAGGCGTGATTCGCTGTGGTCAGTCAGTGGGTGCTCAGTGTCGCTGCTGTGTGCTGCTGGATCGCCACGGGCCACTTGCGGAGCGAGGGAGGCCACATGTACGTTTATGTAGGCTCACGTGCTGCAAAATCAAGGGGGAGCTTGCCATTATTTTCCTGTGTGCGTCACATTGTTGATGCACTGGCCGTGTCTGCGACATTGTGGTACATCACCTCAAAGCAAGTGGCAATGAGAGCTGGTCTTGGTGTGAACGAGGGCAAAGCAGCTTGGCACGGTGTGGCAGACCTCAACGTCATCAAATGCTATGTAGAACGGCAGTGCACAACCACTGTCTCATTTGCTGTGTACAACAGTTAGTATCAGAGGCACAATGCCACAAGGACCTCAAAACCACTTCAACAAGCCACGCTGAAGCAGCAAGCATACGCCAACCTGCCCAAATGCGCATGCACGTCTCCATCTGAGTGGGTGTCGCCTGTCGGCACGTTTATTCTAGGCGACACACTGACATCGTCTAGTCGCATGTATGATGCCGACCTGTATTCATGTGGGCGCCGTTTTTGCACATCAATGCAATTACAGCACGACGTGGTTATACATTCAGCTTGTGGTGATAACAACAGCGTTCTTGGCCTCTCCTATGCGCATGCCAGTGCTGTACATACATATCATATAACCATACTTTTGACGCATGTAGAGGTTGAAAAACCTGACCACCTTGACCATACGAGTCACTCGTGGTGTGCAACTTACTGCTAGGGCTTAGTTTCCTCCTGAAAATGCCAAGAGGACACGGAATGTAAAAGCAACTTGTTTCTTACCGACATGTGGCTGAACAGTACATGTGCTGTTGACGGATGCTGAGCTGCTCAACGCTCAGCGGCATCATATGATCAATTATGAGTGGCACTTCATGCACACACTGTCAAATGCTGGCATGCTGAGACCACGGTCACTGAACGGTAGGGGTGCACCCCCTGCAACTCGTCAAGCTGTTGCGTGTTATGTAACACACATACATAAACCAACTCATTTGTTCGCGCACTTTGTGCAGGGCTCAAATGCGCAAGCACAATCTGAATATTGACATTGTCCACATTGCTGCCAATGATGGCCAGGGCGCTGACGTTTCTGCATGCAGATGCAGCATACTACCTTGCAGTAGAAAGTTGGAGCGAAAACCCTACTGCAATGCCAGCAAGGCGCACCGTGATCTGATGGTTGGCAGCCTATGATTGCAGCTGCGTCGTGTCAGGTGTCAACAAGACATTTGTGCTCTTCTCAGAGCTTTCAATTAGATCTGCAGAAGCCACAAGCTCGCTTCTCTTTGCTGTGGTATGGCAGTTGGCATTCACTGCAGAGCTTGCGCTGCGCTGTAAGTATCCCAGCACAAGGCTTCGATCGTTCAACGCCGGACGGCCGTCAGCAAACCATCATACGGCAAGCCCTGCCCCTGGTGTGCATGCCTCCTGTTGCTGACACATTCGCGCAGACCCCGCCCGCCACCACCACTTGCCATCGAACTTCATGCGCCTGCTTTGAGCGCGGCGCGTCAGCTGACATGTCGCATAGCCGACCATCTGCTCACCAGCCATCGCTGCCACCCCCTCACATTTCCCCCGTAGGCAGCTGCGTACGCCTACCTCGAGCGCGGCGACTTTGCGGAAGCCGCGCGCCGCCACGGCCAGGCGTTCGACGCGAGCTTCGGCGCCGCGCCGGCGTCGCGCTCCGCGCACTTCCTCGCGCGCCGCGCCGCCGCCGCGCTGTCTGAGGTGCGCGCCGACGAGCGCGACGGCGCGCTGACCTCCGCCGCTGCGGCGCTCGAGCGCTGCCGCGCCGCCGCGCGCGACGCGGAGGCAGCGCTCGGCCTCGACGAGTGCTGCGCGGGGGCGTGGGCGGCGCGCGCGGCGGCGCGGCGCATGGTGGCGGATGACGACGGCGACAGCGAGGATGAGGAAGGCGGCGGCGGCGGCGATGCGGACGGGCCGTACAGCTCGGCGGAAGCGCTGCGCGACATGGTGCGCGCGTTTGTGCTGGACGCGTGCGGCACGTGGGCGCCGGTGGAGGAGCAGGTGCGCGAGCTGACTAATGCAATGTCACGGCAGCCACGCCTGAGTCACGGACGCCGTGGCGACCACGAGCCCGTGCAGTGCAATGCCTGGTGCACGTAGCATCGACAGCACAGGACGCGTCACAGCAGGCGTTCCGAGCTACTGTTGCTGCAGGCGCTCTGAGCATGCCGCTTCACAACGGCTGCAGGTACTTTGCGCTGACAGAGGTAAAGGTCGCATGCACGCGCTGGGTCAGGGATGCCCCACGACGCCCCCTCACCGCCGCGCCTCTGCCGTCGCGCTCGCTCCGCGCAGGCGGCGGCGATAGAGGAGGTCGCACGCGAGGCGTGCCGCGCCGAGGCGCACCGCCTCTTCACGCAGCAGCGCGCCGCCGCCGCGGGCGCGCTCACGCTGCCGCCGCCGTGGCTCTCGCGCAGCTACTTCGAGTCCTTCACGGGCGAGCTCGACGGCTCCTACTACCGCCGCCGCCTCGCTCTTTCCACCGCCGCGGCGCCGCCGCTCACTGCGGAGCCCTCCGGCATCGACGAGGACTCCGACGGCAGCGGCCTTGCGGCGGCGCTGGCGGCGCTGCGGGTGGCGGACGGCGGCGCGCAGCAGCAGCAGCAGGCGGCGCCGCCGCTCGCGGAGGCAGTCGCGGCGGGGGCGCGCGCGGGCGCGGCGCTGTCGCCCGCCGCCGCGGCGCACGCGTTCGACGCGGCGCTCGTCGCTCGCGCCGCCGGCGATCACCGCCGCGCCATGCAGCTGCTGGCAGCGGCGCGCGCGGGCGCCGACGCCGCGATCGCCGGCGCCGCCGCTGCCGCCGCTGCTGCTGCCACGGCGGCGGCTGGCGCGGACGGCGACGGCAGCGGCGCGCATGCGGACGCGGCGGAGGCGTCGCCGCATCAGTGCTGCAGCGGTGACGGGAAGGAAGGGCGGGGGGGGGGGCACGGCGCGCTGGCGGCGGCGGCGCACGAGCAGCTGGCCTCGTACCTGTATTTGGCGGGCGACATGGCGGCGGCGGAGGCGGGCTTCAGGCGCGCGGCGGCGCTGGACGCGCGCAGCGCGCGCGCGCGCGTCAAGCTGGCGAGTCTGCTGTGCGACATGGACGACCGCGCGGGCGCGCTCGAGTGGTTCCGCCTCGCGCTCGAGGTGAGAGTCGGGTGCGGTTGCTGCGTGTGATGACAGGGGTAGACAAAAACGCGGGGTGGGGGGGGGGGGTGCACATTGAGTTTCTATATGGTAGCTGTGAAGCCCAGGCTAAATCTACGTCAAGACGTTTGTGTGAGGTCCTGTATTGCAAACCTCCCAAGTTCATGATGGAGTGCACAATATGCTGCATGGGGGCACGTTCCAGAGAGTGCACAAAAGCTCGTCATCTGGGCAGTGCGACGTCCGGCGCAGGCGCCTTCTGCGCACGCTATACTCATGCATGGTATCACCATCCTCATGAGAACGCGCCGCCACCCCCACTGCTCGTCACTCACAAAAACGTGGTGCCGTGCTGCCCCCTCTTAGACGCGTCACTGTCAACCCTTTCCCTTTCCTGCTTGACCGGAGAGTGCTCACCCCTGCCCCCCCCCCCTCCCCCCCCCCCGCCCCCTGCCACCCCCCCACAGGCGGACCCCAGCGACGCCGACGTGTACCTGCACCGCGGGCAGTACCACCTGCTCACCAACAACCCCAAGGCGGCGTCGTTCGACCTGCAGCGCGCGGCCGGCTTTGCGGAGGCGCCCGCGGTCGCGCAAGCCTCGTACGGCATCTCCCTCTTCAAGGTGAGGGCGCGCGCGCACGCGCTGGTCGATCGCTGCCGCTGTTCTTTGCGGCGCTGCCTCTGCAGCGCGCGGCGGCGCCGCAGGGCAGCCTGCGCAGACGGACTGAGGTGATGCGGTCGCCCCCCATCAACGGCGCGCTGATCCTCATCACCGTGGCGGCGGCACGACGGCGCGACGCCCGCCGGCGGGGATGTCCGTGCAGCGCGTTACCGCTGGCATGGTGTTGTGTACATGTTGTGCTGTTTGCGGCTTGCTGTGCGCCGAATTGGCTCTGCCTCACAACAGTTGAATCCGCACGCAGTTGACGTCCGCATGCGAACGCATGGCGCGTGCTTGCACTGCTGACTCGAGTTCCTGCGCGTTGTCTGCCGCTTCTGCGAGTGCAGCTGGGCATGAGCCAGGAGCCGTACCGCATGGACCAAGCCCTGCGCATTCTGAAAGACGCCTCCTGGACGCATCCAGACAGTGTTGAGGTAGGTGCCTTGCACCAGGTCGTTCTTCTGTGTTGAACATTGCGGAATGCTTGTGGCTGTTAGCCGGTGGTTCCTTGTGTACCACAATAGCTCAACAGCAGCCACATTCAGAAAGGCCACGACGCAGCGCCAGCGGCGAGAGGAAGCAACAAGGCAAGTGAAAACTGATGATGATGAGCGTTGCTGCATGCTGCAACTTTCATTGTGCTGTATCCTGTTCTGCCATTAAGCATCCAGTGTCTGGCACCGTAGTGTCCATGTGTTGCAGCCCGTGTCACTCACTGACTCAGGAGTACAAACAACCGTAGCTGTACGTGGGTCATGTCAACCTCTGAGCGCTGCTGCTGCCGCCTATCGGGCAGCCCGCACGACGCCCACTGCACCATGTACTTTGCTGCACCGCCACCAGCCGCACTCTCTCTGCGCACCGCCCTCTTCTGCGCCTCATCCCACGGCCGCCGCGTGTTACTCTTGAGTAGTCCGCCCATGGCGACACCCCCCCAGCTTCGGATCGCAGGGGTGCGTTCGAAACATGGAGCTCTGAGCCCCGTCCCGCTGCCGCTGCGTCGCCACATATTTTGCGCGCAAGGTGGCGCTCTTCCACAGCGAGGTGCTCACGCACTTGGGCGACTTTGCGGGCGCGCTGGCGCTGCTCGCCGCCGCGGCCGCCAAGGACCCGTCGTGCCCGCTGCCGTACGTCAACGCCGGGCGCGCGTTCACGGGCATGGGCGACCTTCCCAGCGCGCGGCGGCATCTGGCCAGGGCCATGCAGGTGCGCGCGCGTGCGCCGTCACAGGAGGACGTGAGTGGTGCTGCTGGCATCGGCGCGCTGAGGCCGCGGCGAAAACTGAGACCACACAAGACTTTTGGCGCTTGCTGTTCGCGTGCATCACTACAGCGTCCGCGTATATGTCAGCCTCAGGGTCGGTTGTCAAGCAGCGCTGACATAGGTGCACTCGGCGAGAGGGAACTCGGCGCGCACGTCTCGCTGCATCTGCACCAGCGTGGAGACTGTGTTTTGGTGCGCGGCGCATGCGCAGCGGCTGCCGTCAGCACTGTATTGACCCATGGCACCATGTGCACAGGCAGGACGCATGTCCTGCTCGACGCAGCGCGTCAAGCGGCCACAATGGCGACACGAACGCTGCCGGCGCAGACCTTCACCTCCCCGGCAATGCTGACAGTCGGCTGCTGCTTCGGCCAACACGTTTGGCAGGTCACCTCCTACCATTGCGGCGGTGCCCTATTGCCTGAGACGCACGCATGTGCTTCTACTCATGCCATCATTACGCAATGTTGGGTGGCGGCTGCCCTCACGCTGACCGACTCCGCTGCCGCGCGCTGCCAGGTGGACCCCCTCTGTTCGGGGGCGTACCTGGATTTCGGGCAGGTGGAGACGCGCGCGGGGCATGTACAGGAGGCCATGCGCCTATACGAGCAGGGCGTACATTGTAGCAGGTGAGTTGGCATGCACGTGGCAGAAGTGGGCTGGTGCCGCAAGATCAGGGCATCAGTCGTGGAGTTCGATTTCATCAAGGCACTTCTGCTGTGCGTGCGTGCGTGCGTGCGCGGCGTGCACGGGAAGGCCAATGCAGTCGTGTGAGCACGGCACAAACACGTCAGCGCGTGCGCGTTCTGCGTCGCGCATCTCTCTTGCATCTCTGAGTTTTCTGCATGCTGAGAGGTCTGCAGTTCAGCAAGTAAATCACCATCTGATGTTCGATTGGTCCCCATTTGGTGGTTCAACATGATACTTGCACTCAACTGCATTGCCAAGATACGCCCATACAAAGGCAACACTTGAACACAGCTGCAGTGCCAAGATGAGTCCCAGACAAATCATCCGGACTGTGCACTGCCATGTGAGGTGGCGTGCAGCACCAGTGCAGAGCCACCTCTGTTCTTGCGCTGCCTGAAGTCAGCCAGCCTTGCTGCCACAGTGGTAATACCGTAAATCACGGGCTATAAGGCAGTGCCTCTGTATAAGAAACGGGTATCTTATACGGCGCATAAGATACCTGTTTCTTATAGCATGTTGACAGTTGTGTATGTAAGATACTAGGTTTGCTGAATAAGATACTCCCTTTCTTATACGCCGTATAAGAAACCCGTACCTTGGAGGCCCAAAAAGCTGGCGTTGTTGAGGAACGGGTATCTTATACCCCGTGATTTACGGTAGAGGCCACTGCCACGCAGCTGACGATGGAGTACGGGCGCATCAACCAGGAGTGGGAGAGTCACTCTGCAACTTCAACATGCACAGCCTTGCAGGTGCTCAGTCGAGCTGACGAGCACCGCCCTCTGCCATTTTCACATCTCTTGCCGTACCGCAGGTACCTCAGCGAATTGCACGACGCTCTGGCGTGCCTGACGATCGCACGCACCCACCTCGAGGCAAAAGCGTATTTCGAGCGGCGCGTGCGGCTGCTGCCGCCATTGCCCACTGCGGCAACAGGCGACGCGCCCTCATAATCAACACACGCTGTGAGTAGCTGTACCAGTAGGGGGGAGCGGTGTATTAATTTTTGATACACGAATGGTACGCAGTCGTCGCAACTGCTGCAGCGTCTCAAATTTACGGCGTCACACAGCTTCGGAAGCGTGAGCCATACATCATGTTGCTGTCGCTGTCCTTGTTTGTGTTTCTGGTGTCGCCCGCACGTGCCACATGCCTTTCTGCCTGCTGCTGGTGCTTGGCATGTGCCCGTTGTGCTACTCAGTCTTGCTACTGTTGCGCTGTGGTTGCGACGGTGGGCAAGTGCTCTGCGTACACTGAAGACATTTCAGACCCTTGCGTCACTTTGATAGAGCATGATAATGCTTGAAGCACATGAACACATACTCGTGCCTTGATCGAATGTGATAATTCTAGTGAACGAACACTTGAGCCTTGAAGCACTGATGGGGGGCATTGACCCATTTGACTCCTGCCAGCAACGACATGCCTCAAAAACAACATCAGTCATCTCATGCGGGTTGTCGCATGTTTTTTGTCTCTGAATGTTGCAAGACCATCTAGGGACATCCATCGTATCTTGGCGATTCATGAGCAACATCTCTTTATTCTGCTAGCTGCTGATTGGCGTACGGCTGCTCTTGAACAGAAATTCGCGCACACGTCAACACTGCACAGTGCAATGGGCATAGACACCATAGCACACATGTGCAGACCAGCAGCTGCAGAATTGATCGTAGGCGGCAAGCAGCCATTCTATTCGCTCTGCCGAGCAGCGCTGCGGGCATTTGAGAGCACACGTGCTCTGGCAGGGCGTCCAACAAAACTGCCGCTGCGGCGAGACCGTGCGCTCCCCGCCATGCAGGGGCAACTTGAACCTGCGACCGACCGCACAGCGGCGTCTCCGCTGGCACGGAGGCAGCGCTGCACCGTTTGCGTGTGTGATGCATCACGACAGCTGGCGCGGCGCGCCGGTGTCTGTGATGTGTGTGTTGGTGTGCGTGACAAAATCGTTGTGCGCGCGTTACGTTCGGGACGCCAGCGCAATCTCGGCGCGGCGGCCGTTGCCGCCGCCGCAGTGGCTCGAAGCGAAGCAGACGAGGGGGGCCGTTGGCAGATGGTCACCCATATCACTTCTTGTTGGCGTCGTCTCGAGACGTCTGGTACTCCTTTACGAGGCGCTCCTGGACGTCGCGAGTGACGGGCAGGTGCTCCTTGTACTCCATGGCAAACTCGCCCTTGCCCTGGGTGCTGCTGCGGAGGTCCGTGCTGCAAGGCGGGCACGCAGGGGGGTCGAGGGGGGGGGGGGTGGTGAGCACGAGAAGCATGTCATCAGCACCTGCTGCATGGGGCTCAAACCTGCTCTGGTGCCCCAGGCCATAAGCGCGCCAGCACACCCGCTCGCTGCTGGTGGTGCGACGGCGCACAAAAGCGCCAGCAGCAGCACAGGTCGTGCCATGTTGGCCCGCGCACACAGAGATGCGCGCACATGCGAGCCGCCGCTCAACGCAGCCGTCAGCGCAGCGAGCGGCGCGCCTGCGCACCACCATCAAGCACGCTCCACGCAGTCCATGCGCAGATGCCAGCGCAAGAGACGACCCAGAAGTGCCGCGCTGCTCCGTGCTTTGATGACGACACAACCGCTCAGGCGTTCAGGCGGTGCAGGCGTTCAGGCGGTGCCACGGCGCAAGGGCTACCGTGCCGCAAGCGTGGCCTCGCCGCACCACTGATTCGGGCGCCACAACAACTATGTGCAGACGCCAACGGGTCAGACCTGCAGTTCCGCGCTGCGCGGCGTTCCGTCGCGTGCGCAACGCGCCTCACACGCTGGCGGCGCATCGCGCAAGCCGCACTTGCAATCCATTCACGCAGTCAGCGACCAGCGCCTCCCTCACCTGTAGCCGAACATCTGCGACAGCGGCACGTCCGCGCGGACGACGGTGCTGGAGCCGTCGTCGTTCATGCCGGCGCTCTGTATGAGGCCCATGCGCTTGTTGAGGCCGCTCACGATGGTGCCCTGGAACTCGGCGGGCGCCGTCACCTCGAGCGCCATGATGGGCTCCAGGACCGCGGGGCCGGCATCCTGGGGGCAGCGCGCAAGAGCGTACCAAGCGCGAGCGTGCAAATGGGTTGGTGTGCTTGTGCGGATGGCAATAAATAGCGTACCAAAGCGCGAGTGTACAAATAGGTTGGTGTGGTGTGAGGATGGCAATAAATGTCGTATCAAGCACAAGCATACAAGTAGATGGGTGTGTGTGTTTGAGGATGGCAATAGAAGAAGTTGCAGACGGTCGATGGGCTGGGCATCCTGAGCAACGCGCAAGCAAGAATTAGGCAGCGAACGCGCAAGCAAGGATTACTGCAGGGAGCTCTGGCTGGGCGCCCGAGGCAGCGGGTGCCACTTCACAGCCCACCATGCGCTGTAGGTTTGGCTCGCTAGCCCTGCGCATTTGATGGTTCGCCTAGCTGCGGTAAGCAGGCGGCTGTGGTATCTATACAAGCACTCCGATCGCTTCATCTTTGCAGCACAGGTCTGCTTGACCAGCACCCGTGCGCTGCGCGGAGCCTGGCGCCATGGCTCGCTTTCTGCGTCTGTGGTGGGCGCTGCGCTTAGAACACGTGCGCCTATTCTGCCGATGCAATACCTGTGACCTTCGCATGGACCATCCATAAACAAGCAGAGCGTGCGCGCAGATATCAGCACGCGCGCTGCCTCACCTTCATGGCGCCGCGCAGCGCCGCGGCGGCGGCGGTGCGGAAGGCGAGGTCGCTGGAGTCCACGGCGTGCGCCTGGCCGTCCGTGAGGACAACGCGCATGCCCTGCACCTGCGCGCCTATCATGCCGCCCTTGTTGGTGCCGTCGGCGAAGCCCTTGCCGCATGAGGGTATGTACTCGGGGGGTATGTTGGTGCCGATGACGTCGTTGACGAACTCAAAGGTGATGGGCTCGCCGGCGGCGTTGACGGCGCCCTCCTGCGCGCGGAGGGGGGGGGGAGGGGACGGGGGAGGGGGTAACGGCAGGGCAAGTGGTGAGGTCATGTCGAGAGCAGTAGAGCCATGCGGCGCAATGCAATGAGAGGGGTGATGCGTGAAGCATGATGCCGATGGCTGAGACGCGGCTGCCAGGTGCGAGCGCGCCCGCGAATCTGCCACCAAACCCGTTGCCGTGTCCCCGTGCGAAACACGGAATGCGTGCAGACACGGGCGCTCTCTCGCGCTGCGTCCTGCATGCGCGCTGGCGCAGCATCGTCCTAACGACGCAAGGACACACGTAACACCACCGAACATGTCGCCGTCTCACCTCCAGCGGCTCAATGTAGCCAATGACGCGCGCGTACTGCCCGCTGCCGCCCGTCTGCTTCTTGTGCAGGTGGTTGAAGTCGGCGCGGCGCGAGATGGTCTCGCGGTAGTTGACGCTCGGGCGGCCGACCTGGCACTCCACCGCGTACTGCGCGGCGGCAGCAGCGGGCGGCAGCGGCGGCGCGGCGCGCGTGCGCACAAGTCAGAGGGAGCTTCAGAGCGACTCAGTGCTGGGAGTGCGTGCGGGTACGAGGGCGGGCGTGCGCCGCACGAGCGCATGCGGTACAGAGCGCGAGCACATGCATGGCACCTCCACAAGGGCCGTGCGGGGCACGAGGAGCGGCGGTGTCCGGCCTGAAGCCCGCCCCTTCCACGTGCGCATAGTTGCACGCATGGACCATAGCATATGGACCAACATCACTGTTTCCGCGGCCAAAGTCTATGGTCATGCGGGTCCTGCTCGCGAGCGGCGGCGAAGGGGGCCAGCGCGTGCGACGTGCACCACCCGCGCGATTGCATATACTCTGAAGTTCCTTCTGATGCTTCAAAAGGGTATACTCGATGCACTTGACGTTCAACGCAGCATTCGTACATATACGTGAAGTGGCGCCCTCACTGACCTCGCGCTTGAGCCGCTCCACGTAGACGTCCAGGTGGAGCTCGCCCATGCCGCTGATGATGATCTCCTTGCTGTTGACGTCCGTGTGCACGCGCAGCGTGGGGTCCTCCTTGGTGAACCGCTGCAGCGCCTTGGCAAACGACGCCTGCGGCAGCGCAATGCGGCGCATCAGCGCAACGGTGAGGAGAGTCGGTGGCGGGATGCAGCACGGGCTGCTGCATTGTGTGCAAGACCAGCGGCCCACGCGGCACTGCACAGCGGCCCACGCGGCACTGCACAGCAGCTCGTCGGGCACGACAGGGCCATCATCACTGGCGGCACCACACCGAGACAGCTCCCGGCTTCTTGACACCAGTGACAGGCAGCATGTACTTGTCACGGGTGTGGTTGAGCGTTTCACACAATACAGAGGCTGCCATTCCGTGGCAAGCCACGTGCCCCGCCGTGAGTGCCGACTTCAACGCCGGCAGGGCAGTGGGTCCAGTGTGTACATACCCCCAAACCACAAGAGAGCGCGCTGCGCACCTGCGACTTCGGCCCGGCGTCCGGCTTGATGGCGAGGCTCATCACCGGCTCCGGCACGAACATGGAGCTCATGGCGAGCTGCGTGGTGCCGTCGGTGAACGTGTCCATGCTGGCGCAGTCGACGCCGAACATGGCCACCACGTCGCCCGCGCCGGCGCTGGTCACCTCCTCCATCTCGTTGGAGTGCATGCGCACGAGGCGCGGGACCTGGGCGGGGGGGATGTACGCAGGGGGGGGGGGGGGGGGGGGGGAGGGGTCAGAAGCGATACACAAACAGGCTCATGGGATGACCCCGGGGAGGTCACAGTGCCATAGGTTCGACAGGTGTCGCAAGGGGCTGCCAGCGAGCGCAACGGCCCCCCGGTGGCACGCGGCGCAGTGTAGGCAGCAGGTATGCCGCGAGATCAGCCTCAAGAGGAGGGGGCCCCTCCCCCTTCCCCCCCGTCATCTGTATTGTCGACTCAGCGTCGTGAGCGCTCGCACGCGCAGCGCACCTTGATCTTCTTGCCCGTCTTGAGGTTGTGCAAGAAGTGCCCGCGCTCGATGCGCCCCTGGTACACGCGCATGTACGTAAGCTGCCCGAACTTGCACTCCTCAAGCTTGAACGCGAGCGCGACGGTCGGCTTGTCGGGGTCGCACGACAGCGCCACGCGCGCCTCGTCCGCCGCCGTGTCAAGCGCAAAGTTGGGCACCTCTGCGGGCGACGGCAGGTAGTCCACCACGCCGTCCAGCAGCGGCTGCACGCCCCTGCGGCGGCGGCGGCGGCAGCGGAGGTCGCGCACCGCAGGCAGAGGTCAGCGGCAGTGCGACGAGCCTGCAACAGTGGTGTACAGGCATGGTGTGTGGCACGCCCGCAGGCGACGGCAGGTAGACCACCACATCATTCAGCAGCGGCGGTGGTGGCGTGAGCGCGTGGGCATTGCGCGTTGCTTGACAAAGCATTGCAGGTGGTCACACGACGCCGCCCGGCACCAGCTGCACGCTCGTGCAGCGGCGGCGGCAGCAGCAGATCTGCAGCGCACGCGGAGCCTGAACAGACGCCGCGCACGTCAAGCACGCGCACACCGCGTGTGTGAGACAGCGTACGGACTGTCCCTGCATGGCCACGTGGCACACCGCAGCGACTGCGTCCGCAGACCAGGAACTACAGTGCAAGCGCATTCGCTGACTGGAGAGCGGCTGCGAACACAAGGCGTGCATCGCAGCAGTCTGCCGGCGCAGCGGCGCATCGCGCAGGCGAAGCGCGTGCACGACTGCTGCAGCGCGGAAAGTAAACACGTATGCACACGCATGCGCACCTGTTCTTGTACGCGCTGCCCATGAAGACGGGGACAAACTTCTGCGCGATGGTTTGTCGCCGGATGGCGCGCTTCAGCAGGTCCTTGGGTACCTGTAAGGGGGGAGGGGGGGGGGGGAAGGGGTAACGAAAGCAGCAGCGCGAGGCCACAGTTGCGAGTGAGTGAGTTGCAAGCGAGACGATGGCGGCAGTACTCTGCACACGGGCATCGTGACAAGAAAGTGGGCCGGGATCAGGACGCAACAGGTGGCGCCTGCCATGGGAGGGGCTGCTCATAGGCACTACGCGACACCACACACATGACGCAAGGATTGCCTGTGCATTCTGTGCTCTTGCTGTAGGTACATAAGCCAACAAGCAGGGGCCTGGGCTGGGCCTGTGTAACCTGGTCCATCTGTCTTGTGGGAACGATGCTAAGGCTGGCCAGGCAGGCATACTTCTTTTTGAAGTACATGGTCATCATCTCAAGTGCCCTTATCTATGAAAACGCAGTTAATGCATCGTCCGCGACGAAATCACACTGTGTTGTGACATGCCTCGCCACAGCGGCGGCTCCCACTTGAAGATGCAGGCGCTGTTGCTGTCAGTAGACTGACAAGGCGTGGTCAACGAGACATTCACTTCACGATGATGGCATCAAGCCCAGGGGTCTGGAAAAAGATTACACGGGCGTTCTCAGAAGGGCTACACATCGACTTTGAATTTGGGTGATCAATGTGAATCTGGCAGGACAATTCACGCTCCCTGCTGTCTTGTGCGTCTAGGTCCTAAGCCTCCTGCTGTCATCATGCAACTACTACGGCAGTCTTCAGCCACAGCATGATGGCCGATATTTGAGTGCACGCATGTCAGCTGTGAAGGCATATTACTTGTTGATTCCGCTGCCAGGCATCTACACCCTGCTTGTTGAAGTTGAAGAAGGACCACTGGATGCCACTAGCCAGCGACGGTTGTATCAGCTCACCATTTTTACATGTTGGTGCGTGTTGTCAGCTGCAATCATGACTGAATTGTGGCGGATGATGAACTCGGACACCTGCTCACCGAAAGTGACACTCCTTGCACTTTTCATACCTCTGGCTCCACTGTACAGAGCAGCCGAGAGCCAGAAAACGGCCCTGACTGTGCTCTGAAAGTCATATTTATCATTTGAGTCAGCCGCCACTGAAAGGCGTGGCTCACACTCAGCTCTGGGAGGCAATGCCCGCTAAAGCTGAGCACACAAAATGCCAGTGATACATTTTGGGACAAATGAGGCTTGTACAAGCCAGATGCGCGAAGCACATCGGCTGAGAGTGTTGTGCTCTGCACGCACAATGGCGCAACGTAGGTCATCACCTATGCCAAATGGCTGCTTCCACGGACTTACACAGAAACTTCAACATGATATTGAAGTGACTTGCAGAATTCATCACATGGAGCCTGTTCGCAATAATCTGCACCAGCGCCTGCAGCAGCCATGCTGGCCGCTGAGGCTGATGCCACGCCTTCCTGCATTCAAAGTCTACAGCTCAAAACCAGCATGTGGAGAGCTGTGGCAGCGAATTGCCAAGAAGCGTTGGTGCAGCAAATTGCCAAGAAGAGTTGGTTCATAGCCCCACCGAAAACTGACCACTGTACTTCAAGCACCAAACGCATGCCACTGCTTATAGACTAGGTTTATGATACGTCAGAGAGAATATGTACTAGCATGCAGCTGGCCATAGCTGAGAGGGTGCTCCGCCCTGGATCAACGACTCTCCTCAGACTTCAGCAGCCCCCTACATCGACTACTACTCCGTGGCGCGGCAACATGGGCAGCTTGCAGCAAACCGAAGACTTCGTTGCGTGGCATGGGTCCCGGAAGTGCCCTGACTGCCATCAGATGGATATGGGTGTGGCGCGCCTTGACCTGCAAGGTCCACTCTCACAGGCCAACCACACCCTTACCTACTGGTCCCACGTAACACAATGCCTTCATCGCACCACGCCTGTGCACATTCCCTGACATCGATTGCGGACGTGATCATCTGCGCTGCTGACCTAACCCTAACCCTAACCCTAACCCTAACCCTAACCACGTGCACCGCACTCGCAACGCAATGATGACGCGCGTGGGGTATCACATGTCGTCCACAACAACCTGACGCACGTCATCAGGTACATCCGACTCCTGACCAGACTACTCACCGCAACCGTAACCCTAATCCAGCCGCCACATACTTACCAAAATGACCTACATGTGTACGGATGGCGTCGCCTCAACCAACCTCAACCATCTGCCCCGTTTGCAGTATGCCACACCAATTGATGTCAGCAATGACGCATCACGGTGTCTACATATGTATACATATATGTAAGTGTGTTGTATGACTCAGTATGACTCAGTATATTGCATGACTCACATCTTCTTCGCAAATGAACAGCTCCGCCACCTCCTCATCCACGTCCGCCACCCGCTCAACCAGCTCCTGTCTTGCCGCCGCCGCCGCTGCCTTGAGGTCCTCTGGTACAGGCGCCTCCTCCACCATCTCCCCCTTCTCCCCCCTGCTCGCAGAAACATTTTAGAGAAGGCTTGGTCTTGTCAGGCAGGCGATTTCTCTAAAAAGCAGAGATGACATTGGAACCCTCTGTGTCGGTGCGGTGATGTTCAAACATCTCAGCTGATGATGCAGACACAGCTTGCCACAGTTTGCTTTGCTTGCACCTGATGTAGCCCTAACCTATTTCTAACCCTAACCCTAACCCTCGTTGATGATGCAGCTCTGTACGCACGCCACCAGTGTAAGACAAGAAAGCGCCGCAGAGTGATGGAGTGCAGAAGTGCAGTCGTGTCACCATTGTGAGACAAACAAGCGCTGCAGAGTGAAATAGAACTTCAAACCTGAAGTAGTAGGCCACCCCCCTGATGACGTCCACCACGCCATCGTGCGCCGCCTCAAGACCGATGGGCACCTGCAGACCACACGGCATCGACAAAGCGTGTCAGGCACAAACAAAATTTCGAAGTCGATGCAGGAAATAGAAGGGGACAGCGCCTACCCACAGCAGAAGATGAATCACACAAACCATGAGTGGAATCAAAATGATGAGCACTGCAGAGTTGCTGCCCATCCATCCATCATGCCGAAAAACGCACGAAGCGCGACTTTATTCACACGGCCAGTTAGACGACAACACCATCGCGTGACAGCACAGCCACAACGCGCACGCAGCAGCAGCGCGCGGCGCACGCAGTCCTCCGCTGCCCACCTGCACGGCCGCGGCGTTGAGCTTGAGCTGGTTGCGCAGGTCCGCGATGACCTTGCGCGGCGACGACCCCACGCGGTCCAGCTTGTTGATGAAGGCCAGGCGCGGCACGCCGTAGCGCTTCATCTGGCGGTCGACCGTGAGCGACTGCGACTGCACGCCGCTCACGCCGCACAGGACGAGGACGGCGCCGTCGAGGACGCGCAGCGCGCGCTCAACTTCAATGGTGAAGTCCACGTGCCCGGGCGTGTCGATGATGTTGACGTGCGCGTCGCCCCACGAGCAGAACGTCGCCGCCGACTGGATGGTGATGCCCTTCTCGCGCTCCAGCTCCATAGAGTCCATCTTGGCGCCGACGCCGTCCCTGCCGCGCACGTCGTGGATGGCCTGCGGCGGCAGCAGCGCGATGTGTGCGTGTTCTGAGCGCTGCTGCTGGGTTGGCGCAGTGTCAGGGGGGGGCTGGCCGCATGTGCTGCGCGGCGCGCGGCGCGTGGCGCAGCGAAGCGTGGCGGCGCCGCACGCTTGTTTGTTGCACAGCACAGGTTTTGTGCTGTGCGGCGTGCGCCGACACATGTGTGTTGCGACGATGACAGCAGCACAGCTCTAACACGCGCATGGGTGATGCCGCGTCAGGATGGTGCTGCAGCAGCAGCGCTGCAAGTCCCATTCTGGAGGCGTCATGTGATGACAGTGGCCACATTTCGTAACTCGGGCATCGTGGTGGACACCCTCACACCCGCTGACGGTGCACTGGTGCGAACACCAAGACGGTGATGGATCCTTGAGAACACCTACAGCGATTTGTGAGGTAGTCCTTTGTACAACACGTGCGGTTGCTTTCAAACTTCAACTATCGGGTTGCCTGTAGGTTGTGCTGATGCAATAGATGAGAACTTGGCGTGATAAGCTTGGACGTAGTAAAGCCTACCTACTGGCTGCAACAACCAGACTTTCAACGTCGGCGTCAAAGTGAAAGGCACATCAAGCTGCAAAATGTCCGAAATGCCGATCTCTGGATGAGTCAAACTATCGTCCCAGGTGCGATGAACTTGCATACAACTTGAAGTCTTCGGCACGGAAACTAGAGTGCCTGCTTTTATTGCAAAGTGAGCATCGTGATCATGCACTCCACGAAGTCAGTGTCGTGGGCTCACAAACATGACGCGCGGCCGCAGCTTCGCTCACCTTAATCCTGCCAGTGTAAAACAAGATGCGCTCCGTCAATGTGGTCTTCCCACTGTCGATGTGAGCGGAGATGCCGATGTTCCGCACGTTCGCCATGTATTCAGCGGCTGATGCAGCTGCATCGGTACTTGAATCCTCGGTGGCTGCGACTGAAGCACTCAGACACCGCGACCAGGGCGCTGGGAGCCTGCTGCTGGCGCCACGGCAGGACAACAAGCCCCTGCGGGCCAGCGTCGCCCTGCTTATGCGCAGCATGATTGCTGTGCACGCCAACACGGCAGGAATTGCGAGGGCATCAGATCCGCTGTTGGAGTCCTTATTAGTGTCGTTCTGGCCACGAAAACCTGACTTGAACTTGTTTGGTTCAACTCCTAAGAGGGGTTTGTGTGTTCCCCCTCTGCATCTATATACAGTGGAAGCAGTGACTAGGGTGATGGGGGTTGATATGGGATAATTCTTGATGCTGAGGGAGGTGGCTCATAACATTATGTGGACCAGAATCCAATGGATAGGCGAAAGCATATCCGACTTCAGCCGACATCAGCCGACTTTAGTCGTCAAAAATCTCAGAAAATCGGATATAACCGGCTGTTTTTCGACTATCGCCGACTACAATCGGCTATAACCGCCCAAATCCGCGAAAATGGCCCTGAAACTTGCAGTGATCTGTAGGCTTCGAAGCAAGGTCTTCCTGCACATGTGCACCTGTCACTACCACGCTGCTGGTCATTTGTGTGTAGCAGGGTAAGCAGCATCAATAACTGACAGCGAACGCTGCTGCTGCGTCGGCAGCAGCGAACACACACAAGTTGCAGGCATGCTGCGAGTGCTACGTGTTCTCTCCGTTTCAACTAAGTGCTTGACGGTGTCTACATCGGCTGGGTGCCACAACAGCGGCCGCAGGGCTGCAGTGGCTGATCGCCGATTTCAGCTGTCAGCAGACCGGCTTGCCTTGAAATCACCGCGAGTTGCCCGCTGTTTTAGCGGGATCTGGTTGCATCGCTAGAAGGCCCCACGTGTTTGGCGTCGATTGGTCAGGTCCCCGAGTCAAACAAACTCGATGACACCGAGTGAGGCCAAGCCCTAGGTCAAACCCTAGCAACTTCAAGCAACCAAAAAAGTCACCTTATTGCCTGTAACTTTTGAAGTTCAAGGTTGTTTGACTCGAGGATAAGCGCATTCGAAAGGCCTTGTCAAGCCCGACAATCTGAGCTACTGAACACAATCAGGAAAGGCGGACACCTGGAGATTTTTTCAAGAGGGGTTGCTCATCCCCCGAGTCACTGCTTCCACTGTACGCATTCCAGTTCTGTCATTACGTACTGAAGCCCCGAACTGGCTGCTAACAGCCACCAGACATATGCAGTTATCCTCTTGGCCCTCATGGCTCGAGTTGTCACCGGTTGACTTGGCACACGGTTAGGATGGCCATACACCAGTCATGCCAGCAATGGACTGCTATACAGCACGCAGCAGTGACGTCAAGGATGGTGCAACAGTACATGCGGTGTTGACGAAGTAGTAGCAGCATATACCAACTTAAGCCCGTCCACGACTTGGTTGCTGCACATGAGCAGGAAATCACCAAGCACCACACAGAACCGCAGATGAGCAGGGCGCCACGGTGCAAAAGTAAAGACGCTCAAGATGAGGAGTCATTCATACAACGAAATAGTATTTCTGGGCACGCGAGCATGAATTCACCGGGCAAAGCTCGGCAATGCCTTTGAAATCGCGCATGCGTTGGAACTCCCCGCATCCAAAACTGCGAGAGGGACGGGCTCACACAGCACTTGCCCCCGGGCGCCGGCCGTAAATCGTGGCTTCGCTGGCGTGTTGACACATATTCCTGTGCTGCAGCATTGCCAAAGGGTCGTACTACAGCAGCGCTACTGCCATTTGATGGCGTGTGTTGTCTGCTCTACGGTCGGTCCGCTCTAGTGGTGGCCGCCGCCGTGCTTGGCCCTCTCCGCCGCCAGCAGTTTGAGCCCCTCCTCCTGGTCGTGGTGCTGGTGCGCCACGTGGTAGCGGCCCAGGCCAAACCACTCCATCGTGTAGCCGACAGTGCCCACCAGGAGCATGAGGTGAACCGCAGGCCTGAAGGTGCTGCGGGGACCAAGGGCGCAGCGGGACGGGGGCATTGCAAGAGGTATTGGCCGGAGGTTATGTGATTGCCGGCATGCTTGTGAGCTGACGTGGTGTGTACGAGGAGATGGAGTGCAGTATGCGCTGTTTTCAAGGGACTCCACAAAAACCAATACGTCTTGAAAACAGCAGATGGGCTGCTGCAGGTCTGCTAGATTTCTGCAAGGAACATAAATTGAATAATGTGCTTTGATCACAGAGGGGGACCACAACATTGGAAGGCAAGGCTCAGCCACCATGGCAATGGAGCTGTTGCAGTTTCCTTCTCGCTGCAGTAATCAGACAGCAGCACACTTGCGGATTTTGTGAGGGGGGGCGTCAGTGCCCAGCTTCGGTACCAGCAGCGCAGATGCGCGCCAAGCTGCGCTGAGGTCTGCAACCGAATCGAGTGCCCTCCCTGCAGCTTGATGGTCGTTGTTGACTGGCATGCAAACTGCAGACGCACTTACCCCATCCGACTGGTAGGCTTGAAGTATCTGGCGTGGTACGAGTTCCTCCACTTGTCGAAGTGCTTCAGGTAGTCATCGGGGCTCAGCGAGAGCTGCTTCAGGAAGCTCATGGTACTTTGCTTACTTACTTTTCTTCACCGGCAAACTGCAAACTCGCTGAGCGTTGCTGCTGATGTTGAAGTTGGCCGCCGATGTGTTGCTCGTCCACACCTCGTCCATGAGCATCCAGGGAGGGAACTACAGGCTAAAACGGATTGAATTTGACGGCGCTCGGCGGCCTGTGCTATGTCAGAACGAGGGCGGGCCGTGCCCGCTTCTTGCTATCCTCAACGTGCTACTTCTGCGGGGCTCTGTACAGCTGCATCCCGACTACAGCGAAGTAGGGTTGCATCAGCTGGTGCAGCTGCTGGCAGGTCACTTGTTGGAGCTGTCCGCCAGGCACAGCGAGCCCGCTCAGGCGGTGAATTTCCAGCAGCAGGTCAGCACTAGCCTGCTTTAATCACCGCTGCAATTTTTTGTGCATGTTATGTTCTTGGTAAGCTGTGGTGCAGCAGCTGCTTTCCTGGCGTCATCAATGCTGTTTTCGGTTCAAATGTTGCTGCTGGTGCTTGTTTCTCACATGATGAAGCCACGCTTCAGCAGGGTACATGCCAATCCGAGTTCGCGCTTCCGGATTCATTTCTACGAATTTGCCCCCTCATCACCACCATCATCGTCTGATTTTGCTGCAACAGCTGCATGGCGTCATGGAGTTACTACCCAGGCTTCAGTACGGCCTGGATGTCAATGTCAAGTTTCTGGATCCCCAGGGCTTCGAGTTCACCAAGGAGCTGTCCACCTTTGACCTCACCGAGGTCACCCTGTTTCACGGCTGGCTCATAGACCCGCAGGACGCGCACATGATGGAGGCGGTAGGTTCCCTTAGCTACAACCAACTCGTTGAAATTCTAGTGGAGTACAGAGCAGCGTTGCATGATCTGGAGACAGATCCACACAAGGCGCCGCTGGCGTCTGTCGCAGTTGAAGTTGCTGCCGCACCAGCTCCCGCTGCAGACGCCGTGCAGAGCGGCACTGCTGCCGCCAGCACCGAAGCAGCTTCAGCTTTTGTGCCTGCAGAGCCTCCGCCATCGGAGAGCAGCAGCTCTGCTCAGCCAGTGCCGCAGCTGCCCGCAGTTGAGCCAGCAGACGCGGAGCAGCCGACGGGAGCAGGCGCTATGGACACCTCCGCTGACGACGCCGCGCAGTCGCCGCCACGCTCAGAGGCCGTCGAAGCCGCTGAGGCGTTGATCGCGGATGTGGTGGCGGCTGCCACAGGCGCGCGCGCGGGCGCCGCCGCTGCGGGCGACACCGCAGCAGACGCTGCAGCAGGCAGCGCGCCGGCGGAAGCAGCAGCGGAGCCCCCCTCCGCTCCAGTCGGCGCAGCCGCAGACACTCTGCTTGGCGTGCCCGCCGTCGCTCTCACGGCGGCCGTCGGCGACCGTGACGCGGCGCAGGCGGGGGAGCCGCCGGAAGGGGCAGCAGCGATGACGGATGAATCGGCAGATGCGGACACCACAGCAGCTGCTGGTGCGGAGAGGGTGTTGATGGAGGTGGAGGATGTGGCGGCCGCAGCAGCAGCGGCGCCACTGGCTGCGGCGGCGGCGGCGGTGCGCGGTGAGGTCGCGGAGCGGCAAGAGCGGGCGCGCGTGGAGCGGCTGGAGCAGCTGCTGAGCAGGGGCGCCGCCATCGATCACTTTCTGGCGGACACGGCGACGCAATTAACGTGGGTGCCCATAACCATGGCCATCGGCAATGATTTTATCACTGATCACAATTCAAATGAGATTTGTGAGGCAACTGGCTAAGTACAGCACTGTGTACATAAGGAGTTGAAGCTTCCTAGGTAGTGGGGTCGCGCTACAGGGCATCAGATCACACCTGGTGCAGTCGTCAATGCCACAGTTGAAGTCGAGCACAACGGTGCGCGTTTTCAACACCAACAGAACGTATGCGGAGGCCATGGCTATCAGCGCGTTGGTGATGATGTGCAAAGTTGTGCTGTGGCAGTGCGCTGTCCATCGGCGCTGTTGAAGTTGAGTTGAGCACAAGATGGGGCCAAATGACTTTGCAAAACCATGCAGCCCTCTCTCAGTCATCACTCAAGAGGGCTGACATCTGGGACTGCCACTCCTACGCCTACGCTCTGTAGTGCAAGACACAGTAATCTTGGCAGAGAATTCGTAGCAGCAGGCTCAAAAGATGTACAACAGGCTTGGGTTTCCAGCACCTCTTCACCAGACAAGCAGGAAAATGATTTTTCCTGAGATGGTGAAGAATTGAATGTATGTGCCAGATATCTGTGCCAGGAGTATTGACCCCCACAGAAGCTACCACAGGATGCCCTTGTGGCTTCAAAAGGCTGTTGTTGTGGCACGGTGATGTTACCAGCGCATTGATGTTTTGAACTTCGTCATGTTGAACTTGCACCTGCGGACTCCTGTCTTGGCAAGGCATGCAGAGAAGGAGACGGCTACCTGACTGGATAGGCATCTACGAATCAAATCTGCCTACGTTTGCCTACCACCCTCGACCCTGGCGGGGCATGGGTAGGCTCCGCAATGCAGTGCTTTCTTTATGTCCTTCAAATACGCCATGACGCCAGATACACAGAAGGCAGCAGACAACCAGGAGTGCAGGAGTTCAATGTACTGGGTTGTTGCGAGACGGGTTTACGCAGATTCACTCACACACACCCTGCCGCTGTTACAAACGTGAGGAGACACAGAGAAGGCCGGTTCCGACCTTGCACAGCTCATGCATACTTCGCACACCACCAACCAAGGGGCTGCCTCAGATGCTGGGCACTGTGCTTTATTCTGACTCTGTGGCCGTAACCGCCACCTGCGCCCACGATACATACCCCTGCAGGTACCACGGCCTGGCACGGCTGCACGCGGAGGTGCCGGAGGGCTCCCTGTGCGTCTTCTTCCGCAACAACCACTTCAGCACCATGCACAAGCACCACGGCAAGTTGTACCTGCTGGTGACGGACTACGGCTACGCAAATCAGCCAACGGCCGTGTGGGAGAAGCTGGACGCCATCGACGGTGAGCGCTGCTGCGTGCTCAGTCTTCGAGGGACTTGACTGTGTGCGAGAAGATACTGTGCAGGCTGCCTGGTTACGGGGCAGAGACTTGAGGCGGGCTCATTGAGCAACTCATGAGCCGTTGACGTCACACTTCAAGAGTTGTTGACAGCAGCGGGGCGCCCTGTCACTGCGCCCTGTCACTGCGCCACCAACGCACTGAGCGCGTGCGCTGCTCATGACCATAGCAGGGGCCGCATCAGCCGCTGCGCGTCAGCGACGCCCATGAGCCGCGGCGCTGCTTTGCTGACTCTGGGGACCATATGCTTCTCGTACAGTCGCCGCGCTTTGGTTAACTTTGTGTATCGCCAGGCTTGCCACTTGCCTAGCCCATTTGGTTTCACATACATGTGCGCAGCGTGTGTTGGCTCTGCTTGCACAGTAGGGTGGCCTGCAGAGGGGACCTCTGGTTGCTTGATTCTTGTAAGCTGACGTGGCACCTGTCACCATCTATGTCAACACTGTCACAGGTGACACGGTGCTGGTGAATGCATTCTTTGAGGAGCGCAACCGGCCGCGCTCGCCGCCGGCGCCATCAGAGGAGGGCGGCGCGGATCCAGACCACCTTCTCGCCTTGCAGCTGCAGCAGGTAGGCACTGACACCCGCCGATGCTGCAATCATGTCTGTGCGTGAGCGCACAGGCAGACATGTTGGTTGTGGACATGCACACGCAGCAAGGATGCGAAAATGCGCAGTCATGGGCTCAGTGTTCAATGTACGTGGCACCCGTAAGGACGTGCACTGCAGTTTGTGAGACGCAAGCGGTGCGGATCTGCCCTGCAGCCCTCAGCGGCCGTGGAAGGCAGCGCATGCGCACACAGGCAGCCCAGCCCAGCACGCTTCCCTGAATGCGCATGCGGCGGTTGAACTGCTGAGCACGGCCTGATGACTCAGCATGCGCGCCGCGACCGACGAGTCACAGCCGCCGATAGCGGTCCAACGCGCGCGCGGCCGGTGCTCACCCCTTCTGCTCTCCGCCACGCCGCCGCCCCCGCCGCGCGCGCGCGCGTAGGCGGACAGCGCGACGGACCAGCTGCGGCCGCGCGCGCGCTCGCCGCCGCAGGCCACAGCGCCGCCCGCGCCGCTCGCCGCCGCCGCTGCCGCTGGCGTCGCGCTCAGCGACGAGGAGCTTGCACGCGCGCTGCACGCGGAGGAGCAGCTGGCGGCGGCGCGGCACGCGTCGGCAACGCCTGCGGCGGCGGCGGCGCAGCGCGTGGACACGAGCGGCGACGCCGCGCTCGCGCGCGCGCTGTACGAGGACGAGCAGCGCAGGGGGTCAGGGGGGGGCGGGGGGGGAAGGGGGGGGAGGGGGCGCGCCGTCCCTGGCGAGAGCCGGCACCACCGCCAGAGCAGCAGTGCCGGGTCCGGGACGGGGTCGTCGTGTTGTGTGCAGTAGCGGATCGGCAGGGTAGGAGGACGTGACTGGATGGCCATGTTTGTCGTCGTACATGAGTCGTGGTGCGGTAAACCTGTCGACAGATGGCTGGGCAGACGATGTGTGTGTTTGGCGGAGCCTACCGCCACTGTATGCGCCCATGTGCGTGCCTGGAGCGAGCCTGGCTTCTGACATGTAAATACTGTGAATGTGATCGGAGTCCACAATTTCATGTGCACCATTGTACACCTTCACTCTCTTGTCGCTTACGCTTGCCCTTTGCTTTGCTTGACATGTGGTAGAGTCTGTTGTACTTCATTGTGTACATACAGCGTACCTGCGTCTGCAAAGCATCGCGCACTCCTTCCATGCTGAAAAGGGGAATGCAATGGAGGGTCCATCAGCGCATCGTGAAGTATGAAAGTACTGGCGTGAATGCCAGTCGCTTCATGATGGCATGTGGTGGCATGCAGCATGGCTCGGCAGATGGCCCAGATATTGTTGCATTGATGCATGCTGTCATTACATTCAAGAATGATGAAGTGGGCAAGCTTTGTGCGAGTATACTAATGCAAATTGATGCTGTTGTCGCTTGCATCTGTCTTGACCAAAACTCTGGATGCCACCTGTGCTGCAAATTCACTGTACACAAAGCAGTCTGTGGCAGAGCGGTGAACTGCAGGCACTATGATTTTTTAGTTTGCGTGTCTTGATGCATGATGCAAGCTCGCCATTTTGTTCAAAACTATGATTTCACACAGATGATTGAGGGCTATGTATGTACATCAAGCCACTGAAAAAAAAAGTGAACTTCACCGCACTTCAAGAGCTTTCGTGCGGCGCGCAAAACAGCTGCGCAGCGGCGGCAGACGGAGCAGTTATGGTGGATGCAGGAGCTGCTAGCGCTGGAGGAGACGGCAGTACCGGCGCAGACCATGACCTTACCCGCACCATCAGCGAGTACTTGGATCTGCACCTCATGTTCCCTCTGCTGGACTTTGTCGAGATGAACAATATGTACGACAGCGCGGGTGTGTCCCAGGCGAGGCTGGACCTGCTGGAACCAACCAATATGGTGAGTCGCTAGCGATTGGTGTGGCGGGGTTGGAGCAGCGCTTGTGTGGGTGTCAAGCGGCCACTGCTAGCATTCTGTGTGCAGCAGGCTGTGCTTTCAAACCTTGGCTCATGTGCCAGCTCTGCGGCAGTATTCGTCGTGACAGTTGCATGCCTCAGACGAGTTCTTTCCACGTCCTGGTCCAAGCCTCTTCTTTTGCAGGCTATGCGATGCACTGTGCGACATCACCGTGCTGCGCTGTCGCCATCGCTACTTGTCATTTCGAGGTGTCTCGTGTGCTGACCCCGAGTTGTGCAGCTCATTGTCCACATGCACTTGATTCGCACACGCTGCAAGTGCTTTTGCTTATGCTTCACATGCCTTGCCTCACCGTTCGTCACACAGGTTGACTATGCTATGGAGGTGTACCAAAATCTGCACAACGGAGCTGCGGCGCCGAAGGAGATGGTGGTGCGGCGAGACAAGGTGTTTGCGCGGCTGGAGGAGCTGAAGGAGGCTGCGTCTCGCCTCATTGCCATTGTGGAGGATCCTGTGGCGGTGGGGCGGTTGGAAAACGAGCAGCGGTTTGACTGGAACGGCCTTCAGAGCGAGTTTGGCTTGCCTGACTCCATGCTGCAGGTGAGGGTGACATCTTTTACATCAGAACCAGAAATGGCATAATACAAACCAGCGGCTGGTCACAAGTTGATGATACTCGAGCAGGCAATTGATGTTCCCGGCACAAGCACGTGATATCCAATGAGCACTGCGACTGCAGTGGTTGTGGGCGTGCACTCACCAGCTTTGAATCACCTGAGACATACCGATATCAGAGACATTGCGCCAGTCGGTGAATGGCGCAGTGACGGCTTTGCAGCGGCATGCTGCCTGGCGGCATGTGGCATGGCCACTGACAGCTCAGCCGTCTGCGGTTTGCACAGGCGACGGACACTGCACTGGGCAGACCCCTTGATCGTGGACCTTAGCATCGGTTATCGGCTGTGCATCATCAAAATTGGCACCCGCCAGTGCTGTGTCAGTAGCATGCGTTAGAGCTGGTCACCCGTGAGCCAGCTCTCTTGACGTGTTGTGAACTGGAGTGGCAGGGCTGCGCTGCCTGTTATTTCAGTCTTGTACAAAAGCTTCAACGCATCTGAAGCGTTTATGGCGTGCTGGTTTGTATAACAACGCTCAGGCCCGCATGTAGCACAGCTTGCAGCGCGGCGCTGTCACCGCTGTCACAAACCCAGTCTGTTGAGAACTGGGCATGGAGCAATCAGTTATTTCTGCAGTCATTGTCTGATGTCGTGCAGCAGATTATCATGCGGTCACTCGCCACTTTTGTCAGCACTGCACTATCACAGTAGCCTGTGTTCCCAGCCACTCTATCAAAGCTTTGAATCCTTCGTTTCATTCAGAATAGGTGCTCCGCTATGATCTGTGCAACCTGTTGAACAGGCATGTCTCTTGTCGGTATTTAGAACACAGCCCCACAATCTCCGCGGGGGCTCCATGCGCATGCTCTTGGTAATGGCATCGCGGCTGCTGTAAGTGAAGCAAGCCTACCACCTCGCGCAGCTCCAAATTGCATCTACCGTACCTACTACTCGCGTGGCAACTTCAACTTGAAGTATGTTCTGTAGTACACAGGCGAGACGCCGCTCTTAGTGGCTTCCCCCTCTCTCAGCCCTATCCTGGAAAGAGCATGCCTTGCCTCAAGCAAAAGTGCCACACTTGCCTTACCTGCACATGCAGCATGTGCTCTGCACCCGGTAACATGGTTTTTAACTCCAATGCCACCCTCATCCTGTGGCGTGCCCCTGGCGCTGTTTGTGGTAGTTGCTTGTGATCTGTTGGTAACCGCTGCCTGCGACAAAGAGCTGACTATTGTTACCGCTGCACGTGGCAGCTTCAGCCGTGAAGTTATGGTCGTGCTGCAGAAGTACAGAAGCAGCAGCTCAGCTGGCACCTTGGGGGTACTGCAGAACCAAAGATGCGGATGTAGAGTGTAAACAAGAACTGCAGCTGGGGCTGATCATATGGTGCCAATAATCCAACGGCGGCAGCCTGTGCACGGGCGTTCGCCACTGCATCACGCGCAACACCGCAATCGCAGCAGCAGCGCGCGCGCCGCCCCGCGCTGCCTCACGATGCACCGTACCCCATACCTACATACTCCGCCTCTGCACGCGCCCTCTGCAGTCGTACGCGGACCTTGCCAAGTTTAACTACGACTGCGGCGACTGCACCGTTGCAGCTGCGCGTGCACAGGCGGTCGCGCTTCATCACGCCCGACACTGCAATTGCAGCCTCTGAGACCAGCAGCGCGGGCGCCGCCTCACGACGCGCACTACCCCCATTACTTACCTACCCCGCCCCTGCACGCGCGCGCGCACGCCCCGCCCCGCGCAGTCGTACGCGGACCTCGCCAAGTTCAACTACGACTGCGGCGACTACAAGGGCGCGGGCGCGGCGCTCAAGGTCTTCCTCGCGCTCAGCGGCGGCGCGGCGGGCTCGCAGCGCGGCCCCAGCGCGCTGTGGGGGCGGCTCGCGTGCGAGATCCTCTCCAACAACAGCGAGGGCGCGCTCGCGCTCATCCGCGACGTCAAGGCGATGATCGAGTACCGCGGCGGCAGCGCGATAGAGCAGCTGCAGCAGCGCTCGTGGCTCCTGCACTGGTCGCTCTTTGTCTTCTTCAACCACGCCAACGGGCGCGACGAGCTCATCGCGCTCTTCTTCGAGGAGAAGTTCCTGCAGGTGAGCGCGCAACGCTTCGCTGCGCGTGCTTTGTATGCGCGTGCGCGTGCGTGGGTATCTGCTGCTGCCATTGCTCGCTCTGCTGCGCGTGCCCGGGCGTGGGGAACATTCTGCGAGGGCCGTCGCTATGCTGCACCAGCGCTGCTTGCGTGCGCTAGCCACCTGTCCCGCCTTTCATCGCTGCATCTGCGCCGGCCAATCTGTACACTGCGCAGCGCGCAGGTGAGTTGGCTTGCATGCTCATGACCCCCCCTCCCCCCCCGCCCCCCGCCCCCACTACCTCACGCCCCCCCCACCCCCCAGGCCATCCAGACCAACTGCCCGTGGCTGCTGCGGTACCTCGTCACCGCCGTGGTGCTCACGCGCAGCACCGGCAGCACCAGCAGCAACAAGCAGGCGCAGACCATGCGCGACCTCATCCGCGTCCTCGAGCAGGAGCAGGGCAGCTACTCGGACCCCATCACGCAGTTCCTGGAGAGCCTGTATGTCAACTTTGACTTTGACGGCGCGCTGCTGCGTCGCAGGGAGTGCGAGCAGGTGCGTGCCAGTCTTCAACGCGTTTTGCGGTGGGAGCTCCAGGTGGCAGCGGGCGCTGCACGCGTGCCTGCCTGCATGACGGTATTGCTATCGGTGTTGAGCAGCGGTGCCTGAGGGGGGGTAGATATAAGTTCAGTCAAGTGCGGCCTGCCGTGGCTGCTGGGGAAGGACACTGTGACTGGCGTGGCGCATATGCGTCTACTGGCGCGCGTAGCTTATGCTCATACGCCACGCGCTGTGGGCCGCGCAAGAGCGTGAGATTGCCCGCTGTCACGCAACCATATCTGAGCGTACATTACATGCACACGCCTTGTGGATACCCTGCGCGCGCTGCCCCTCCCCCTGGCCGTGACGCTCCCCTCCCTCCCCTATCGTGCCCCCCCTTCACCCCCCCTCAACCCCCCCCCCCCTCCCCCCCCGCCCCCCCAGGTCCTCCGGCGCGACTTCTTCCTGTGCAGCGTGTGCGACGAGTTCATGGAGGCGGCGCGCCTCTTCACCTTTGAGACGTACTGCCGCATCCACCGCAAGATCGACGTCGCGCTGCTCGCCGCCAAGATGGACATGGACGCGGACGCGGCCGAGAAGTGGATCGCGGACCTCATCCGCACGTCCCAGCTCGACGCCAAGATTGACTCGCGCGACAACAGCGTCGTCATGGGCGCGTCGTTCCCCAGGTGCGCGCTGCGCGAGCGCGTCTCGATATGTCTCGCTGGAAAAGTGGTGGAGGCGCGAGCCGGCGCCATGCTGCACGCGCCGGCAGCTTGGCCCTTGCAGCGTCGGTCGTGGCAGCGGTCTGCTGCAACGTGTTCGTGGTGGTGTGTAAATGTTTGAACCCACGGTGGCGTGAGCGCCGCACGCATCATGGAGACGTGATCATGCGAGCAACAAGATAACTTGTGCCGCACGCTCTGCCCTTTGAGCGCGCGCCTGCTCAAGAGGCGCATCGCGCAGTGCTCAACCGGCTCGTCGTGCTCACGCCGCACGGCTCCCTGTGATAATGTCATTGTGCTTTTGCTGAGCAATGCGATGTGCCTGCACAATCGCGCCCCACAGCTGCGGTGCCTGACGCCATGCGTGCGCTCATGCGCGTCATTGCGCCGTTCCGCACACACGCGCCATGTTGCCAGACAGTCAGTTACACGTTCGCCGCGTCTGGTGGACGAGATGCGCATGCACGCGCATGCCCGCGTCTTGTGCAAGCTTGTGGTCCTGCTGACTTCCTGGCACACTGACCTCCCGGACCGGCACGTCTGAACATTGCAACACAGCAGTAAGCCGCATGCCCCCCTGCCACGGCCGCAAGCGCCAACGCTACCTGCTTCTGCAAATGTCTGATCTGTGAACTCATGGCCCGCTGACGCTGACATCACACCTGTGCGTGGTGCTGTGTGCTTGGCGACGTGCAGTGTGTACCAGCAGGTCATTGAGAAGACGGACGACCTCAGCCTGCGCAGCTACGTACTCATCAACAACCTCAAGCAGTACGCACAGGTGAACAGCCTTCACAAACGGCGCACTGGCTTGCACAAATTTGGTCCTCTGCCTGCGTGTCACCGCGCTGTGCTCGCATGTGTGTCATCCGCTGCCATTGTAAGCATCAAATGTTGGAGACGCACAAGACTTGGCTAAGCGTTGTTGGCACGTCGTTTTCGAGGGCATGTGCATAGCTGCGCAGGACTGTGCACTACCGAAAGCGGTCTACTCTGGCCGCCATGCAATGTTTACATACTGCATGATTGCTCTCTGTCAACCAGCACTCACTCTGCATACTACGTTTCGCTGTGGAAACTGGTTGGGGCGCCGCATGCTGTAGCTGCATAAACAAGCAGCCTTGTTGCTGCATCTGGGCAGTAATGCTGTCATGCCATAATTGAAGTTGTTCATAAATAACTTCTGCCTCCCTTCTATATTTTTCTCTCAACACATATCTTCTGCCGTCCCCTCCATATTTTTCTCTCAACAGGACCACGCCAACGGTCTCACTGACGACCCCAACTACGGCCAGCAACGGGGCGGGTACGGCGGTGGCGGGCGGGGAGGGGGGCGGGGGCGGGGCGGGGGCGGCTTTGACAGAGGGGGTTATAGGGATTAGATGTGACAGCAGTGAAGAAGCTTCACTGTGTATGGCACACTGCAGTAATGAAAACACAACCACTTGGCAGAACAGCTCCCGGTGTCTCTAGCACGCGACACGGTATTGGGACATGCAGTCCTTTTGCCCTGCCGGCGTCTGTTCCATCCTGCACTGCATTTCAGGCACTGGAGATGGAGTACAAGTGTGCACTCGTTGAAGTTGAGACCTCCAGACGTAGCAATCCTTCAGGGGGTGCTGTTCTGTTAAAACGTAGTCCTCATTTACACTGGTGCAATTGCCGCAGTCACACCCAGCGGAGGATTTGGCACAGGTCACAAATTTGCATGGGCAGCGATTGTTAGGCCCACTGTGAAACGTATGTAAACCAACGTATGTAAACCAGCTGGGGCTTTGTTGATCCAGTTTCAGAAGTTGAAGTTGAGCGTAACGTTTGAAGTTTGGCTCGAGAAAAGTGCTCGACGTAGGAATAGCACAATTCAGCTGCAAGCTGCAAGCGATCTCGTGCCCGCAGCATGCACGTAATCTCATGACCACGAAATCAAGCAAAAGCAGCATTCATGACGGAAGCACAATTACGCAGCAACACAAAACTATGGGTTAAGGTGATTGAGCGCATCTTACCTCTTTTGTCACATGCAACAGGGGATCCCTCGCCCCTACTTTCCGAAAATACAAGGAGGGACTTTCTTCTCTATCCAGCGCGCTGTAGCTTAGTCGCCTGTCCCGCAAGAAGCCAGCTTATTGCGGCGCTGGCTCTCTTCCTAGCTCTCCGCAAGACGATGATAGTTCACTCTCCAAGTTTCCACGCCGCAAACCAGCGCAATGCTTGCAAAGAAGGCAATGCTGGGTGAAGTATCCAAGACAGAGGAAATATGGCAGCTTCTGTGCCATCAGCGCGTGCTGGAAATCAAAGCCAGAAGCGTTCACAGTAGCGTCCACCGGTGAGGCCCATTTCCGCTGCATTTATGACCATCTCTTATTCAATCACATCATACTCTTTGCAACAAAATGGACTTTGTGGCTTACATGCAATTTGATTTACACTCTCAATCTTTTGTCCTTCTGCAAACAGGGTTGCCAGAGTGCCGCCCGTGAGAGTGGCGGCATTCATGACCCCACAGACCCCAATGTCAGCCATGATTGGCATATTCAAGAACTGTAAGGTGGAAAGGCTGCAGGTGCATGTCAGCGTCATGTACGAGCTGATACTTGCTCTTACCAACGCGGACATGATCAACGCCTGGCATACCGTCTGGGACCTGACGATACACATCGATCGCTATTACGACGTGGCGACCCAGCTGCCGTTGCTTCTATGTCGCCTGTCGGTAATCGATTGCGAACGCCACAGCAGCGTTGACAGAAGGCTGCCAAGGCTCCCCCTCAAGCTTGAGGAGCTCGACCTGTCGCGGTCGAGAATTGCCTCCCCCCAACCCCCCCTGCCCCCCCAGCTGAGATGCCTCGGCAGGAGGCTCAATACAGCACTGGGTGTTCCGTCTTCTACACTTGAGTCCAATCAGCCTCTGGAGAATCTCACCCGCCGCCGCCGGCGAGCGCTGGACAACGGCGCTGCGACACGGCGTTCGCCCGAGTCAAGAGAGTGCGAATGGCGCCTGTGTGAGTGCACAGACTGCGTCGCTCGCAGATGCCGGTGCAGTGGCTGCGTCTACGACCGTGCCCTCAATTGCCGGTGCAGTGGCTGCCTCGCCGATCGTGCCCGCACATGCCGGTGCACTGGCTGCATCGCCAGTCGTGCTCACAGGTGCTGCTACGGTCGTGTGAATGAACGATATGCTATTGTGGAACATTCGTGCGTGAATTGTTGGGGCTAAGCCCTAGTTGCAGTGCGACAAGTTCAAGTCCTAGGCGGAGAGTCACCGCCACAACCCATAAATGTACGATCACTCTCAGTCCCAGCCACAGCAAGCACAGCTGTTGTGGTCCTACCACTACCCAATCAACAAGTGTCGGCCTTCCTGCTGCTCTGCTGTTCGCCTGCGACGCCCCAGTTACGTCATGCTGCTGCTGCTGCTGCTGCCGCCTGCATTCATATTGCCATGCCATGTCGCGGCCAACGCGGTACCCTCTCAGGCTGTCAGTCTACGTTCAACAGCGGTTGCGCTCTGCCTCTGTCCATCTCGGTGCCACTCTGTGTGGTCATGTGCGAAAGTAATGACTTCGATCTGCTCAACAAGATGCAACATGGTGTAACGACATGTAGGTATTCCTGGGTATGCTTGAACCCCCCCCCCCCAGACTGCTTTCAACCCTGTGATGAGGCCTGTTCCACAACGTCAATGATGAAATGCACATTTACAAAAGTCTTGCAAGCGTCATGCCTGCCCCATTTTGTGTGGTCAGGCGCTGTCTGCTCTGATCAGCACTCGACTGCTTGCTGCTCTGCATACCTGCCTTGATTCATGCGCGGGTGCACAACAAGGCACCGCGTTCACTGCAATTTCATGCACCAGACTGAGTGCTCATCTGCCATTTTGAGTTGAAGGTGTGGGGTGCTGACCACGCCCTCAGTGCGCATCAGTGAGAACCGTAGCAACACGAGAAGCAACATACAGCAGCAGCAGGGCAGCAAGAGCAGTGCTTTTCGTGCCGCAGCAGCGTGGTTGCCGAGCACAGGTTCTCATTGCCCTCTAGTCGTGTTTTCGCTTCTGCGAACCGGAGGCGTTGATGAACACGTACGTGAAGATGAAGAACCCCCCCATGAGACTGAGCGCGCCGGCGTAGTACGGGTACGCGCTGGGTATGAACCGCTCATACTCATTGTGCTTGTACGGCCGGATGCTGACCTGCACGCAGTTCACACGCAGTACACGAGCAGTACACGCACGGCAGGAGAGCAGCAGCGCAGTTGGGCAATGTACCGCCGGCAGTGGTGATGCCACATGCGTGAAAGCGCGACGTGAGGTGACCGCCGCTCATACGGCATCAGAGCCAGTCTGATGGCACGTGATGCGGTTTTTTACAAAGAAAAACTTCCTGATTCAAGTTCCACGCCAAGCACAGCCACTCGCAAGCAAGCCTTCAAAACGAGCGACAATGCATGCCTGGTATTCCAGGCGCTTGATTAGTGTCACAACACTTCGTGCACGCGCCGCGGACGCACCTGCGTGCTGACCAGAAGCACCGTGAGGCCGACCCTGCGGTACAGTATGCGGAACTTGAAGATGCCGTACGTGTCCGGCGCCGTGAACGTCGTGCTGAAGGTGCCCGTGGCGGCGTCGCTGGCGAGCGTGATGCGCTCGTACGCGTCGAGCATGACAAACTCCATCTGGACGTCGTCCGCGGCGTACGGACGCCAGCCGCCCTGCGCAGCGAGACAGCGCAGCAGCGCTCGCCAGTTCAGACTTGAGGTTAGGGGTACAGTTTTCAGCGGTGGGTGGCTTTGGAGCCTGAGAAGCAGCGCTCGTTGGTTCAGACCAGCCGCCAGAGCACACGTGCAGCTTTGTGTTCCAACGGTCCAGTGGCGCAACAATTGAGAAGGTCAGGCCTGAAGTGGGCAGAAGCGGCTCCGTTCAACTTCAACAAGCAATGTACCGTTTGCCGTCCAGCGTTGTGGAGGGAGGGCAAATGCTAGGGAACTTGGCGCGCCGACAGCTTTACCGAACGAACGCAGCTGACCCTGAGCTGATCCTGTGGACCACCATTATCACCAGCGTTGCGCCTGTACGCTGACACGCAAAGCAAGGATCGGACACGGCGTCGCACAGCTGCGTTGCTCGTCCTGCGTGCGTGCACAAGCACGTGCAGGTCCATTTCACATGCACTTGCCTGGCGCCGGCAAAGAGCGGTCTAGAGGTCTGACAGCACAGAGCGTCACATGCCACCAGCCGAGACTGTCGAAAACGTTGCGTGCTTGTCTGAAATGGCACGTGCGCCGCGTCACGCTATGGCGCACCTGATCGGCGTCGTACTCCTCCAGAACCAGGCTGTACGTGATGTCGTCCTTGATGCGGTACACCTGCGGGGGACAGGGGCAAGGGGGGGGGGGGGGGGTGATTGAGCAGCTGAGAGCAGGGACCGAACCAACCAGCGTACCTGACGCACAGATGTGACGCTACATAGTCGCGGTCAAAATCAGACAAGCGACCATGAGTGGACCTCAACGACGAAGTGGTGCTCCGCCATCGCGGCCCCATGAGTACCTGCAGCTTGCGCCCGCGCCGCCGCTGGCATGGCGAGCGAGCAGTCTACACCATCAATGCGCGTTGCGCCAGACGGCGATCACGGCGGCTGCAGCGCGCTTGCGTGCGCGACGGCGCAGAGCGTGTGCGGCTCTGTACACTTTCTTGCCCCTGCATGCACACATCCGAGACGCTGGACTGCCTCAGAGCTGCTCGGCGAGGTCCCGCCGCCGTTGCTGTCCCTCGTGCGCCTTCCCCTCGAATGCGTTCGTTCTCGCGTACCCGCAATGGTCGGCGTCCTTGCGGACCACTTCCTGAGCTCAGTGCGACGGCGGCGGCGCTGATTGCAGTGCCAGCAGCATCAGCAGCAGCAACAGCAGCAGTGGCAGCAGCCGCCGCCGGCGAGCGCGGCGCGCACCTGCGAGTTCTTGGCGATCTCCGGCTCCGGGAACAGCGACGCCGCCTGGTCGAGGCGCTGCTTCTGCTTGAGCAGCAGCTCCGCGGCGCTGCCGTCGCGGCGCCGGTGTGTGACGCGCGACGCGCGCAGGACGCCGCGCTCCGCGAACGCCCACCTGCGGCGACAGCAGCGCCGCGCACGCGAAAGGAGTGGCATCACGCTCGGTTCGCGGGGCAGCGGACGTGGGCCTGGTGCAGGGGGTTCAGTTGCGTCCGGGCCGTGCCTCACGTGCAGAGGCGAGGGCGGCAGCGGCGGCGGTGGCTAGTGCGCGCTGCGCTGCGCGTGCGCCGCTTGTGCGGACGCTCGAAGGATATGACAGCAGTGCAGGTCAGCGAGCCGCGTGCGGCGCGTGTTGAAGTGGGAAGTGCAGCGTGGGGCAGCACGACAGCACCCGCAGTCGCCTTGTCGGCCGTCATGCAGCTCCAGCATGGCGCTGACTGTGGACCCCACCGCCGGCTTACATGAACCATATTACTGCTTGGAGGCGCCTCACGATGCTGCAGTTGCGTGCGGCAGCGCGTGCATACGCTGGCGACGCCACAACTCCCCCTGCCTGCACTGCTTTGGCGTCGGCACGCGTCTGTACACAGTACTCACTTGCTGAGCTCCTCGCAGAAGGCCTGGTTCCCCGCGCCGGGCTCCTCAAAGAAGCGATTGCTGAAGAGGTCCAGGGACCCCGCGAACACGAGTCGCGCGTTGTTCCTGGTGCGCGGAGCACACACGCAAGCGAGGCCGACAGGGTGAAGATGGCGAGTCGACTGCAGCGGGCCTGTTGCACCAGGCCATCATTTAGGTCAGGCGCACGCGGCAGCAGCGCCTGCAAAGGTGGCGACGCACACGGAGGCAAGGCTGCGCACGCCTGCTGCCGCGCCGACCTCCCGGCACATTGCGGCGTCCGCTGCGCTCCGCGGTCACATGCACTGAGCACGGCGGTTGCGCAATGCATGTATGATTTGGGTACTGCGCACGCCTCGCACGGCAGCGCACGGCATGACATCGGCTCTGGCGGTGTGCCCGCACCGCACGCGCGGGGGCGCCGCAAGACGCGCGCGCTCTCATTCATCGCCGTCGCCGCAATACAGTAGACTTATGCGCCGTGCATCCCCCCCCCCCCCCCCCCCCCTCCCCCCCCCCACCGCCTCACGCCTCGTCGCCGCTTGTCATCAGCGCGCTCCCCCGCCGGCGCAAAGTGCTCACCTGGCCTGCACGGCCGTCACCAGCGCCGCGTCGGCGCCCGCGTTGTGGAGCGTCACCGCGCCCTTGCGCGCGCTGAACGAGTACGCCGTGCCCGGCGCGCGCAGCACCGGCGCCGCCAGCACGTTGTCGTCCGCGACCGTGTGGGCAAGCCCCCTGCACGCAAGCGCACGTGCGGCGGCAGCGGCGGTGGCAGCAGCGGCAGCGCGGCGGTGAGAGGTTTGGGGTGTTGAGCTGTTCCAAATGGAGGTCGGGTAGTGTTGCCGTAGCGATCGCTCAGGTCGCCTGCACGGCCGCGCTGCGCCATGCCACACGCTCCACGTGCGGCGCTTCCAGCGAGGCAATCTGGCAGCAGCGCGCCGCGCAGCGGACCACGGCGCAGTACGCTGCTGCATGAGCTCTGCGGCAGTTTTGAGACCGAAACCGGTAGCACGTGCTTCTAAAGTCATGTCAGAACGCTCGCCATCTACCCCCTTGCCCTCCCCCCCCCCCCCCCCCCCCCTTCGCACTTACAACATGCTGACATGCCGGTGTTGAAACATGACCACCCATTTGAAACATGAACACCCATCGTTGCACATCGCACCTGAAGAGGATGGGCTTCCCAGCGCGCGCGGCGCTGCCTAGCAGAAACGTGTTGTCCGCGACGTCGGTGGCCTTGACCACCGTGTGAGGCGCCGTCGCCTCCTCCAGCTCGCTGGCAAAGCTGAAGTGGTCCGCCACCTGCCAGAGACAAAAAGAAGCACGCTGATATTTGAGAGGGCGTGGAGTGGAGGCTTGATCGCGCGCCCATGTAGGTTGCGAGCTGAGTACGGACACAGGGGTCGCGGCGACATGGAAGCGCGCTAACCCTAACTTCAACCCTAAGCGGTGTGAGGTGATGGCCGCAGTGAGTGCATTACAAAGTCTTCTGATGGCGATGCTCTTGCGCACGGCGCGCGTGCGCACGGAACCTCTCCCATGCTCGTGTTGCAGCCGGAACACTGGAGTGATCAGGCGCCGCTCGCCAGCCGCCACATCGCAGCGGTCCCTCCCATAGCTACATAGTGCCTCCGCACCGCCTGCCAAATGAGGCATGATTCGAGGGCAGCGCTGCTGCTACGGCTTTATGACAAAGCGCCAGTTGCTGGGCGCTGCCGCCCACGCGGCGCTGCGCTGGAGCGCTGATGGCCTTGGGTTAGGGTTGGGGTTAGGACGCGCTCAGCGCGGTCTGTCCTCGATGACGCCTGGGGCCTACAGCGGGCGGGCAGTTCGCACGATGCCAATGTGTAGTAGAATTGCGCGTGCAATGCGCACGGGCTTCCACGTCGACGGCGCGCGTCGTGTCGGCCCCCTCAAGGGCCTGCCGCATGTCGTGCGATGCTGATCCCGGATAGGCAGCGTAGTATGAAGCTTGCTGCGAACCATGGCGAACGCACTCAACGTGCCGCCTCCAATGCAAGTATGTCCAGAATCGGACAGCGTGCTCCGTACGTTTGCCACCAAAGCAAACCCATGCATTCGTTCTCAGCGTTCGTGCTCAGCGCTGTGCAGCAGAGTGGCAACATCGCACAGAGATGTTCACTCAGGGGGGGTTGGGTGCGCACTGACCCGCGACGCATCAGATATCTGCGTGAGGGCAACCCACCAGTTCACCACCACTACTGCGCAGTGTCAATTCCCGACAGCCAGCAGTTCTCAATGAGAACACTGGCGGCGGTACATCATCATCACGATAGTGAAGTCGAACAGTGCGGATTGGGTGTGCAGCCTGACACAAATGTTCTAGTGCCCACACACCGTGGCTGGCCAGTAGGAAGGCGCGTGGCCATATTAGGGTGCTTGAAACACAAGAGGTCGCGATCACCAGGTGGGTGATTCTGTGATGTTACTCGCAGTAGGCTGATTTTTGTCAGGCACTGCTCATGCAGTTAGTATACGGTTTGCTCACATTCTCAGATATCATCTTCCTCTGTTGGCCGGAACGCCCCGTATGGTGGCATGCTCAGCTGCAGCAGGCCGGCAACCAGACACCTTCCTGAAGATCACTGTGAAACGTTTTTACGTGCTTTGATGATCATACTGCTGAAGTACGTACACAAGGGAGTGCTCTCACCATGGATCCGGATGGATCAAACTCCACTCCGCTCAGCGCGCTCACATGCCGCATTGACTTGCTGAGCTCCGGTCCGCCTGCCAGCAGCAGGTTGCCTCCGCTGTCGACAAAGTCCACTATGCTCGCCACGCCCAGCGCCTTTGTGTCCAGCTTTGCTCTAGGCGCAAACACCACCATGTTATCGTACAGGTACTCCCCAAAGCTGCAGCAGGTGTGTAGGCGTGGTGGCAGGGCAAGAGCGCAGCAGAGGAGGGTGCAGCGGGGGTGTGAGCAGGGTAGGTTCACTGGATGGAAGTGTCGTGCAGGGCACACCGTAGTCTCAGCTGAAGCCTTGGCCAAATATATATGCGTAGGATTCCTCAAAAGACACACATGCCTGTCGGTCGAAGATTGTAAGCCTTTATCGATTCAGATGAAAAGCTCACCTGACCAGCTCTGCTTCCATCTGGCTTGCTAATTGGAAGGTCAATTGATGCCCTCTTGAGCGCAGGGAGCTGAAGAAGGCAGAGTGTGTTTGTCGTGTGGTGAAGGTATCAAGCAGCACCAAGGTCCTCTTTCCGCCTACCGTGCCTGACAGCACCCCAGTGGTGGCGGGTGCATTGGAGCTATCTTCACTTCCCGCCGCTGCTACTGCTGCTCGCTGCAAGCAGCATGACAGCAGCAGAGCCAGCAGCAGAGGCAGCCGCCAGGGGATCCGCTGCAGCCGTCGCCTCATCATCCTGTGCTGCACCCGAGAGCAGAAGAGATCCTTTTCAATTCAAGCGTGCTCTCCAGCACTGAGCTCGTGCACGAAGATTTCGGCAGCATTGAAGTTGCATTGTTCAAGTGTGACACACTTTTCCTTTTTGGGCACGGCAGGAGTTCAAGGCGCTGTCAGTACTAGGTGTACATAAGCGATGCCTGCCGCCCGGCTGACGGCTCTGCTGCTGGTATTCCAGCTGTCGCATGGCTTCACCGCCAGCCCCGCCACGCCGGGCAGGAGAGCAGGCATTGCAGGTGTTCATGCATTATTATCAAGCGGCTCATTAGCCAGCAATCTGCGGTCTGCCAGGGTCAGCACAGCCGATGATGCGCGGGAAATCGCTGTGGAGATGGCGTCTTTGAAGCAGGGGCCACAGAGCGAGTCGCGATTTACTTATGATGAAACATCGCCTCGCATTTTGTGGACAGCTTCGGCGAACTCAAAAAAGCGGGTGAGGGAGGGTACACGGGGCCTGCTCGCTTACCTCAGTCTGCCGCCGACTCAGTACAGCGTTCTGGACCCCAGACAGATCAAGCGGGTGGGAGCTGACACCTTCAAGTGAGTGCAGTCACCCGCTGCCCAGAGCATGTTGAACAACCTGCGTGCCTGCTTGAGCGCCGCCGGAGTCGTCGCGATGCCATCGGTGAAAGCTGTGCCTGTTCAGCCATTACTTTTCTTCACTGGCCGGGCAGGTGATGCTGCCTCACTGACCTTCTCACTCTCTGTGACGTCGCAGGTGCGAGCCGGGCACGCTCAACTTTTTCGGCAATGCCGTGAGCCCCGTCCTGCTGCTTCAAGTGCGAGTAGAGGAGGGAAGAGGAAGGGTTGAAATACATGTTGTGAGCGTCGAACTGGAGGGATCGCCTGCCATACGCAGTGCAAGTGACAGGTAAGACAATTTTGAAGCTGTTGCATTTGAAAATGTTGCCGACTGCTGGTCTTGTACTTCTGTTGGTGGCCTGTTTGGTCAGGACTCGTCAGGCACTTGGTCAAAGCAACCAGCATCAGGCTGACGTTACTGCGGAACTTGCCCTGCATGAGTCAGCATAGTCATGAAATCTGCCTCTTACCCAACCGTGGCAGTCGTGCTTCAGCAAATGTGAATACAATGTGCTAGCTTCAGTATCAAGTTGATGGCGGGGGATGCAGGTATAGCCTGTTTGCTCTGACGTGCCACTTGCGTGTCATGCAAACGCGCAGTCACCGCCAAATACGTCACTGTACACTGCGACATCAGATGCACGACTACGCTCCAGCACTTTTCAGAGCTAGCCCTGTTAGCACCTGACGCCCCCCCCCCCCCCCCGCCCTCCCAGCTTCACGTGCGAATGCGCGACGGTGGTGACGTGCGGCGACCCCGAGCGCGGCGGCCGGCGCGCGCTCCGCAGCTCCGTCTCGCTGCGCATCGAGGTCGCGGTGCCGCGCGAGAACTGGCTGCCGCTCGGCGCGCTCACGCGCGGCGGCACGTTCATCCTGCAGCGCTGCATGGACCTCTTCCTGCCGCAGTTCGTGCGCTACCTCGCGCGCGACTACGCGCGCTGGGCGGAGGGCGACGACGCGCGCGCGCCCGTCATCGACGATGATGGCCTTAGCGAGCAGCAGCAGGGGGAGTGGGCGGCGGAGTCATTCGACTGCAGCGCACTGTGAGCGGCGGGGTCAGGCGCGGGGGGGAGCGCAGGGGGGGGGGTGATGGCCATGGCATCGACACCCGTGTGGATATGGCCTGTCGGCGGAGGTGGTGGCTAGTCTGTTGGCTGCAGCACGCTGCGGGCGCCGCCATCTGGGGAGGGCAGGGGGGCAAGGGGGGGGCTTGGGGTGCACGCCCGCCGGTAATTTCAACGCAGCAGCAGGTGCCTGCATTGTCTGCAAGAGCACTGCACGCTGGCACGCACCAGGTATAGCTCAGCACACAGCTTCAGTGGCACGGAGGCGACAACTTTTCGACGATACGCATAACATTACTGGGAGGGTAGCAGCGCCCTCGACAGGCTTGGCCAGTGCGCCCTTTGGCTAGATCTGGTGATGTGAGGGGGGTGGCAACTCAGGCTTACAGGACTAGGCTGCACGGTGTAGTAGCAGACTTTGGGAGTGAGTGTGTGTGGTAGGGATTTTGATGCGGGTCGTGTACTCCCACCCAGAGTAGGTATGGTGGGTATGGTAGTTTATAGCCCCCCGTGTACAGCACTGGCCCTCTGCTGAAGCAGCAAGTCCGGCACCAGGTGCACGGCAGACCGCTCCACTGGCTTCAACTGACATTTTGATGCAGCACGCATTTGCGGTGCACCATTCCATGCCTGTGCGTCCTCCTCGGGTCTGTGTGCGTTGTTGCTGAATTGCAACTGCTTGCAAGTCGGGGATGCTGCATCACGCAATGTTGACTGTCATGCATGCTGTTGCCATGTTCTCTAAAGACATCCGCATCGCTCTGCACCCGCAACTGCAAGCCCAGGTCCTGCCTGCGTTGATGCACATCATGCGACGCAGTGTTTCTGTGCTCAAGGGATGTTTGCGTGCATATGATAATAAGTGTACACTTCAACTTCAAGTTGTAGCTGCAAAACACATGAGCATTTATGTGCCTCGTTAATGCACAACATGCGATGCGGCGTTCTGTCCTCAAAGTATGTTCGCATGCATATGACATGTACATTTCAACTTGAAGTTGTAGCTGCCAAAACACATGAGCACATGAATGCATAACACGGGGGCTTCGCCATCCTTCCGAGATTCTCAATGTACATGTTATGTGGCCATAGGCTGTGTGCCTCTTCGGCAGCACGCGCACGTGACCCAACACCCAAGTATTTCAGACAAGTGCGTCAATCTATTGTAGGCCGTAGCCTGCTGTGCAGGCGACGGCACGCATGTACGCTTACATGGCTGCAATGGTGCCGTGCTTATGCCCTCACACATCACTTGCCGATGTGCGCACTGCCTCATAACCGCCGTCGCTGCTGCAGCTGGTGTCACTGCTCAACACCAAGGCACGTGCACGACATGCCACTCGCATTCGTCCCTCCCGTACGCAGCCGCCGCCACTGCTTCAGCCAGCGATGACGTTGAATCCGCCGGGCTTTTGTAGCCAGTTGTCAGCCGGGTACTCGATGCCCGGCTTGCCGTCGACGACGTGGAGAGTGTACGCGTGGCGGCTCTTGTCGCTCTTGTTGTCCAGGCTGTAGTGGACGAGGGCGTTGTGCAGGATGACCAGCGTGCCGGCGTCGCACTGCGGAGGCGCGTCGCGCATGGCAGCGGAAACGGATGACCGTGTGCAATGGGCACACGAGGAACTGTGAAAGCGCTCACAGCGCTCAACCTAGGCACCATGCATGATCATGATCGCTTGCCGGATGTGAGAACGAAGGTGTGCATATGTATGATGCACTGCATGTTACTTCTATCATGCAAGCACTCCACCAGGGAAGCTTGATATGCCAGTATGAGACGGGCAATTGGCACAACAACAAGGCTGTGTGCGGCGGGTCGCAAGTCCTGCTTGAAATGTCCTTTTGGAGGCAGCGCAACACGTCATCATCCGCCAGCCTGCAAGACTGTACACGCCGTCTGCCACGCTTCCCACACGCTTCCGTACGGGGATCGGACCACCTGCTCATGTTCCGCAGCCTGCTGCGCAAGATCGAGCATGGTGGCGCTCTCTCTCGGTGCGGCCAAGCTGGCCATCGCACACAGCCCACAACGCGCACGCACCTCCAGAGGCACGCCGGCGGACGTGTCCCACTCGACCGGCTCCGGGGGCTCGAACTCGCAGCCCGGCGCCCCCTCTCGGCACCTGCGGAAGCGCCGCGTGACGCCTGCGCGGTGGCTGCCCGGCACCGCCCACAGGCAGCCATTTTCCAGCGTGCAGCGCTCCAGGCCCCACCAGAAGCCGATGACGCTCTGCGGCTGCGTGTAGAGGAAGGCGCCGTCCTGCGGGGGGGGGGGGGGGGGGGGGGGATGCACAGGGCAGATTGCGTTGGGCTTCGCAGGGCCGTTGGCGCGACGCGCGCAGGGTGGGCACTGTCTCCGCACATTGGACAGTACAGTAGAGACACGCAGGTGGTGGCTCGGGGCCGCAGTGGCGCAGGACTGGAGCCGCTGGTGCAGCAGCGGTGGTCGATGCAACGCACTGCGTGGGCGCTGTCGCGTGCGGATGTGATGATGAGCGGTGTCTTGAGGCTGCGGCTGAAATCGGCATGGCAGTGCACGGCCAAGTGGCACATGCTCATCAGCTCGTCGCGGCGGCTGCGGAGCTCTCTCGGAGACTGCCGTGCACGTGGCAGGCGCTTATTGGTATGAGCACGGCCTGAAGATGAGAGACAGTGCCTCTTTGAAGTGTTTTGACATCAGATGTGGTGACAACAGAAGGTCATGTCATGCACAGGTTCAGCAGCATACAGCAAGTCAACGGCCTCCTGACGCAAACGCAAGGCCAGGTATTTCAAGCCGGGTGACGTCCCAACGGATCATCGTGATGTGCAATGTAGCATGCATCACCCCCCTGCTGACCTGATGTGGGCGCACTTGCCCTCCAATGCGCGGCTGCTTGAAGATGTACATGGACTGGCACGCCAGCGGCGTGGACATGCCCAGCTCCTTGCAGATGCGGCCGATGCGCTCGTCGTAGCTCAGCTGCTTGAAGGTTGGATCTGGCAGCGCATCATAGCAGAGTGTTGTGTGACTTCAAGCGCCTGCATGTGCTCACATGGGCAGTCCGTTGCGTCCAAAAGCACTTTTGAATGGCATGCCAAGTGGCTGCATCAGGTAGCCTTGCACGTGACACAACAGTGCGTCGTATACATGGAGCCAGAGCTTTCTTGCTGATGTGGTCACCATAGAATTGTGGCATCGCGAGAGTGTGTTATCAAAAGCTGCATGCGCAAGCGAAGCCGCATGAGCTCTTGCCTAGTTTGTGGCAAAAAAGCACGCAACCATGAGGCAGCGCTGTCAAAGATAAAACTTATTGCACTCACCCAAATCATGTAATGCATGCCCGATCTTGTTGATGCACTGCGTCCTCTCCTGCTTGAAAGTTTTCCCATCGAAGGAGTCCTCTTCCCAGAAGAATCGCACCTTATCGCCGCTGCCGAGGAAGTACTCGTCCGCAGCACGATTCTGTTCCTTGGTTGTGAAAATCGTGCGGCTCTCATCCAGATCCATTTTTGCTAGCACTTCGCCTATGGCTTGCTTGGCGCCGGCGACCTGTTGCTGCGACCAGAATCCTGGCAACACCAGGTAGCCATCCTGATGATAGGCCGCCACTTGCTGCGAGAGAAGCGGCGAGTGTGTGCTGTGTCGTCGTTGTGGATGTGTGTGTGACACGTAATCCATGCATATGCAGTTGGTGAGCGAACCCTTGACTGCATGTCTGCTTGCCTGGCATTATGCTTGGGTGCTCAATGACAAGAAGGACTGACCTCTGGAGTTAGAAATGGTGACGAGCTGAATTTTGCGCCAGAAGAACTCATGACGCTCAGTCGGGTCGAAGACACAGGTCAATAGCCTCCCACACGAGCTCCTCCGAGAGGAAAAACTTCAACAGTGGGGGAGTCACCGGGTCGAGAGTTGCTGTTGCAGCCTGACCACAATTGACACAGCGTCGGCGATTATACTTATAGTCTGCTTGGACATACGTTCGAGGTGAGGTTGATCCTTTGCTGTTTAGATGACGTGCAGCCCACTGATTGCACATCATGATCTGTACGTGCATTCTAGACGTGAGCGTGATATTCCCGGTAGTTGACGGTTGTGACAACCACGAGCGTCTTGGGCATCATGGGTGCCCAGGAAAGTCTTTCGCCCGCATGCTGTCCGCCACTATTGCCCCCCACGCGAGCGCTTATCACACGAGTCGTCAATGCTCAGGCCTGGCGGTGAGGTTGGCAGCGCGTGTACTTGCATGCTATGCAGCCATCACAGCCTTGTAACTCAAGAACAGCATTGTCGCGGCGCACACGCAACAAGTGCCTGACGCGGCTGCCGTATGCCTCAAAGTGTGAGCAGTGCACAAATATTGTGCTCTCGGCGCTGTGAGGCGCCTGTCGCCGCCGTCAGCCGCAGAGGGCACACTGGCTGGCAACCAGCTGCAGTACAGCGTATAATTGCCGGCCGTAATGCCAGCAGTGTTGGCTGGCGGCACTTCTACTAGAAGGTTACACTTACACACCCTCACCGATCAGAGGAAGCCTGGCGTTGTGCATAGTGAAGTTGCAGAATTGATATAGAACCCATCTTTTCAAGAAGGCCTGCTGCAGGGAACAAGTCTCTGCGACCTGGCCTCTTCAAACATGAACAACCAAATGGTCGCACAGCGTGTTACATACGCAGTCAGCTTTTGACTGGAGTCCGGATGTACTCTCTCATGACCTAGCACAAAGCCAACTGCAGCGGCTGTTGTGCGGCAGAGTTGTAAGCCTTCAAGTTACAACATTAGTGGAAATTTCAAATTCTGCCTTCAGAGAGTTCAGTTGGGTCTGCATTTCCAATGGCAACTCACCACTGGCTCTCTGAGAGCATCGTGTTACAGATTGCACAGGTTTTTGTCCTTGCTCTCATTCAGTGTTGGGTCGAAGAAGTATTGCCACTACGCCTCAGGTGCACAAGGACATCTACTAGTACTTTTTATTAATTCTCGCTCAGGGCGCGAAAAAGCCCAGATGATTGGCATCTAGCTGTAAGGAATCTACATGTCGTATGACAGTCTGAAAGTGTCGCAACGACAACCACTCAAACGCCGCCGCCGCCAAATGGCATCTCGGGGTCCTCCCCTACGTCCTCCTCCATGTGCCCCCCCCCCCTGGATTCTGCCATGTGTGTCATGACACGGCCAGAGTACGCCATGTGGAGCGCTGCCGACAGTGCCGAGCGTAAGCGCGCCAGGGCGATGCCCTTGAGAGCTTTAGGGCGCGCTCCTCCGGGCACTGACATCCTGCTGGCATACTCCGTCGCCACAGCCTCCAGCAGCTTCCGCCCCTGCTCCCCGATGCTGCCAAATGACCCTATTGCCAATGTGGCAAGTTTGTAGCAATTCTGATCATAATGACCAGAATAGTGGGTAGTTTTGGCGGCCTCTTGGTCGCGGCAGCATCGCTCGGGGTCTGCTGCAGTCTTCGCCGCCCGCGACGCCACCTGTGCCTCGAAGCAGGTAACGTCCACCATGAGCGGTAGGTGGCGTGTCGGGTCGTCGTAGCCGGTCACCGGGAAGGCGTCGGCAGGCAGCACGATGTCCATCCTGCGACTCCCCGGCGGCCCGGCGGACCCCAGAAACGGCGTGTAGTCCTCGTCCACCAGTCCCGTTTTGAGGTATTGCCGCAGGAGGCGCTGCGTGGCCCTCTTGACGCTATTGTGGACAATGGTGTCGTGCGCCTTGACGCGTGGCGCTTGACACAGCCGTGCATGCAGGGTGCCGCCCGGCGACTTCCCGCACAGCTTGCAGCCTGCCGTCTGCTCCTCTACTCCGATGGCGCGTTTGACGGCCAGCTGCCAGGATAGGCCATCGAACGAAGCCGTTGTGGAGTACATGGGCTCGTTGAGGAATGCCATGCCGATCGAGTGCATGTGGCGCTGCGACCGGAATCGAGCAAGTGCTTGCGTGCGTTGCGTGCCCTGCGGCAGCTGTTGCAGGTCCGCCTCCACCTTATCTGCAAGCTCGGTAGCGACGGCATCTGCAAGCGCACTCTGATTGGGGCGCTTCAGGCTACACTGCAACTGCAGAGCACTGGCGTCAAGTACGCAAGCAGCATCCGCACCAGTGCCACCACCTGCTGTCGGCCGCAGCGGCGGCTGCTGCGTAGGTGGTTGCTGCTGCAGTGGCGTTAGCGCTGGTGGCAGTATATGTTCCAGCTTGTCACCTGTTGCTGCACGTAGAGATGTGGCAGCTGTGGCGATCGTCTGCATGAGGGGCAGGCGCGCCACCTCTGCTGCTGCTGCGCCTTGTAGCATTGCTGGTGTGGAACGCGCAGCGCCTGAATTGACGGCTGCCGCTGCTGCGTGCGCTGGTGCTGCAGCTGTGCCGCCTGCCGTTGCTGCTGCTGCCAGTGGTGTTGCTGCTGCCGCAGGTGTTGGTGCAGCACCTGCCGCATTGGCCGCTGCCACCGCCATTGCCGCTGTCGCAGCCGGCACGGTTGCGGCGCCGCCTGCCGACGCTGCTCCTGTTGCAGGTGCTGCAGCAGCCCTTAGGCTAGTAGGGCCTGTAGCAGCTGTATTGCCTATGCCCGCAGCCGCTGCTGTTGATGCTGCAGTTAGTGATGCCGCCGAGGCCACTTGAGGTGCAACATGTGCTGCCGCTGCTGCAGCAGCCTCTGATGCTGGAGCAGCTGCTGCTGCCGCCGCTGCTGCTGCCGCCGGAGTAGTTGCGCCGTGCGCCGCCGCTGCTGCTGCTGCCGCTGGTGCCGCCTGTGCTGCCGCCGCGGCCCCTGATCCAGCGGCAGCTGCGTCGTGTGTTGCCGGAATGGCTGCGCCATAAGCGCGGCCAGCCGCTGATGCAGTTGCCGCTGCCGGAGCGGTCGCGCCTCCACTGGCAACCGCCGCTGCCGCTGTAACAGTTGCCGCTGCTGATGCTGCTGGTGCTGGTGCTGCTGCCGCTGCTGCCGGTGCCGCTTGTGTTGCCGCATCCTCAGCAGCGTTGTCTGCAGCCGCTTGAGGAGCCGCCTGCTGCAGCACCCCCGCCCATCCAGAGAGTGCTGGTTGCAGCGCTTGCAACGTGCCCGCCACATACGCAGCATCAGCGATGTCGCAGGCGCTGGTAATGCCAAGGCCGCCATGCCGTGTTGGGAGTCGCGCTTGCTGTAAGGCTGGGCCGTGCGCTGCCAGATGGAAGTGGGCCCCACTTTGCTCAAACTGGCGCCAGGTCTGGCCTGGTGGCTGCAGGCCCATTGAGTGCTCAAGCACCCACTGCGTGACCCGATCCCACTCCTTGGCGGCTGGCGCTGTCTGCGTAGTGGGAATGGTGCGCAGGCAGTACGTCATGCGAGGCACCACGCAGTAGCGCAGTAACCTGAACATAGCCCTCGGAGATGTCAGGCGCGCGCATCGCTCTGCAAATCGAGCCCCTGCCCCGCCTGCACCCGCTTCCCTGCGCAGCCATGCGTCCACAAAGCTGCTGTGGCCCACCGGCACCCCCAGCAACACAGCTCCACGGTTCTGATTTTCATCCGTATCCCCCACTAGCTGAACGCCCAGCTGCTGCAGCAGTTGCCGCTCGTGGTCTGTCACCACATGCCCCCTGCCAGGCAGCGCGCGTGACTTGGTGAGGTTTAGCTCCAGCCCCACCTCCGCAAAGTGTTGTTTGAGCTGCGCCACCGCCTGTATGTCATCCTGAGTCAGCGTGCAAGCGCCTGTTCGGACGTTGGCATCGTCCATGTAGGCGCCCATCCGCCTCCGCGCGCGCTGCGCAGCCGCCGCCTCATTGAACCGTTTCAAGCACTGAGCAATGGCGCCGCAGAAGAGCATCGGTGCCGCGGGGTCCCCCTGCTTAAACCCGCGCTGAGACATGATGATGCGCGTGGAGCCGTCAACGTGCTGGAACAGCAGGCGTGGCCGAGTGCGAACGTATGTGCCGATGAAGTAGTCGAGGAAGTCCGGCAGCTGTGCTGCTACCCATTCCGCTGCCGCCAGGACGAACACCATGTTGAAGGCATTCTTGAGGTCCAGCATGAACTGCCAGTGACCGAGCTCATACGCGAGTTTGCCGGCCATGGCCGCTTTCTCCGCTCCTGCTGAGACGGCTACCCCATACTGCCCGTCTGGCTCAAGGAGCTCCGCCAGGAAGTCTTTGCGGTCTGCCACGTACACCGAAGTGCATAGTCGCTGCAGCACCTCGCCGCAAACGATGGGCCGCTGCTTAGCTGTACCATCTTCCTGTTGTTCTGCAAGTGGCGTCAGGCGCCCCGCGCCATGCAACTGCCAGAAGGCATCCGGCAGCCGCGCAGCCTCCCGCATAACGGTCTGAAGCCACCGTGTGAGGACAGCAGCAAACTCATGCCGTCCCCAGCTTGTGCGTAGCGCATCCTGCAGGTGGCTGTAGCGCAGCCCCGATGGGCCTGCTCCACTGTAAGGGCTTGCTCGCTGGATGAGCTTGGCAACCGTCTCTGGCTCAATTCCCTCCCCCTGTAACAGGCTGAGTTCTGCTGGCATGTCGGCTGCTTTCGCCACAAGCTGATCAACCATGCCGGATAGCTCATGGAGTTGTTCCCCTGGCGCAGCGGGGGGGTGTTTGGACTGCATGGCGGCAAAGCAGTCATCATCAGGTATCGCCACCGTTTTGGGCTGAAGGAAACGCGCTGCCTGCTGTAGCCCCCCCCGTGTGCCCATGCACTGTAGGACGTAGGCGTTGATCGCTGCCTCCGTTTGCTGGCGCGCGCGCCAGCGCCGGTGCGCACGCGCGTGTGCGAGGAGCGCTGGCACCAACCGGTCAAGCTCACCGCGTGCCAACATTCTGATTCTGTCGGAGCGAGTGATGCCAGGTGCGCCATCGGTGGAGGTGATGAGTGATGGCATGAGGTGGTGTAGAATCGTGGATCTTTGCAGTCGCTGCACCCGCCCTGCGGAATCTGGCTCCCGCGCCGCATTGACGAACATCGTCATTGTGTGTGCCAACAGATGTGTTGCTGCGTTCTCCAGTGCAGCTCCCACATAGCGACGATTGCGTGGTCTAGCAAGGCTTCTAGTTGTCGCGAACTGCAGCTTGCACAGCTCATCGAGGCTGATGCTGTCAAGCACTGCTGCGACTGCGGGGGTTGAGATGGTCCACGTGAAAAGCCCACCTGCCCCACCTGCTGCGCCTGCAGGGCCTGGCGCTGCCGCTGCTGTCGCCGCACCTGCCGCTCTGGGGCCCCCTCCGCCGCCGCCGCGGCCGCCACGACCACAGCCTCGTCCGCCGCTGTCGCTGCTGCGACCGCTGCCACGGCCACCGCGGCCGTTTTGAGTTCGCGCGCCACTGCCGCTGTTGCTAGCACCGCCGCTGCGGCTGCTGGCATCACTGCTGCGGCCGTTGCCAGCGCCGCTGTCCTTAGTACCGGCTGCACTGCCGCCGCCGGCACCGCTGCTGCTGCCGCCTCCGGTTCTGCTGCCGCTAGTCGCTCTGCTACTGCTGATGTCTGCATCATTGCTGCCGCTGCGAACGCGTCCTCCATTGCCACGTCCGCGCCCTCCACTGCGACCCCGACCCCCTCGTGTAGCACTGCTGCCCCCACGTTCCGGCCTCTTGAGCTGCCGGAGGAGCTGCTGCCACCAGCCTGAGCAGCAGGTGCCTGCTGCGCGTGCGCTGGTCCCTTTGCGTAGGGGTTGCCGATGGGTGTGCACGCCGGTTGCTGCTGTGGCAGCGACGTGGTAGCTGTTGCCGTCGATGCATCAGGTGCTAGCGGTGCTGCTGATGCTGTTGTTGACAATGTTGCCGCCACTGCAGCGGGTGAAGTGATAGGCCTGCATTTGCGGCAGTGCTTGCCCGCGCTGGCATCGCTGCTGTCCACTCTGAATGTCTTGTTGGCATGAAACAGGTTTTTGCACAAGGCACACTCGGTGTAGATGGTTTGCAAGTGCGACGTGCTGAGGTCGGAGCGCTCCAGGAACGTTGTTGCTGTCCCACTGTGGTGTTTGCGCTGGTGCTTCGCCGCGATGTGGGCGTTTAACCTCTGCTGTAACGAGAGCAGCGACATGCCCTTCTTCACCACGAGGTCGCATAAGTTGCACTTGTACTCCGGGTCCGCACTGCCTCCACCTCCAGCTTCGTCGTCTAGCATCAGAGGTTGCTGTTCCAGACTGTTATGACCTGTTCTAGAGCGCTTGACTGCACTTTGCCCGCCCGTGTGCTCCCCTTCGCCTGTTTGATCGGAAATTGACCAACCGTCATTCTGTACCCTCTTGCGTTTGTGCGCTGCGCGTCCGTCTCCAGTTGCTCTGCTGCTGCGACTCGTGCCATCGTCCTGTTGACAAGCGCCATTGCCATCTGCAGCACTGGTGCTAATATCCTGCGCTTGTGCGCACGCTAGATCGGATTCCTTGCATTTCTGCGCTGATTCAGAGTTGGCAATACGGGCCTCCCGCCGCCGCCATGATATTCTTTTCATGATCTCTGCTACGCCATGGTGCTACATGCTACAGCTACATACCTATCCGCAAGTACTTGTCAATGATTTCTACGGGTGGCCCTTAGAAGGGTCTGTCTGTGGGGGAGAGTCTTGCAGCTTTGTTTGGTATCCCTGCTAGTGTGTGGGGGACAGTCGCTTGCGGATGCTTTGTTTTGGGGGTGATATGGGAGGCCGGTGAACACCGTCCCGCTCACTCAAGGAGGCGATGCTTTGCTTAGTTATATAGCCTTTCTTTCTAGCGTCAGCGCCTGGCGCCAGTGACTCCCTCTGCTTATCTTTATGATATCGGGGTTCACGTAGATAGCCACAATCTCAGTTCAGGGCCCATTATGGTGGACCTTGGCCGCAATGAAAACTTTGAGATGGAGTCTGCGTGGAGCTGGGTGGCCCTAAGACGGGTCCGTCTGTGGGGGGAGAGTCTTGCAGCTTTGTTTGGTATCCCTGCTAGTATGTGGGGGACAGTCTACTAGTACTTCTTAGTTTATTAATTCTCGCTCAGAACTACTAGTAGTACTTTTTATTAATTCTCGCTCAGGGCGCGAAAAAAGCCCAGATGATTGGCAACTAGCTGTAAGGAATCTACATGTCGATGACAGTCGAAAGTGTCGCAACGACAAACACTCAAACGCCGCCGCCGAAAATGCATCTCGGGGTCCTCCCCTACGTCCTCCTCCATGTGCCCCCCCCCCCTGGATTCTGCCATGTGTGTCATGACACGGCCAGAGTACGCCATGGTGGAGCGCTGCCGACAGTGCCGAGCGTAAAGCGCGCCAGGGCGATGCCCTTGAGAGTTTAGGGCGCGCTCCTCCGGGCACTGACCATCCTGCTGGCATACTCCGTCGCCACAGCCTCCAGCAGCTCCGCCCCTGCTCCCCGATGCTGCCAAATGACCCTATTGCCAATGTGGCAAGTTTGTATAGCAATTCTGATCATAATGACCAGAATAGTGGGTAGTCTTGGCGGCCTCTTGGTCGCCGGCACATCGCTCGGGGTCTGCTGCAGTCTTCGCCGCCCGCGGACGCCACCTGTGCCTCGAAGCAGGTAAAGTCCACCATGAGCGGTAGGTGGCGCGTGTCGGGTCGTCGTAGCCGGGTCACCGCGAAGGCGTCGGCAGGCAGCACGATGTCCATCCTGCGACTCCCCGGCGGCCGGCGGACCCCAGAGAAACGGCGTGTAGTCCTCGTCCACCAGTCCCGTTTGAGGTATTGCCGCAGGAGGCGCTGCGTGGCCCTCTTGACGCTATTGTGGACAATGGTGTCGTGCGCCTTGACGCGTGGCGCTTGACACAGCAGTGCATGCAGGGGTGGCGCCGGCGACTTCCCGCACAGCTTGCAGCCTGCCGTCTGCTCCTCTACTCAGATGGCGCGTTTGACGGCCAGCTGCCAGGATAGGCCATCGAACGAAGCCGTTTTGGAGTAACATGGGCTCGTTGAGGAATGCCATGCCGATTGAGTGCATGTGGCGCTGCGACCGGAATCGAGCAAGGCTTGCGTGCGTTGCGTGCCCTGCGGCAGCTGTTGCAGGTCCGCCTCCACCTTATCTGCAAGCTCGGTAGCAACGGCATCTGCAAGCGCACTCTCTGATTTGGGGCGCTTCAGGCTACACTGCAACTGCAGAGCACTGGCGTCAAGTACGCAAGCAGCATCCCGCACCAGTGCCACCACCTGCTGTCGGCCGCAGCGGCGGCTGCTGCGTAGGTGGTTCTGCTGCAGTGCGTTAGCGCTGGTGGCAGTATATGTTCCAGCTTGTCACCTGTTGCTGCACTTAGAGATGTGGCAGCTGTGGCGATCGCCGCATGAGGGGCAGGCGCGCCACCTCTGCTGCTGCTGCCGCCTTGTAGCATTGCTGGTGTGGAACGCGCAGCGCCTGCATTGACGGCTGCCGCTGCTGCGTGCGCGGGTGCTGCAGCGATGCCGCCTTGCCGTTGCTGCTGCTGCCAGTGGTGTGCTGCTTGCCGCAGGGTTGGTGCAGCACCCTGCCGCATTGGGCCGCTGCCCCACCGCCATTGCCGCTGTCGCAGACGGCACGGTTGCGGCGCCGCCATGCCGACGCCTGCTCCTGTGAGGTGCTGAAGCAGCCCTTTAGGCTGTAGGAGACTGTGTAGCAGCTGTATTGCCGTATGCCCGCAGCCGCTTGTGTTTTTGAGCTGCAGTTAGTGGAATGCCGCCGAGGCCACTTGAGGTTGCAACATGGCTGCCGCTGATGCAGCAGCACTCTGATGCTGGAGCCAGCTGCTGCTGCCGCCCTGCTGCTGCCGCCGGAGTAGTTGCGCCGATTGCGCCGACGCTGCTGCTGCTGCCGCTGGTTGCCGCCTGTGCTGCCGCCGCGG